>CM051010.1:3366638-3589138 GCA_027704905.1 Muraenolepis orangiensis | reverse complement strand
GTGCAGGCGAGCTGCTACCGTTCTATGCGGAAAAATGACGGGCCTCACACCCTACAGGTTACAATGTTAAGAATGAGTCCGAAATCATGCTCTAGCCCCTACACATCAACATGCTTAACTGGCTTTCCGCAGTCTTTTGTGTATCAATAGGACATCATGTATACATCAATCTCTCTGGTCACTTTTGGATTTACACATCAGATTTACATTTAGGACCCAGACAATACCTCAAACGTGTGTAGTGGAGAGCATGGTTTCAGACCTGCACATGTTCAGGTGCATGTTCAGTATTTTGTTTCTTGTTGCTGTTGCAAATGCTCTTTCCTGCTCCATAACTGCTGTTGTGGTTTCAGTTTTTTGTTCCATGTCTGCTGTTGCAGATTCTTTCATTTTTTGTACATGTTCTCTATTTCTAGATTGTGCTGCGTGCAGTTACACCCGTGCAGTTAAATGGATGCTCCTGTTCGTGTGCTGCTGGAAAGGTGTTGTGTAATCACGTGCTCGCACTCCTATTCCAGACGGCTCACTACAGCACCATGGGGGTGAAAAGTGTGCAAACACCACTGGCCTGCACCAGTGAGATTCAGTCATGGCACCGACCAAGGACACAGGTATGTTTTGTCTGGATCCATCAGATATAGCTATACATACTGTATAGACTACTCAAAGATGTTTAAGATTCTAGCATTTAAGACTCGCAAGACCAACACATCACTTAAAGTGTATACATTTGCATGGAGTTTCCCTCTATTTCTCAAAGCAGCAGTTCCCCGAAGAGGATGTACAATATGACTTGCGTGTTGAATTATCCCGATATTCTCTGAAACTTGCAACAGCATCTATTTTCTTTTTGTGTCATTCCAGGGGATACGTCCGGAACCCACGGATGAACTTGTGGTCCGGAAGCCTAAGGCTCCTGGATGCAGCAGTGTCAAATCTACACTGTATCGTGCAGTGCTGTCCTTAGGAGCCAACCTACGACACCTTCAACCACAACCTGGAATATGCAAGATCTTGTGTGGCCTGTTAGGCCTATATCACGTTAGATTAGAACGCCGGAAGTACCCGTTAAAAATCGCTGAAGCAGTGTATCCCAAGTTCCGGTTAATGCATTCAGCTTGGCATTCACCATGGCGGACAGTTATCGCTGGACAACATCGCTGCATAACCTTCCAAAAGTCGGTCCAGACGATGTGGTTCAACTAGTGAATGAACACTCTACAGTGAAGAAGTCTAAATCCGAATCATACAATTCCCCGACATTGTGTCTTGTGGCTCTATCTGGATATATCGCCATATAACACATACATTTAGATTTCATTTAGTTATATTTTGTTTATACTAGTTTAGTTTATTTTGTTGTTATTTAGTTTTTAGGTATTAGTATACTTTGTGTGCATTTATTCCCCCTGTCAACTGTTGCACCTTAATTTCCCTCGGGATAAATAAAGTCATCTTGAATCTTGAATAACGAAGGTGATTTTGTGTAGGAGCAGAGGTATGCCTATGTATATAATATAGGCGATTTATTTGATGGATTTTGATTATTTCAATGTACCTTTTAATTTTGTGTTAATATGTAGTGTGCAGCTGTATATTTTCTAAAAGGGAATGCCTGTTATTCTTTTGAATATGAGTTGTCTTAAAATAAAAGTGCTTGTGACATACTTGTGGCATTGAGTTAAAACCGAATTTGTATAAAATACCAATATATATCATATATCGCGATGCAGCCTAAAAATACCGGGTTTTGGTCCGTATCGCCCAGCCCTACTTGGGACCAGTGCTTTAAATCACACGAATACCCGACAATATGTGGCTCTATTCGGATGAGAGATGGAGTGTGTGTGGGGGTCAGGACCAGTGCTTTTAATCATACACATACCCGACAATATGTGGCTCTATTCGGATGAGAGATGGAGTGTGTGTGGGGGTCAGGACCAGTGCTTTTAATCATACACATACCCGACATTATTAGCCTATTCCGCCCACTTCGAGACGCATATGCTCTCCTTGTCAAAGTGCAGACATACGCGCTACTCCTGAGAACATGAAACGAGGGACCTTCAGCCCTCCTTATCAGCCTCACACAAGACTTGCGGAGGAGTTTGTCTTTGGGTAAATGGTGTAAACTGAGGTAGGGCTGTCTTTGTTTAGACGTTGAGCAGCCGGTACATTACAATAACAGAGAGGAGGGAAGGCGGCCCCAGTTTAGTTTTTTTAGCAAGGCACTTGCGCAATCCATAGATCTGTAGCTGTTGTGATGTTTCACAGTGTGAAATGCAAACGCACCCTCCGCTGCATTTACAGCATCCTCTGTTTTGCCTGGTCTAACAAAGAAGTCTGTCAACTTTGCCGACAAACTCTCACCTTGCACAGCTTTCCTATGTTTGTCTGTGTCCATGTGCGCTTTAAGATCGCCTGCACCTTTATTGGACACACACGTATGTGCAAGCTTTGCACACGGTGCACTCCGCCTCCCATTTGTTCCGACCGGGTCGGTACATTTGGAATTTCTTCTGCTATTCATCTGTAAAAGTACATTTGCGCTTTGGCATTGTGAATGTCAGCTGCGGTCCGCTCTGACCCCTTCCTCTGTTTGTGTGTCAGCGTAGTTGCGGTTTTTAACGGTTTTTAACGTTCCAGAAGCAGAAAATGTGACATAGGCCTATTGGTGTGTGTTAAGGAAAGGTGTGAATATGTTTGGAACTCGCTCAATATAGTAGGTATCACTTCATCGACACATTTGAGACATCTTTGTTCATTTTGGTTTTACTGACATTATTTGTTATTTGGACTTGACAATAAAATATGTGTAAAATAATGCTCTCTCTCTCTCTCTCTCTCTCTCTCTCTCTCTCTCTCTCTATATATATATATGATTATATCCTCACCATATTCAGAAAATACGAGAAATGGAAACCCCCTCACTAATACCCTTATTGCACTCACACACCTGTGAGAGGCCAAGGTGGAGGTCACTTCACCATCAGTCCACTTTCATTGTCTAACATCAAATCCTAAGGAATCAAGCTTTAACATGAAAACACTTGTGCCATCTTACCACTGACACTATGTTGCTTCCTTTTACTATAGCTAATAAAAACAAAAATACATCAACTTCAAGTTAAACCTCAAGTTAAACTAAAAAGATGAAACCCTCCACCTGTGCCTTTATTGGACACACACGTATGTGCAAGCTTTGCACACGGTGCACTCCGCCTCCCATTTGTTCCGACCGGGTCGGTACATTTGGAATTTCTTCTGCTATTCATCTGTAAAAGTACATTTGCGCTTTGGCATTGTGAATGTCAGCTGCGGTCCGCTCTGACCCCTTCCTCTGTTTGTGTGTCAGCGTAGTTGCGGTTTTTAACGGTTTTTAACGTTCCAGAAGCAGAAAATGTGACATAGGCCTATTGGTGTGTGTTAAGGAAAGGTGTGAATATGTTTGGAACTCGCTCAATATAGTAGGTATCACTTCATCGACACATTTGAGACATCTTTGTTCATTTTGGTTTTACTGACATTATTTGTTATTTGGACTTGACAATAAAATATGTGTAAAATAATGCTCTCTCTCTCTCTCTCTCTCTCTCTCTCTCTCTCTCTCTCTCTCTCTCTCTCTCTCTCTCTCTCTCTCTCTCTCTCTCTCTCTCTCTCTCTCTCTCTCTCTCTATATATATATATATATATATGATTATATCCTCACCATATTCAGAAAATACGAGAAATGGAAACCCCCTCACTAATACCCTTATTGCACTCACACACCTGTGAGAGGCCAAGGTGGAGGTCACTTCACCATCAGTCCACTTTCATTGTCTAACATCAAATCCTAAGGAATCAAGCTTTAACATGAAAACACTTGTGCCATCTTACCACTGACACTATGTTGCTTCCTTTTACTATAGCTAATAAAAACAAAAATACATCAACTTCAAGTTAAACCTCAAGTTAAACTAAAAAGATGAAACCCTCCACCTGTGCCCTGGACCCCTTTCCCACAGCCCTGGTCAAATCGAACATTGGTGCCATAAGTCCCCTGATCACTTCAGTGATAAACCACTCCATCCAGTCTGGTCATGTTCCTTCCCCATTAAAAGCTGCTATCATCAAACCACTCCTCAAAAAACCCACCTTAGACCCTGAAGTCCTGGCTAATTATAGACCCATCTCCAACCTGCCATTTCTATCAAAGGTGCTGGAGAAGGTTGAAAAGTTCCAGTCTGGTTTCCGCCAGGGCCACAGTACAGAAACTGCCTTAGTCAGGGTGACCAATGACCTGCTGATGACAGCGGACACCGGATCTCCATCCCTCCTCATCCTCCTGGATCTAACTGCAGCATTTGACACCGTCGACCATAACATTCTACTCCATCGTCTTCGCTCGACAATTGGACTCTCTGACTCTGCCCTAAACTGGTTCACCTCATATCTCACCGGGAGGACTGAGCACGTCACCTTGGGAGCGGCAAAATCACAAACACACTCTGTGAACTGTGGTGTCCCTCAAGGATCAGTCCTCGGCCCCACCCTTTTCACCATATACATGTCCCCCCCTTGGTCGTGTCATCAGCCGGCATGGAATATCTTTCCATTGCCATGCTGATGACACGCAGCTCTACATCAGAACAAACCCAACCCCTTCCGCAGCTCTGCCATCATCCAACATAACCACATGCCTGGAGGAGATAAAGGTGTGGATGAAGCAAAACTTCCGTCAATTAAACAGCTCCAAGACTGAAGCCATTCTAGTTGGCACTCCACATCAGGTCCTTTCATCCTCCATCACCAGCATCACCTTCTCCGGTCAGAACATTTCACTCTCAACTGTCACCAATCTGGGTGTTAAAATGGATCCTCACCTGACCTTTGAGGCCCACATCAAACAAACATGCAAGACCTCCTTCTACCACCTCAGAAATATTGCTAAACTCCGTCCCACACTCAGTCTATCAGATGCTGAAAAGCTTGTCCACGCCTTTGTCTCCTCCAGGCTAGATTACTGTAACGCACTTCTCATTGGGATTCCTGCCAAGAACATCCAGAAGCTGCAGTACATCCAGAACAGCGCTGCTAGGATCCTGATGAGAGTGCGGAAGTATGAGCACATCATGCCCAAACCTCCACGAGGAGCCTACGCTCTGAAAAGGCAAACCTCCTCCTTCCCCCCAGGACCAAACCGAAAACCATGGGAGACCGAGCCTTCTGCTCCGAGACTGTGGAATGCTCTCCCAAACCAGCTGAGGACACCACAGACTGTGGATGTTTTTAAAAAAGGCCTAAAAACACACCTTTTTAGAATAGCTTTTCACTAGATTTTTAAAAAACCCCACTGGTTGCCATGCCGGCGTAAACGTCGCTGCTTTTATTCTGTTTTATTTAAACCATTTTTACTCTGTAGCACTTAGAGTTTTGCCCATGCAAATTAAAAGTGCATTATAAATATAATTTATTATTATTATTATTAAAAGCCTCCGGATTAGTTTCAGATAGTGGCTTGTGAGTGTTTTTGAGTCGCTTCAAGAAATGAATACTGGTGGGTGACCGTTAAACATGTAGGACCATCCTTTGGACTCATATTTGACTATTACACACAGTACATAGAAACTGTTTGGTTTTCAACATGCTTTCCCACCTTATTACTAAACTTAGTTACCCAAGTTATTGTATTTTACACCTGAGCACTGGTTCAGTTCTTGGAGACGTGAGGAATGAAATGCACTTATGATTTTCTGGTGACAAGTTGTTCTCTTGCCTACCTTTGTTGAACACACTATTGTAAGTCACTTTGGACAAAAATGTCTGCTAAATGACTGTAATGTAATGTAATGTACCTGGCAGTTGGTAGGGTCCAAATGTACCAAAAAATGGAATCAAATTTGTAGGTATCCCCGACTAAGATGAGGAACGAGGTTCTTCTTTATTTATACATAGGCTATATGTGTTCATGTTAAAGTGACCAATTCTAATTACTAGTACTAGGTTATACATTATTATATTATAGCCATATACTTGTCAATGTATGTTTTTTTTAATAAAGTTAATCATATAAAGACATCCAATACAGACGGAAGATCACATTTAACCATATAACACATTTCCCTACAGTACAAGGATTCCTGATCAATCAGTCCGAATTATGAGGATGATTTAAAGTCTGTCATGCATGTTGGGCAGTTCTCCGTGAGGCAACGATGGCACGACATGACTAACTTAGACAGAGAAACACATAGCATGGCTGTGACAGTTGAAGAATGAGGAAAAGGTCATATTAACTATATCAAAGTATTGTTAAGGCTTTAGTAAAAAAAAATGCAGTTATAATCCTGATATATTCCTTTTTCAATATCATATAACTCCTCTAAGCCCATCTAATGGTCTAGGTGTTGCTGTGGGAAATGCAGCGATGTCTTTATTCCATTTCGATAGCTCTCTCACGAAGAGGTGACTCCTCCCGCTTGGCCTTCTTCGGGGCCTTCTTGGGTGTATCGCTTGAGGACAAAAACACCAAGAACATTCAAAATTGTTCACCACAACACACGGATATTCAGATGAAAATGGAGAGTTTTCAGCTCCACCGTTATATATATATATATATATATATATATATATATATTATATATATATATATATATATATATATATATATATATAAATAAAGGAACAAAATGTAGTAAAGTAATGTCTTACTTCGACTTGACCAACAAGACAATCATTACGATGAGTAAGATGCCCGCGGCAACGCCAAACACAATCCCGCAAATGAGACCTAATGAATATAAAGAAAACAAACATGCATTCTCACATCAGACAACAGGTTATACCACACAAACAAAACACAGTGTTGAGGACACAGTATTGAACACCTAGTCATTATATAAGTGGCCATCAAATGGAGTTCTATACAATATATTTGATAACTAGGCTGAAGATCAAATATAAAAAGAGGCCCATTACACTTGTGCCTGTGTTTTTATACTGTATGAACCTGGTTAGGTTTCATATTTTCTGTTTGTGTTTGTTTGCTGCTATTTGCACCGTGAAGCTGTACAGCACTTTGGTCCACACTGGGTTGTTTTAAATCTGATCTATAAATGTGATTGGATTTGAAAGTAATGTACATTCAACTACTAATACAATACAGTATATGAATACAAACAATAGGAATGCGTGAAATATAATAGATTATCTGACCTCTGTCTACTTACCAACTGGCGTGTCTGCCCCTTCATCATCTTCATCTGCATCGCCTTCCTCTGGATGAACAAGATATTAAGCTATTAATGGTTATGAGTGCAACACACATAAACGTAGCAATGTTTATGGAATACAATTGAATTTGCATACTCACCATGGACACCATTGCACGTGGTGTTGCATAGTTCCTCAGTCAGGAAACGATTGCCATTTCCAAAGCAGCCCTTCCACGTGAACTTTTTGCATATGTCTAGATGAGGTTCATAGTAGAAACGCACGTTGTTTCCTGTGCATGGGGCGGATCCCTTGAGGTGAGGAAAAAGGCAGGCTTTCCTGTCTGTGAAGAAAAATTAAATATTCATGTAAATTAAACGACTACTACTATATACTACTACTACTATACTACTACGACTGCTTCAAACTGCCTCCAAATAGCAAAGGACACATTCATTCCTCTCTTTTTATACACATAAAAGTCAGTGTAAAGACAATGGCCCGTGTGCCGACATACAGTGTATGATTCTTCCGCCCAATAAGACACACCTCCACCTGCAATGAGCCAAGAGCCATTAGCCTCTGCTCCACAATCACATCACCGTCACATCATCGTCATCCCTATAACCGATTTAAGATATTTATTTATATTTATTTATTTTTGTTCTATTTACCTGTCAGCAGCAGGCAGAGCTGTCTTGCATGCATAGTATATTTCGAGATGGAAGCCTATTGCTTTCTCCAGACTAAAAAGTTGACCGCAGTCCCGCAGTTCCATAGTCCATCCATTCATTGATACATACCAGGTGGGCCAAGTCAATTGCTCTAATGTATACTATTTTGAGTCTTTTAAATCAACAGCTTTCATTAGTATCTTTATTTTTATTTTTTTTACTTTCATGGGCCAAGTATTCTTTGGGCGATCGATTGTTATTGTATTTCTTACCTTCCTTAGGGTAGGTCTCCTCTGCATTGACCGAACAGTTCCTCATGCACTCTCTCTCGTTGGCGAAGCGGTTCTGGTTGCCGTTCTCGCCGAGGTAGATGAACGGGTAGCACTTGTCGTTGGCGGAGTTGTAATAGGTCAAAATTAACGCCTGTTCGCCTGTGCCTGCCATCGACGGCTGTTGACAAAATTCTGTGAACATACATCAATTCATGTTATTTTGTTGAAGAAAAATATTTTATACAATATAACACTATATTATTATACAATATATATATAATATAATATAAAATAATATATTATTTTATTTTATTGTCTCTCTCTCTACATTTCCCCACAACTGAATAGAAATGAAAGAAGCCCTTTGTATGTGCACTTTCAAACATTCACTGAGTGTGAGATATGGCTAATATTTAACCATGGTGGAGATCCACTCCTATTTATGACTGCAGTAAAATGTGTCATTTATGGTGCCTTTGCAGTAAGACCTACACCCACTCTTTATAGGTTTAACTGAAGAGTTTCAAACGGTTTCTCTTAACAGCGAATGGTCGCAAACTAAACATACACTTGAATATTTGAATAAAACGAACAGCGTTGTCACATTTAAACCGTTGTGTTTTTCATTCATCATATTCAACTGTGGAAATAAGTGACGCGTCTCGCAATGAGTTCATCCTACTCAGAACAATCGCTCTCAGACAGCAGTAATCCGTTTAAAGAAGGCAGACATTATGGAATACGTTCTGCATGATTATAAGCAAAGGGTAAATAACATTTTTGAAGCAGAAGACAATCTTTAGTGTTCTCCAATCTGTAGTATTCTCCATTGTCTCATTGGCATCAGATGCAAGTTTCAAAGTGAGATTAGAAAAATGCCAAACTCATACTCATTTCATTCATTCATGTTTTTCTATGAATTCAGTAATTGAATTAAACAGAATATTGCATTTAATATTGAATTGAATTGAATATTTAACCGACACAATCCACTAGGACTACTTTTCTTAATTGGCCATGTTTGTATTGTGACTCACAAATGCATATTTAATATAAATAGTTGAAATAGGCCTACCTGGCATATCAGAATGGCTTGTATGGAATGTTGCTAAAATAATTCCACACACCAGAAGTAGTTCCATCTTGCTGCTCCTGTGCGCACTGGAGGGAATGGTGACTTCAAACTGTGGCCGTTGGGATTTGGGATTGACCTTTGCACAACTTCCTATATTTTATAGCTTTCGGACGAGCCTATTTGAAGCAAAGTTCATTGTTGTGCATCGACCCTAGACATAAGTGTTACCAAATGCAAACAAAAGTGTGAAAACTGGATGAACAACATATTAAGCTATTAATGGTTATGAGTGCAACACACATAAACGTAGCAATGTTTATGGAATACAATTGAATTTGCATACTCACCATGGACACCATTGCACGTGGTGTTGCATAGTTCCTCGGTCAGGAAACGATTACCATTTCCAAAGCAGCCCTTCCACGTGAACTTTTTGCATATGTCTAGATGAGGTTCATAGTAGAAACGCACGTTGTTTCCTGTGCATGGGGCGGATCCCTTGAGGTGAGGTAAAAGGCAGGCTTTCCTGTCTGTGAAGAACAATTAAATATACATGTAAATTAAACGACTACTACTATATACTACTACTACTTCCATTAAACAATTTTGTAATTGTCTTAAACTAAATATGTAGCCTATTTTATTATCTCTATTTCAGTTCTCCATTGTTGCCCTCTATTCTGTGTTCACAGCAATGGTGGTGGGGGAGCACCACCATTGCTGTCTCTAGCACTTATTAAGTGCTAGAGACCCATGTTTCACCCCATCCGTCACTCCAACAGACATGTGCCCATGATGCACGCCGCTGTCCTCCCCATACACGTCAGTCAGTGAGAAACACCGAGGACCCATGGAGGAGGTCTGGAGATCTATGAATATGTTGTCCGTTTGGGTAAGCGGTCAGGACTATAGCCTATAGTTGGTTAGTGTGCTCATCGTTTAGCATCAATTTCCCGCCCCCAAGTGGCAGGTCTTGAGGTTGGCGCAACTGGTAATTTTGCGACGACGAGGTATGCAGAGTAGAGCTGTCGCTCCAAACAAGCCCTGATGGAGTCTGGAGGTCTGTTATTGGTGTGACGTTAGTCTTGACAGCGGGGAATTCGACCTGACTGCTATAAAAAGCCGGACGTGCACACGCTCAGACCCAAACCCTGTTTGAGCGTCTTGCATGTGACTGCAGAGACCACTCATTAAGATGCGGACCCTAAGCCTCACACTTGCTGCTGTCCTCCAAGTGACTTTCTTCGCAGTTTTGCACGGTAAGATTTTTTTTGGGGGATTTAGCATAAGGGCAAGGAATAATATTCGGCATCCTGACAACACGGCATTTCACTCAAAATACATATTGTTACAAAATAAAACTAAAATACCATTTATTTTGTTTTAGATATATTTGTTTTTAGTATATTTGACTGTAAAATAATTGATTATTGACCTTAAAGAAAATAAACTCGACAGGGCGGTTTGACGACTTGCAGTGAGACAGCTCCTGGTGTTCCAAATACATATGTTTATAGGTTTGGTGTTTACACTGAGAGATGATTATGTGATATATTAACCCATGCATGCGTTATTTGTCTGTTTCAGAGGCTAAATGGACTTACAATGGTAAGTGTATAATTGTAATTGTATGTCTGACAGCAAGCATATTCAATCTTCCAAGGTTTCCAATAAATAGCACACAGTCCTCACATGAACTTTTATTAATTGCAATGCAATGTAGTCCTACTTTAATGATTTCAAAGGTAAAACATTCAGTATGATAATACTCCAATGAAAAAGTTCAAGATTCAATGGAACGCTTACTGCCCATTCCCTCCCGCAGTATGGATTTTCTAAAACTCATACTATACAATTCAAATACTGTACACAATAAAAAATAAAAATAAATAGACTGATGTGTGATATGTACATGTGTTCAATTGTGAGAAAAAAAAACCCCATTCAAGTCCCAGTAGTGCAGCAGCATCACGAACACAGTGCAGTACAGTGCAAAGAAAACACGTGTGTTGTGTTATAAGCTCACCTGTTGAACTTTCCCTTTACCACACACGTGGCTCAAGGACCAAGAAAAAAAGGCATGTTTTAAAAGGCAGATTTCACTTTTTTTTTTATATCCCTGGTAATTTATAGTTATAAAACCTATTGGACAGAAACACGGAACACTGGGTGGTTGACCTTCGCTACTGTAGGGAGGTGGTAGGGTCTGTATTTTTGTGGGTAAATTTCACAAAATTCAACATTTTGCCACAAACTGTGGCAAGGTTTGGTTATGTTTTTTTGAAAGTGTGAGGCTTCACATGATGAGATGTACAAATATTTCCCACAATGCTTTGCAGCGGGGGAACCATCTTCATATCACACTCACCTCTTTCGATACCATGGCAAAACTATTAGATCTATTGTTAAGTGCACGTGTCTGAGAGTCCTTTACAGCATCCCTCTAGTGCTACATGAGGAAAATCCATAATTAGATTTGAATGGTACACCACTTATGTGTTTTCATACAATATACATGTTGAATTCAACATGTATACTGTATGAAAACACATGCAATTCATTTATTATGTTGAATCAGCCGTCAGCTGATGAGGAAGCAGGACTTGGCACAATCTCGGTTAACATCTGTTACAGACCATGGATATATTAGAATAACAGGACAGGATTGAATAAGGTCAGCAAACGTGTTTTAAAAGCACACACCATCTTGGACTTTTCTTTCTCTGGAGGTTTTCTTTAGGATACGTGCGGGGATACGGCAGGCAACTAACTATGGCAAATACGATTGTGTATTGATATAAGTCGTGTCATTTTTATTCATTACTTTATTATTATAAAACTGCAAATACAGACATATACTTTCATGTCAATTGTCGGGGCTCCATTACAGCGAACCACTGTTTCACAAAACTGTGTTGCAATAGTTAGTATGAATGTGATGGCAGCTGCTTTAGCCACTGGACATCCTGTACACCCAAGCAAGGAACAATGACACTGCAGGTGGTGCTGTGCAGTGGTTAGCCTCACTCACCGACCCCTGAAAGACTATGAAGCAAGGGCCTATGGGTTTGAGCCCTCACGATAGAACGTCACCTCTCATGCCGGAGGTCGTCAGTTCGAGCCCAGTGCGGGACACTCACACTTATAGTAATAATTCCATTGGCACAATCATTTCCAGCACACGTTGACTATTGAAAATATTGTGTCCTAACATCGACTTTTTGTTACACATTTGTAACTTTTTCACGACAATCGCTGCAGTCTATACCCAACCGTGTGTGTCTGACGTTGTTGCTGACTTTGCTGCAGGACCGGAGGGAGAGCACCATTGGTCCAAGCATTATCCTTTCTGTGGGGGAGTCTTTCAGTCCCCGATTGACATCCAGACTGACCTGCTGAGGTTCGACCCCCATTTGCGTCCAATTGAGCTCCACAACTACAACCTTTCAGCCAATGAGCATCTCACTCTCGGAAACAACGGGCATTCAGGTGAGTAGGACGTGAAATAATATCCACGCGAGAATAAATTGTGGTGTTACTATCATCTACCATCCCTGAGTGCTGTAACACTAGAGTGCTTAGAATGGAAAACATTGTATTAATATATTCTTTGTTTGATTTAAGAAAACAAACTATACAAAATATAGCTAAGCACATTGACTTAGGGGAGGGGGGGATATACAGAGGGGAAGAAATGACAAAAGTGCTGACCAAATCAAAGCAATATTGTTACCGTTCTATGGCATAAAAAAGAAAGAAAGATCCTAACCTAACCTAATTTCTGGATCAAATGAAAGGAAAAATGATGAGGTTCCATTTTCTACGTCAACCACTGCAATCTTCCATAATCACTGTCTCACTGGCTCAGCTCCCACTTCACCCCAAAGTAAAAGTCTCCATGATTTGTCTGGGAAACAGCGCTGAGAGATTACTCATCTGCTTACTGACTCGGGTGGACCAGAAACACAAAGGAGCAACCTCAGCTGTTATTTTCTATAATTAGATTTTTTTTTATAACCTATACCGTTTATACATATTTACTTTCCCATTTCATCGTTATTACAGGCTTTTGGAGAGAAAAAAAAGAAGACAATACACAATAAAAGTCTTGCAATTGCTTCTGTCACAACAACATCAACGTGTCCACCACAATGACTTGTTCTTATTTGGAGGTGAGATAAACAGTTGCTTTCACAACAAAGTGGCACATGGCACACAAACACAAAACCTTTCTACAGTATTTTTCCTCTTCAGAGGCGGCTTAAAGTATGATGCACAGGGGCAAGAATATGCTATACGTAGCACACACTTAAATGCCAGTGTTCGCAGCCTCTAACGGATCTATAATGCCCGCCCTGTAATGTTCAGGCATACGTCATACCCTCTGAGTGATGTGCAGACACAGGAACACCACCACTACTCCTATACCCAGTGGCCAGTTGTGTGTTCCTCTATCTTCTGTCGTCGGCTGGTTCAGGACGGATGCTTAGGGTTGCATTGTCCGCCGGCCTTTCATGTCACTATAGAGACATTATCGGTGTGACCGATGTGTTTGCGTCTGACCCGAGCTTACACAGACCGGTTCTTTCCTCTTCTGCTCCTGCGAGCATCTCTGACTTAATGACCACCGTCCAGAGGGAGGAAAGGTGTCTATGAGTGCTGTACGCTACTTATCTCAAGCCATACCATATCTCAAGTAGAGGGTTGGAGAGCTCCAGGAAGACTACTGACGGCCTGCTGGCTTTTCGACAGCTTAGCTCGTACGACGGGCCGAAGCGGACCTAGAATTATGCTTTGGTTACACTCCATTGTTATGTTGTTGTCCTCTTGGATTTAGACGTGTAGGGAAAATGGCGTCATGTTAAATCTATGACATTATAGGAGTTTTGACGTCTTCGCGCCTCTGTTGTACGCAGCACTTCCTTCCTTCCTGCAAACATCGAGTGCATTGGACGCCTGCGTCAACGCTATACACATACAAAACATCCTCCAACTTTGTATTGCAATGAACATCCTCACTGGCATACTGTATACCTTCTAATGGCGGCAGTAGCTCAGTCTGTTGGGACTTGACTTGGAAACCGGAGGGTTGCCGGTTCAAGTCCCCGAAATAACTGGTACTTGGAAAAAGATGCCCTTAAGCAAGGCACCAGACCCCTACACTGCTCCCGGGCGCTGTATATACAATAGCTGCTCACTGCTCCTAATACTAGGATGGGTTAAATGCAGAGAAACAAATGCCACTGCTTGTTTACACATGTGACCAATCAAGAGGACTTATATCTTTATTTTAAATTTGTCTTTTGAATGTATTTGTAGCAGTCAACGCTGCCGCAAGCCATTACAATAGCTTATTGAGGGCTCCTCCTCAAGACAAGGACACAGGGTGATGAGGAATCCGGTTTATTGCAAGAGTTTGAATAATGGTGAACAGAGCAGAGTGTTTGAGTGTGTGTGATGGTGATTAGTTTAACCTGTGGGCCTTGATTAACAAGGACCCACAGGTGTGCAGCCTTACAAAGCAATAGAGTAATCAGTCTGACTCAGGCCAGATGAGGCTGCCTAAACCAGCCACCAACCACAGTATGTTATTGTCGTTCACCGTTGCCCTTTGGATGTCTTTAAAATGGGTCTCATGCCTATTCCTGCACTCTTATTGGACTCTTAGTTTGTAAGGGGGTGGCGTGTTATTAAACTTGCCTTGCCTTAATATGGTTGAACACCGGTCATCTCTTCTGTCCGTCGGCCTACAGTGCAGCTGTCCCTGCCCTCCAGGATGTTCCTCTCCGGCCTGCCCCACCGCTACTCCGCAGCTCAGCTCCACTTCCACTGGGGCTCCGCCAACACGCCCTCCGGCTCCGAACATCTAGTGAACGGCAAGCGGTTTGCAGCAGAGGTAAGTAGCAGAGAAGAGCCCACCTGGATGTCCTCTATTGTTAATGACACAATGAGGACACAACTTTAAAAGGAGGAAAATTAAAATAAAAAAACACTGCTCACTACTACATTTGAAGAAAGATCAACAAAAAAAGGTGGTACGATTTTTTTTTAAATAGTCGATGGAAAAAATAAATGATCAACTTGTGTTATTGAATGCTATGTGTTAAGTGTGTGTGCGACGTGAGAGCGAGAGAGGTTCATGGGTCTCTGTACACACGTGCAGCCTACAAATACATGTTCTGTGAGCGAGCAGTCCAACGTGTCAGAGGGACCATCGAAAGCCTTCAAGTCTGGCAGTCTGTTGAGTCTGAGTTGAGGAGGAACAATGTGTCTGCACTTTCACATTCAGAGATGCTTACCATGATGTAATAATCTCTATGACTATAATTCTCTTTATAGTATTTTTCTTTTTAATGTTGAAGGTTAACCCGTTAGTAAGATGAAGAAGGCCAGATAGTGTAGTACACACAAGAATAATTGTAATAATAAGAATTGATCAACTCATAATTGTAGGCGTAATTGACAAAAAAAAAGATTCAATCATAAACCAAGTCTTATTTTCAGTTCCACTAGACATACATGCACATATATTCCCGTCATGTCAACCTCAGTGCGGTGCAAAAAGCGAGAATAGACCATGAGACACATTTAGAGCAACCATGCTTTTCAAAGAAAGGTCTGCGGTGGTGTTGTAAAGCATCGAGTGCGCTAAGCAGTTATCGCACACCCGAGACAGTGATCTGATTTCATTTTAATACTACAGAGAAGGAATGATTACAATCATAATAGATAACAATACATTACAATACATTCTGGATAAACATTAGATGAAAGGAGCTCCTCGCTGTGGGAAGAAGCTGAAATTCCAGTGCATAACAACCTGTGTCCTTTTTACGGGACCAATTCCTCCGCAACTGAGAAGCCACATCTGAGGTGCTGTGGTTTGAACTCAGCGTGTGAGTGAACAGGTCCGCGCTCGTGTCTTTTAAAGTCTTTCCAAACTCCTAAAACCGCGGCCTTCATGCTTTCCGCTGATGACATGTTGTTATGGATGGACGGAGTGATGGAACATCAGGAATACTTCCCAGAAAGAGTTCAGGTTGTGACCCCCTTCTTTCCCAGGCCACGGCACTCTTTAAATACGATTCCCGTATGTTCTCGCTCTTGTATGGTGCCTTTGCGGTGCCAGGGCTTCATGTACAACACCATATGCTAATGACCTGACAAACATCCATTTCTGTGCTGGATTTGACTGACGACCATTATATGCGGCCAGTAATGACTTCTCGTGTGTGTGTATTTAACTGAACACAATCGCTTGCCATGAGGTGCAATCTCTTACCCAGAAGAATGTGCCGGTCCTCAAATAATATCTTGCCATAGTCGTTTTTCAAAAAAGGGTCTCAAATAGAGTGAAGAGAAAGACCGGAGGAGAGCGGCCAAGTGAAACTGTTGTAACATTGAGATCTTGACGCAGGTCTCGTTTCCGTTTACAGATGCACATTGTGCACTTCAACTCTGACAAGTATGCCAACCTTTCCATGGCTGTGGACAAATCGGATGGCCTTGCCGTCCTGGGAGTTCTGGTTGAGGTGAGAGACCATGCAGAGACCCAGGATCAAACTAAATGCTTTACATGACCGTGGTACGAAATTACGTGACACAAGATGCCTGTGATGCTGACCCATCCCCTTATTCTCCTCCACAGGTGGGCAAGTTCAATCCGGCCTTCGACCAGTTTCTTAAGTTCATCAACGGTATCAAATACAGGGGTGAGTTCTAAGTGTTTTGCATTGAATTAGCATATCACCGTGCCATATATTTATTCCTGTTGGTCTTACACATGACATGACATTGAAATGGTGTGTCTCCACTGGCAGATCAGAAAGTGAAAGTGCCCGGCTTCAATGTCCGTGCGCTGCTTCCCTTACGTTTGGATGAGTACTACCGCTACGACGGCTCCCTGACCACTCCTCCGTGCTACCCCAGTGTGCTGTGGACACTCTTCAGGAGTCCAATACAAATTTCCCCAAAACAGGTGGTCCATTACAACCCACACCGACTACTGATGTACTATTCAGTCATTCAGTCAGGCGATTCAAAAGGAAGGATGACTTCCACCATCCTGCCTCAAATTTCATTAAATCGTTTTTTGTTTGCAAATGTTCCATCAGAGGCTTTTTGAAGCATCTTTTCCATCTTCTATTGGCAGTTCCTATCCCTGGCGTCTGCTGTGTACTCCTCACATGCCCAGGAGTCGAACTCTGTATCACTGAACGCCAATTACAGGAAGCCCCAGCTCTCTGATCACCGAGTAGTCCTGGTCTCGTTTAAGGAGGGTAAGAAGCGAGCATGGTTCTCTGGCTTTGCTTTTGATATTAACGAGGGGAACCTTAACGAGGGGAACCTTAACTATGGGCACCTTGATTGCTGGAATGTTCTGCTTGTGCCTCAAATTGGCTTGCGGGTAAGTTTTGAGTGTGAGTGTGGCTGTCTTGATTACGTCTTCTCCTGCAAAGGGCTGTCAATCATTTTTAATTTCCTGCATTTTTGGGATTAAATTGTTATGTATTTGTTATTCCTAACCATCTCAAATTGTTATTGGCTTGATGAGCTTTGTTGGAAATGCATTTCTTCAATACATTTAAATGAAAACAAATATTTTCTAGTAATATAGCAAAACAAAGTTGTCACCGAAGGTTTAATTTATTGTCTGTTTGGGAATCTGCATGCTGTAATCTTTGTGGGAAACATGCTGGGGCTCAGCTTTGCAAGTAGCAGGTATGTTGTGACATGGCAGTATGGCAACCCTGCACACTCTGGCTTCTAGCTTTCATGAGCCATGAAAGCCAAAAGCTAAATCCAAGGGATTTGGCATGTGCTTTACAGCTGTTTTTATTTTACCACCACTGGCATCGCTGTTGCTTGCTGGGCCTGTAGGCCAAAGACCCGGACTGTGGGATTTTTTTAACAAGCTGTGGTTGGCCCTGTGTCTGCTGCAGGCAGAGGACTGCATGGCACTCGTACTGTCACGTCTCCACTCGTGAGGAAGCAACTCATTCAGCAGCTGCTGGTGGGGGACCTAGCAGACCTGGCTGATGAAGGCCTCTACCAGCTGCTGCCAAGTGGCCCAGACATGCCTCTGACCGCTGACAAGAAGTGGAAAGACCACAACAACAAGCAGGGACCCAAAACTCATCATGTCAACCTCAAGAAGCAACTGCTTCATCCTCTGAAGAAGAGCCAGAAGAACAACCGCAACGTTGGAAGTCTGGGGCTGCCGGAGGAGGCGCTGTGCTTTGTCTCACTGGAGCGCCAAGTCCTCCATCGGGCCAAGCAATCCCATACCGAAGCTCAAATCGTTCATGCCCTGAGAGACCTGGTGTTCCCAGAACTGAACCTCAGGAGCTACCTGGGCTGTAAGTCGGAGCTGGACCTCTCCACCATCAGACACATAATTCGCAGGCGGCCAACGGACGAGGCTTTGGAACTGGATGACTCTCTGAGGAGAGCCAGTGCTAGGCTGAAGAAGAGGTTTCCTTCCGCGGCATCAAAGAAAGGCGTGCCGACGACCACGTATGAGGGTTTCTCCAATGCGGCACGGCCAGCAAAGTCTCAGCCTCAGGGTTACCCACATCCCTGGCTTCTGCCCATGGAGTGGGAAGACTAGAGAGGAGGTTCTGACCGTATAATGCACATACCCTTCAGACACCGTTTATTCAGCCGCTCTCCCGGTGTTTCCTGTCCCCGTCAGTCGCGCCAGAAGTAAAAACAAATGTTTTAAACGCAGCTATTTGAGATGTTCTTTGGACCAGGGTTTTAACCTAACTATTGGATAAATTATTACTTTTAATGTGTGTAGAGAATCTATATTTATATATGATTGAAACGGACTAAAAGATTGTAAACTTGGCTTAAATGCAGCTAGATACCACAAATCAGGTTCCTTAATGATTATACTAAACATAGAATACTTCCTACTTGGACCACCCATGCTAAGCCTGTATGCGTATTATAAGATGCTTTGAATGAGAGCATCCACCAAATGGTCTATATTTCAGAATTGGGAAATGCCTTAAACCGCTTTGCATTAAATACATGTATTTTGTTTACATGATCAACAAGGAGACACATTTTACACAGCCAGCTTGTGTATTTATAGGTTATATAGTTAACAATACAGCTTGTGTAGCCACAATGTCAGGAAGGACAAGTGAAAGCAATATTACAGCATGAGCGCCTTGTTTTAGAACATAGTTATGCACTACGTACCTTAGAGATATATTCAGAATTGCCGTAGGATTCTGCAACTGTTTCTGCTGCTATTCTATTGCTTGGATTGTAATTTTAAATGAGCAACATTTCAATAAAAGCCATATTAGTATGCTAACAATTTCTCTCTTGGTTGATATACTATAATTGTATTATTATACAGTAATCATTAGAAGCAGGGATATAATTAGCAGTAGAAGAATTAGTAATAGTAGCAGTAGGAGTAGTAGTAGTAGTGTATTAGTATATTAGTGCAGTGTAGATATTAGTAGCATGTAGCATGCTAGATTAGTAATGAGATGTGTCCACAGATGTTAAATGTAAACAATAAACTGATAGAGAGCTATTACAAACAGATCAAATGTACTGATACCTCGTATCCTACAGGTAGAAACACAATATGTTATAACTAGGTTTGAATCAACATTTAACAACAATATATATTGCTTTATTGTGGCGTTGTGAGGAACTGCAGAGCATTGCAGAGATGCAATGATTCGTCCCTGGTTCTCTCGGGTGAAGCTCATCTCCATTGTTGTTCTGTCTGTTTTCACCCCCATTACGCAGATGGACTGCCATGGATGACCATTGGTATGTCTCGCTCTCTTGTGTGTACTTACACATACTTTCATATTATCTCATACCCTCAGTGTGCCACTTTGTCAGAAAACCCACCGTGTCCCACTAATGTCCAAATGATCAGAATCGCAGTGCCTTTATTGTCATTGTACAAGTACATCAAACATTGTCTAGCAATCCTCACAAACAGCAATTGAACAAAACTAAACCAAATTAAAATTATTATTAATAATACCATTAATTATACAAATACATATATATGAATATTGTATATATGTGATATGTGATGCTAATTATGATCCATTGCTCCATTATTGGTGGGCTTGATTACTGTCCCCATACGTTTGTAGGTGTGCCGGTTTTCGTAGGGCTGGCGTTGACACTGGGATCGGTTATGATTGTGTCTTTAGTATGCTGTCGATTAAACCAAAGACGGTAGGTAATGAAGGACAACAGCAGTGTACTGTAAATTGTATTTGATAAAAGCACACTATATGCCCATTATGCATATTAGCCCCAAGGTGTTGGTTATCTAACTTTCTTAAAATACTAAGACTAATAAACTAATAAAACATTATTGACTTAAATCAGGGGGTTCTCAAACTTTTTGGGGCCAGGGAAAAATAAGTCCCCCTCAAAATCGTATATCGCTAATTAAACATTCCATTTGTACCCTTAGATGCATTTGGAACTATTTGTATTCAAAAAATGTTCAACCTAAATTGTTTCAAAGTAACAAACACCTTTCAATTTGAATCATGTTAATACCACTTATATATTTATATATTGTATATTTATATATACATGATATACTTGAACAACAATAACAAGACAGTCCAATGACTATGAACAGTAACAATATGAACAGTAACAAGACATAATCCTATGACTAGGAACAGTAACAAGATGAACCGTAACAAGACATGGCTCTATGACTATGAACAGTTAAACTATGTTGCATAGTCCTAATAAACCCAGACATTTAAAATAAGCATTCTAAGGCGGACTTTCATTGAAACTAAAACTGTTCAACCTAAATACTTCAGACCTGTTTCATAGTAATAAACCTAAAATGATTTACATTTGAATCATGTTAATATACTTTTAAACAGAGGGTCATTTTATTCTAATTGCATTTTGATTAAACTTGACAGCATTTCTACTTTTTAACTAATTGATACTCAAAGCTTTCAGAACAGTTAACAATAAAACAATATAACAGAAACAACAGCAACAAGACATAGTCTTATGACTATGAACAGTTACAAGACAGTCCTATGACTATGAACTGTAAGATGAACGGTAACAAGACATAGTCCTATGACTATGAACTGTAACAAGATGAACAGTAAAAAGACAGTCCTATGAATATGAACTGTAACAAGATGAACAGTAACAACACAGTCCTATGACTATGAACTAACAAGGTGAACATTAACAAGACAGTCCTATGACTGAAAAGTAACAATACCTAGTCCTATGACTATGCACAGTAACAAGATGAACAATAAAAACAGAAACAAGACAGATAAATGAACAGTTAAATGGCATAGTCCCAATAAACAGACATTTAGTCTAAGGCTGACTTTCATGAGTGCTTCAAATTTCAAATAATGAACATATTGCTCCTTATTCAAATCATTGGCAGAAAGCTCTTAACAAATCACAACATAAGTTATCATAACAGCGTTGAAGCCCATAACCGTGTTTTTTGCCGGATGTATTCCTCGCTCTTTAGATGGAAACATTCTTTCGTTTTGTCCTTATATTAAATATACCGGGTGCTTTGTAATCAGGTCCCTTTAGGGGCTGGCTTCATGGCTTCGAAGACACATGATGCACTTCGGTCTCCCGTTGCGGTTATAAAAAAAAACCTCTACATAATTGTCGTGGATTTCTCTTATTTTAGCTTGTTTGGGCTTAACGTTAACTTGACGATGTGGACTGACCAGACTGACCGATATATTGATCCGTATTAAACTCGCAAGCTAGCGGGATGGCTAATAAGAGGAGCTACACAGCAGCAAAAACAACGGTTTGTTGAGTGAAGTGAATGAGTCATGATTAACGTGATGTGTCACAATCACATCAGAGTTTATGTAGAGGCTAAGCCAACGCTTTAAACCTCTGAGGATCCGCTATCTTGGCGTAATTGATGCACACAAAGTTTGCCAGGGGAATAAAAGTCTGATACAAAGTTTCCAGTTAAATACAGTCCATTTATTTCCTTTTACTGGTGTCCATTTAACTTGCTTCATTTTATCATTCACCATACATAATATTATGGTTCACACAATACCTGTAGGAGCCAATTAACACTGTGGGTATAAAGGTAGGAACCAATGTTTGTGGTTAGAGGTTCCGCCGGAAGGCCACAGTTTGGGATTGAGTTTCGGGATTACAAACATTTGCTAAAGGTATTGTGTGAACCGTAATATTATGTATGGTAAATGAGAAAATGAAGTAAGTTAAATGGACACCAGTAAAAGGAAATAAATTGACTATTTAACTGGAAACTTTGTATCAGACTTTTATTCACCTGGCAAACTTTGTGTGCGTCAATTGCACAAGATAGTGTCACGGGGTGGGATGGGACCATGATTGACTGGAGCGATCACAGCTGAAACGGGTTATTGAATTAGCAGCCTAGAATGGGATAGGCTGAATTCCCCTTTAAGAGCCCAGTTGTTCTTGTGTGTCGAGGTCGGTTCGTTGGGGTGCGTGTGGAGCGCAAGCCAAACGGGGTCACTGGATCCTCGAGGAGGAAAGGAAAGGGAGTAAGGAGGGCTCCCTCGGTGTCCTGCCTGTGTGTGCTTTTGTCTACTGTCCTAGCCTACGTGAGAGAGAGCGGTGTCTCTCGGCGATCGGGACACGGAAGCGGTGACAGCGGAGCAAATGGAGAGGGAGAGGCTGTACGTGCACGGTTAGTTTCTCTGGACGCGTTGTCTGACTGCGCGGAGTGTGGAGTGAGTGTCCACATAGCGAGTGTGGCAATGGGCACTGGCCGGGACGGGCAATGGCCAGGTCGATACCGGGAGGTCGATCAGCGGAGTACCGACAGGTAGTAGACAGGCGAGTGGTCCGGGATGGGTGAGGAGTCTGGATACCGGGAGGTCGATCAGCGGAGTACCGACAGGTAGTAGACAGGCGAGTGGTCCGGGACGGGCGAGGAGTCTGGATACCGGGAGGTCGATCAGCGGAGTACCGACAAGTAGTAGACAGGCGAGTGGTCCGGGACAGGCGAGGAGTCTGGATACCGGGAGGTCGATCAGCGGAGTACCGACAAGTAGTAGACAGGCGAGTGGTTCGGGACAGGCGAGGAGTCTGGATACCGGGAGGTCGAAGTAGCGACAGGTAGTAGACAGGCGAGTAGTCCAAGGCGGGAGAGGAGTCTGGATACCGGGAGGTCGAAGTAGCGACAGGTAGTAGACAGGCAAGTAGTCCGAGACGGGAGAGGAGTCTGGATACCGGGAGGTCGATCAGCGGAGTACCGACAAGTAGTAGACAGGCGAGTGGTTCGGGACGGGCGAGGAGTCTGGATACCGGGAGGTCGAAGTAGCGACTGGTAGTAGACAGGCGAGTAGTCCGAGACGGGAGAGGAGTCTGGATACCGGGAGGTCGAAGTAGCGACAGGTAGTAGACAGGCAAGTAGTCCGAGACGGGAGAGGAGTCTGGATACCGGGAAGTCAGAGTAGTGACAGGTACTAGACAGGAGAGTAACGCGGGACCGGCGTCTGGATACCGGGACATCGATCGGAACGATTCCATCCAGAAAGCGCAAAGTAGTAAGTACAACCTAGCCCTGAAGTAACTGAACACCAGGGTATATATACCCCCAGGTGAGGTGATTACCATAATCGGCAATTGCCGACAGGTGTGTGGGTGAGCTACCAAAACATTGGCCACACCCCGTCACCCATCATAACAAGTATGTGTAGCAAGCTAGAACCGGTTTAAATGGCCATATGAATTAAGTTGTGTGCACACATAAGGGCGTAATTCCAAAGCAATTCTTACACCTTGTAAGTCGCTTTGGATAAAAGCGTCTGCCAAATGCCCTAAATGTAAATGCATTGGTTGTGAAATGGATGAACAATAAGCGCTTGCATTGATTGATTTGTTACAATGCGTTTGACTTTAAGACATTCAAATATGGAGTGCATTGCTGACATACCAGCAGCTGACAGCGCGTCAGCTACTGGCAAGCTGGATAGTGTAGCCAGCTGTAGTGATGCCCAAAGCACTAAGCAGGTGGTTCAACTCTTGCGGAAAAAATGGCAGAAAGGCTAAGCTAAATATAGCTAGCAAATTAAGAATAAATATAAAAGATTTTATGCTAAATAGTAAACATGCTGAGGTTCGAAATGCTCTTGATGGTTACATGAATTGTGTGTTGAAACAAGGTCTATGCATGACACTTTAATGGGTTTATTGCCACATGATGAAAGGGAATTCCGGCTGAATCTTTCGGACATCTCTGTGGAGGCTGGGGGCATTGAACCAGAGTGGTCATTGTTCAAAGCTTCTATTGCTGAAGCTGCGGTTGAGAGCTGTGGCCTCAAGGTCATTGGTACCTCAAGGGGCGTCAACCCTCGGACTTTGTGGTGGACATAGGTGGTCAGGGAAGCCGTCCGTCTGAAGAAGGAGGGCTTCCGGATTATGTTAGCCTGTGAGACTCCGGACTCAGTGGGTGTGGGAGGAATTCGAAATAGCCATGGAGAAGGACTTTCAGATGGCACCAAAGCGTTTCTGGCAAACAATCCGGCGCCTCAGGAGGGGGAAGCGTGGATCCAGCCAAGCTATGTACAGTAAGGGTGGGCCTGAGGGATTTTTCCCAATGGATCCGATCATATGCCTTCTCCAAATCCACAAAACACATGTAGACCGGATGGGCATACTCCCAAGCCCCCTCCAGGATCCTTGCAAGAGGGAAAAGCTGGACCGTTGTTCCACGACCAGGGCGGAATCCGCATTGTCTTTCCAGCACCTTGGAGTAGACTTTCACACGGAGGCTGATTATTGTGATATCCCTGTAATTGGTACACACCCTCTGGTCCCCCTTTTTGAACAGGGGTAACACCACCCACTCAGGCACTGTCCCAGACTTCCACGCAATGTTGAAAAGACATGTCATCCATGACAGCCCCTCAACACCCAGAGCCTTTAGCATTCATGGACGGATCTCATCAACCCCTGGGGCTTTGCCACTGTGGAGATGTTTGACTACCGCAGTGACCTCCTCCAGGGAGATTGAGGTTTGCCGTCCTTCATCCTCCAGCTCTGACTCTACAGTTGGGGTGGGTTAGTTGGGTTAAGAAGTTCCTCAAAGTGCTTTTCCACCACCCGATCACCTCCTCAGATTAGTTGGTAAGTGTTCAAACAAAAGTTACAGCAGTACAAAGTCAAGTACAACTTAATCTGCACAAATTATAGCAGCAGCAGAAAATGCTGCAATTGTTGCTCACATGGCATGTGATGGCATGTCCTAAATATAAAAATGGCAGGTTTAACCGAGAGGCATGCACTGGAGGAACAGGAGCTGCAATTAAAGCGGAGAAAGGAACAGCTTGACTTGGAAACTGAGCTACGTAGCTGTATCTACTGCTAGGCTAGCGGTTTTACAGGGTTCACATGTACAACGTTCCTCTAACACCGACAAAGGTGGACATGGGACCAAAGCAAGCTGAAAGGCAGTTTGCATTCAAGGAAGATGCTTGTATACAAAATCAACAGTATCTGGGAACATCACGTGTTGATAACTGGGAAAATTAACAGGAAAATCACCATCAGCAGGTCAATCAAATTCCACCTGAAGGTTTATTCATGATAATGCAAAAGCAAAATCAATTAACAGCTGCACTGCAACGTTTACTGTCTCTACCAGCAAGTATAATTCCTATCTTTGATGGAGACCTGTTTCAGTACAAAGCTTTCATTAAAGCATTTGAACAAGGAGTGGAAACCAAAGCCAGCAAAGCCGACTGCTTATACTATTTAGAACAGTTCACAAAGGGACAGCCACAGGAACTGGTTCGTAGCTGCCAGCACATGGCTCCAGAACGTGGCTACAATGAGGCAAAGGGTCATTTTGGGAATGAGTACAAGATCGCTGCTGCATACATAGGAAAGGCTCTAGCTTGGCCAACAATAACAAAGGCAGAAGACATTAAAGCACTACAAGCCTATGCTTTATTTCTGCGTGGATATGCTAATGTCATGGAAGAACTTCAGTACATGCCGGAGTTGGATCCAATATGAAAATGGTTGTCTCCAAGTGGCCATACAAACTAAGGGAACAATGGAGAAACAAAGCTCATAACATCATGGAAGCCCCAAACAACAGAGCTCATTTCATTGACTTGGTCAAATTCATTGAGAGACATGTACGAGTTCTTTCTGATCCGATCTTTGGAGACATCGGGGATTTAGGACATAAATCAGCTGCTATAAAATCTTCAAACCTGTTGCAGCCACAATCAATGAACACAATGAAAGGAAGTAGTTTTGCCACAGTATTCCAAATGAGGTCGGAATTAAAACGACAAATAACTCAAAACCACTGGAGAGCTTGGTGTGTCATTGTTGTGATCACAACACTCACCTTTTGGACAAATGTAAGCAGTTCAGCAGAAGGAACCACAGAGACAAAATTGTCCAGCCCCGCTGGACCCATGGCAATTTACATATCGTCAAAACAGATCCACGGACGACGCAATTGCCATGGCCCTCCACACTTCCCTTTCCCACCTGGAGGGAAAGAACTGTTATGTGCGAATGCTGTTTGTGGACTACAGCTCAGCGTTCAACACGATAGTTCCTGCCAAGCTCGACACCAAGCTTAGAGGTCTAGGTGTGCCCCCATCCACGTGCAGCTGGATACTGGACCTCCTGTCGGACCGCCGCCAGGTGGTGAGGATGGGCAGCACCACCTCAGAGCCACTGACACTCAACACGGGAGCCCCCCAGGGATGCGTCCTGAGCCCTCTCCTCTACTCCCTCTACACCCACGACTGCATGGCTATGCACAGCTCCAACGTCATCGTCAAGTTTGCTGACGACACGACAGTGATGGGCCTGATTGCCAGCGACGACGAGACAGCCTACAGGGAGGAGGTTGGATCGCTGGAGCAGTGGTGCCAGGAGAACAGCCTCGCCCTCAACGTCAAGAAGACCAAGGAGCTGATCGTGGACTACAGGAAGCAGAGAGGAGAGCACGGTCCTATCTCCGATCGACGGTGTTGCAGTAGAGAGGGTCAGCAGCTTCAAGTTCCTCGGCGTGCACATCTCCGAGGACCTCACATGGTCCACGCACACCACACACGTGGTGAAAAGGGCCCAACAACGCCTGTATTTCCTCAGGCGTCTGAGGAAATTCAGCATGGAACACTCGACAATCGAGTGTTCTTACAGGATATATCACCACCTGGTACGGGAACTGCACCGCACTCGAGCGCAGAGCGCTTCAAAGGGTGGTGCGGACGGCCCAGTATATCGTTGGAGGTGAGCTCCCCTCCCTCCCATACAACCAGCGGTGTGTCGCATCATAAAAGACAATGCCCACCCGAGCCACGAACTGTATTCACTTTTACCGTCAGGCAGGCGATAACGCAGTATCAAGTGCCACACAAATAGGCTTTGAGATAGCTTCCACAGTCAGGCCATCAGGCTGCTGAACAAGGGCGTATAGCATATAACAATGTATATTTTATTACATTGATTTATATATACATATTGCTATTTTTCTGTGCCGATATATTGCATTTTATGAATTGCATTTTTACTTTTATACATTTAACTTTATACAGTTTTGTTTTTTACTTATTTTATTCTATTCTGTTTTTATCTTATCTTATTTTTATAACTGTCTGTCGTCAGGTATTGCACATAAGATTTTCACTCACTGCTTTATACTTGTGTAAACTGTGAAGTGACAATAAACTTGACTTGACTTGATAAATACATCTAATGTGGAATTGGGACAAACGACTAAACCACAAACTCCCCCTCAGACGTCAGACGCAGGTCAACTCCACAAAGGGAAGTGAGATTATACAGACCTATGCATTTTTTGATTCTGGAATCACAGCCACATTCTGCTCAGAATATCTCATGCACAGATTATGGGCTATGGGACAGAAAAAGGTTGCTACTTCCGAAGATGTGAAGAGGTGGAATCATTTGTCAAAAGTTCATATCCCCAGCATAAATCCCAATGTTGACATGTTGATTGGAACCAACGCTCCCAAGATAGTGGAACCTTGGGAAATTGTCAACAGTTGTGCAGAACTGAAATGGCCCATACGCTATAAGAGTGTTGTGATGGGTCATCAATGGTCCTTTACATGGAAGCAGTGATGTTGACATGGAGCTTTCTTCTGTTGTGGTCAATACAATTTATATTTCCAAATTGGGGCTCATGCATAACAGTATAATCATGACTTTAATGAAAAGCCCTCGGAAAGGGAAAGGGAGGAAAAAGATGTCAAGGGAAGACCAAAAATGTATGGAAATCATGAATACACCTGCAACACAACAGGTACAGCCTGAAGTTGCCCCTTAAGACACCTGACGTCCTTCTTCAAAACAACTTTGCAGTGGCGAAGCAAATGCTACTTGGATTAAGGAAAAGATTTGTGAGTAACCCAATGTTGCATAAGGAATATGCCAGCTTTGAGAATGGAGTGATTGAAAAGGGTTATGCTGAACAGGTACCAACACAGCAGCACTGTGGCAGCGGAAAAATATGGTACATCCCACACCACAGTGTTTACCATCCACAAGAAGTGGTGTTTGATTGTGGTGCCACATTTAAAGGAACATCATTAAACAATGTACTTTATCAAGGTCCCAACCTCACCAGTTCACTGCTTGGATTTATCACTCATTTCAGGCAGGAACCTGTGGCATTCATGGGCGACATACGGGCTATGTTTCACCAGATCAAAGTCGCAGAAGAAGACAGAGACTTTCTTTGTTTTCTCTTGTGGCCAGAGGGAGACTTCATTAGAGAGATCCAGGAATACAGAATGAGTGCATCCGTTTGGGGCTGTCTCTTCTTCCAGTTGCGCTAAGGAAAACTGCTGACGACAACAAGTCTGACTTTTCTGCTGAAACTGTTGAAACTGTTAAGCAAAATTTCTATGTGGATGACTGTTTGATGGGCTTGGGCTCAGAGAAGGCAGCAATACAAATGGTTGAAGATCTTAATGCTCTGGGTAAAAGAGGTTTTGTGCTGTAAAAAGGGATCAGCAATAATTGGGCAATTTTGCAGACAATTGCAGAAGAGCAGAAGGCCAAGGAGCTAACAGACCTGGATCTGGATAGAGACAATCTTCCTCTTGAGAGAGCTTTGGGACTACTTTGGTGCGTTGAGTCAGACTCCTTTAAGTTTAAGATGGAAGTGAAACCACAGGTTCTAACCAGACGTGGCATGCTATACACAACAAGCTCGGTGTATGTATCCTTTTGGCATGTAGCATTTTGGCACCAGTAACTTTGCCAGCCAAGGTAATGCAACAACAACCTTGCAGGAGAAGCTGTGGATGGGATGACGCCATTCCTCCAGATATTGTACTTCAGTACAATGGTGGTACAAGGGTGGTTGGACGACATTAACTTGTTTATCATTCAAAGTGGACAGATGTATAAAGCCAAAGGACTTTGGTGAACCCATACACTCTCAACTACATCACTTTGCTGATGCCAGTGAAAATGGCTACGAGACTAACTTACATCAGGCTACTGAACTACAAAGGCGATGTTCATGTTGCTTTCCTATTAGGAAAGGCTAGAGTTACACCCATACAAAGTCATTCCACAACTGGAACTAACAGCTGCTGTTCTAGCTGCCAGAGTGGATATGATGAAATCAGAGCTTTAACTGCATTTGGATTAGTCTGTGTTTTGGACAGACAGTACTTCAGTTACAAACATACACGAGGACAAGCGTTTCCACACATTTGTTTCAAACAGGATCAACCATAAGAGAGGTTTCAAGACCATGTCAATGGAAGCATGTGGGAACCAAAGACAACCCAGCTGATGCTGCATCCAGAGGATTGAAGATCCTTGACTTTCTGAAGAGCCGCAGTTGGCTTGAGGGTCCCATGTTTCTTGTAAAGTCCGAAGAGGAGTGGCCTACATATTATGGCGGTGAGGTCATAGTGGATTTGGTTGGCCCAGAAGTCAGACTGGAAAAGGCTCAAAGTGTCGGTGGCCTGGTTTCTCAGGCTGAAGACAATTCTGTTGGAGTTGAGTCGTAAAATAAAGGATTTGAATCCCTCTGCACAAGCTGGTCAAGTGAAAAGACTGAAACCCAAAGTCAACCCGGAGAGTCAGGCTAAGCAAAGGAGCAATGCCTTTGGAGGTGAAACATCCACTGATCCTGTCACGGGTTTAGGCTTGGACCCAAGAGCTGCACACAGACACCAAAGGGAGGTAGTGGTATTTATTAGGATAAATATCACACACAGACAGGGACAGGCAGAGACTTAGTCAGGGACAGGGAAAGATTCAAGGAGCTCAAATTCCAGCTGGAATTTAATGAAGTTTTAATCCACTAGCAGGATCTCATCATGGTGGTGTTTGGAAGCACTTGATTCACATGGTAACCTTCAATACTTTGCCGAGAGGCCAGGAACCATGGGGAGCTGAGGAATTCATGACGACTACAATATCACCAGCGACTATATTCTTTTCCTTTGGTTCCACTTTTGCCTCTCTTGTAGCAACGGCAGGTATTCTCGCACTCAACGCTTCCAAAATAGATCAGAAATGTACTGAACTCCAGCGACGTTTCACATACATGTCAGATGGTTCAAACAATCCAGGTGGCAGAGCTGGTTTCCCTTCCCAAGATGATCTGGTGTTAGAGGCTCCAAATCGTTTGTATCGTCAGACAGCTTGGTAATTGGCCGTATTTCACACATGACTGTATGGAGTCCATCATCATTCAACATCTATTGCTGCAAAACTGAATTGAGGACACGCTTTACCATGCGTATCAAGCGCCCCCAAACACCACCATGATGAGATCCTGCTGGTGGATTAAAACACCATTCAATTTCAGCTGGAATTAGAGCTCCTTGAATCTTCTGCTCTTCTGCAATTGTCTGCAAAACTGCCCAACTATTGCTGATCCATTTTTTCAAGCACAAAATCTCTTTTACAGAGCATTAAGATATTCACCCATTTGTATTGCTGCCTTCAATGGTATTTGCCTTCTTGGCATTTATGCTGGGGATATGAACTTTTGACAAATGATTCCACCTCTTCACATCTTCGGCAGTAGCAATGCTTTCTGTGGTTACTGGAATTTGCTTCTGTGTGAGGACTTCTGGAAGAGGATAAAGTTATTATCCTCAAGACCAGATTCCTCCATCCCAAATAAGGAGTAAGCTGGAATGACATTTACATTTACATTTACATTTAGGGCATTTGGCAGACGCTTTTATCCAAAGCGACTTACAAGGTGTACATTAGTTGAAGCAGACAATAGCATAACACTGGGGTACGCAAACATATAAATACAGCAGTTCACAAGTATTCATATTGACAAGATGAATAACACAATTTCGTACTGCTAGGTCACCTGCTTAAGTAGCTGTGATAAGAGCGTGTTAACAACATTAAGGACATACACTTGCTAACAACATGCTAAGAGCTGATGACCTTTTTCTGTCCCATAATCTTCAAAAGAAAATTAGTTATTTTTCCTGTGATGTTTAATCTGTGCATGAGATCTTCTGAGCAGAATGTGGCTGTGATTCCACGATCTAAAAATGCATACGTCTGTATAATCTCACTTCCCTTTGCAGACTTGACCTGCACTGGAATGATTGAAAGAATGCAGCCATCATTTCCGGCCCCTGTTCGTCCAGACGTCTGAGGGGGAGTTTGTGGTTTAGTTGTTTGTCCCAATTCCACATTAGATATATCTATATGGAGGTATTTAGTATCTATATGGAGCGCAGTAGGATGTTGCTTTTCACAAACCTCACAGATCAAGCGTTGTTTACAGTTCAGGCTTATGTGTGCATAATCCGGGCACACCAAACTCTCCTGTGGTTTTGAGTTATGTCATTTTTATTCTGACCTCACTCATTGGGAATACTGTAGTGGCAAAACTACTTCCTTTCATTGGGTTCTTTGATTGTGGATGATTTGTGTCCTAAATCTGTCTCCAAATATCGGATCAGAAAGGACTCGTCATGTCTCTCAATGAATTTGACCAAGTCAATGAAATGAGCTCTGTTGTTTGAGGCTTCCATGATGTTATGAGCTTTGTTTCTCCATTGTTCTTGTATGGCAACTTGGAGACAACCTGTTTCATATTGGAGGGAAAATCCAACTCCTGCATGTACTGAAGTTCTTCAATCACATTAGCACATCCATGCAGAAAAAAGTATAGGCTCTTTACGGTCTTCTGCCATTGTTATTGTTGGCCAAGCTAGCGCCTTTCCTATGTATGCAGCAGCGATCTTGTACTCATTCCCAAAATGTTCTTGCAAGAGACCCTTTGTCACAATGTATTCCCGTTCTGGAGCCATTTGCTGGCAGCTACGAACCAGTTCCCGTCGCTGTCCCTTTGTGAACTGTTCTAAATAGTACAAGCTTTGTACGGCTTTGGTTTCCACTCCTTGTTCAAATGCTTTAATGAAAGCTTTGTACTGAAACAGGTCTCCATCAAAGATAGGAATTGCTCTTGCTGGTAGAGACAGTAAATGTTGCTGGTGCAGCTGTTAATTCATTTTGCTTTTGCATTATCGTGAATAAACCTTCAGGTGGAATTTGATTGACTTGCTGATGGTGATTTTCCTGTTGATTTTCCCAAGCAGTTGATTCACCAGTCATCAACACATGTGATGTTCCCAGATACTGTTGATTTGGTATACAAGCATCTTCCTTGAATGCAAACAGCCTTTCAGCTTGCTTTGGTCCCATGTCCATCCTTGTTGGTGTTAGAGAGGAACGTTGTATATGTGAACCCTGTAAAACTGCTAGCCTAGCAGTAGATACAGCTAGCTCAGTTTCCAAGTCAAGCTGTTCCTTTCTCAGCTTTAATTGCAGCTCCTATTCCTTCAGTGCATGCCTCTCGGTTAAACCTGCCATGCAAGCAACAATTGCAGCCTTTTCTGCTGCTGCTATAATTTGTGCAGATTAAGTTGTACTTGACTTTGTACTGCTGTAACTTTTGTTTGTATTTCATCATTATTATCACAAGTGCCTTCAGTTTGACAAACTCACACCTTGGTTTTGGCAATAAACGTACCAACATTTTGGCTTTAAACCATGTTTCATGTCTTTCACCATATGGCAATACACCCATTAAAGTGTCATGCATAGACCCAGGAGCATTTCTAGGGACTCTGGGGGGCCCCAGGCAATTGCCTACTTTGCCTACCCCGTTGCGACGCCCCTGCATAGACCTTGTTTCAACACACTTCAATGTAACCATCAAGAGCATTTCGAACAAAGCATGAACGAGCATGTTCACCATTTAGCGTTGTATTTGTTCTTAATTTGCTAGCTTTATTTAGCTTAGCCTTTCTGCCATTTTGTAACCTCTCAAGTTTTTCCGCAAGTGCTTTGGCAGAGAGTTTAACCACTACAGCTGGCTACGCTATCCAGCTTGCCAGTAACTGACGCGCTGTCAGCTGCGGGTTTGTCCGCAACGCACTCCTCCATATTCGAATGTCTTAAAGTCAAACGGATTGTCACAAATCAATCAATACAAGCGCTTATTGTTCATCCATTTCACAACCAATGCTTTGGAATTACGCCCTTATGTGTGCACACAACTTAAATCATGTGGCCATTTAAACCAGTTGTAGCGTGCTACACATACTTCCACCTGTAGATCCTGTCGACGTCATGTGCACCAGATGAGCAAACAAGGAGTAGCCGTCCTCCTCCCGGCGTCAGGTGGCTGATAGCAGCTGAGCAGCCGGCGTGTTGTCCTCCTCCCGGCGTCCGGTAGAAGATGAGCAGCCGGTCTCAGCGGTCCATAAACACGACGAAAAATGTCCTCTTGAATATCTCCAAAAGGCTATAAATACAGTCCATTTATTTCCTTTTACTGGTGTCCATTTAACTTGCTTCATTTTCTCATTCACCATACACAATATTAAGGTTCACACAATACCTTTAGCAAATGTTTGTAATCCCGTGTTTGTGTGTGTGGTCAAAAACTGTGTGGCCTTCCGGCGGAACCTCTAACCACAAACATTGGTTGTAGTCTTTAACAGTGTTAATTGGCCAAAAGCTAACATGGGTGGTAGTAATAAACACAATATGCATGTTTGTTTGGGCGCAAATGGTCCCCGTCCATTAATAATAAAAATAATAATTTTAGAATTTATTTTGCGGCCTCCTGGCTATGGCTCACGTACCCATGGAGTTCCACAGACCCCAGTTTGAGAACCCCTGATTTATAGGATCGTGAAAATACCAATAGATATCAACAACAATAACATTACTAAATTAAAACTGTATCCAAATGTATAATGGATATAATATATATAAAGTGGTGTAAATCCTAAGACTCTCTATATAATTGCAGGAAGGTCTCAGGACGGTGTGGTTCCAGCTGTTGAACCACACTGGAAGACTGAAACGCAGAATAGACTAGACGATGTGCCAACGTTTAATTTAGGAGCACAGCATACTTAAAGAAAGACCTGCCCTGTCATGAATGTCTTTGCATTTGGACTGCTGTTTGGAAATCACCAAAGAAGTTGATGGTGTCCAAATCTAATTGTTATTCAAACATCTTAAAGATAATCCTCATGGCAAATTGTATTTGTTAGATTTATTTGGTGCCTGAAATATTTTGATCGCAAATGTTGGTATATTATCTAAATGATGTTGAAGAAAGTTAAAAATGTGTATAAACACTGACAAAGAATGCTTATCTTGATTAAGACTAAGTTATATCACATTATATACAAGATCGTTTTTGTAGCTCACAATAGATGAAACTTTATCTGAATATAAAAAATGTCATAATGCAGTGAATGACCTAAACGTGTAATTTCAGACCAAGGTTGCTTGGATAAGATCAAATATGATGTAATTGATGCATCTGCAGGTCTGGGACGACCTCAGAGAAGAACAAAGAGGCTGGGTAAAGAACTGGAGACACAGACGGGTATGGCTCAACTGTGTAGCTACTCATCATCGTCGTGAATCACCCTCCAACAGACACCAGAGCCTCCCCGCAACAAGCCTCCAGCACCCCGCTAATCAGATATCATCAAACTTCATAAACATAATCAGTTACCAACAAGCCTCCAACACAATCAGTTATCAACAAGCCTCAAACGTAATCAGTTATCAACAAGCCTTCAACATAATCAGTTAACATCAAGCCTCAAACCCCACTAATCAGTTCTCATGTCTCTCAAGATTCTCATCTCATGAATCATGAACATCTTTTTGGAAACATTGTCCCACATTCAAATCAAAAGTCAAATGTTCTACAGTCTCTCTCTCTCTCTCTCTCTCTCTCTGGGATTTCTTGCAGTTCAAACCTTACGTTGGATGTTGCTGTCATGCACTATTATTTTCACATCTTGGTGACGTAGGAACTACGGTTCCCCCAGTTCATATGATACGGCCCTTTGAGTTTCTCAAGGACGTTCCTTTATGGAAGTCTCCGGCCGAAGGGCCACGTTGAAACAGTAACCCAGCGCTTGGGTCAAGCCAAGCAGACATGGTGGAAAGCACAACCGCAGTCCAAACAATAGGAGGATAAGAGTTGACAGACATCCAATAATGGTAGGGTGGCCTAAGAGGGATGGGCTTTGCTACAGTTTCGCCAACCCTGCACTTACAGTGGCTCTATGGATCACATAATAAAAGGGCGCTTTGCTGCATTCAAACACAGAACCACACAGTTCCTTCCTGGAGCCAAGAACAAGGCTTTTGTTTATCCGGTAGAGAAATGTGGGCTTGAGGGGGGGGGGTGATGCCAGCCCGGTATCACAAGATCTCCTTCTCCTCCCCCAGAACTTCGGTGACCTCTGGCTCAGACCAATAGCCCACCACTTCACCCCCTGAAGAGGGGAGCACCTTATCTGCCCATCAGCATGCTGTTTCTGCTGTGCTGTGTTGGTGGATATTTCCCAGAGGAGGTCTGACATTCCTTATTGTGTTGAATATCACAGCATATAGGGAGGAGGAGATGCAAATGATTGAGCAAATGCATTTCATCAACAGTGCTTTATTTTGTCACATTCAATGCATGTTAGTGCTGCTGCTGCTGCTGCTGTATGTGTAACAATACAGTGATGTCCTTGTATATTGTTTGTGTTACTGTCACAATATATATATGTTTCATGTACTATTTCGTAGTTGGAGTACGTAATGGTTGTGTTTTATGTCTAGAATATGTGTAAATATCTGAGGCAGAATCTAATAATAAAACATGATGGTTAAACAAACCCTTACTTTTGCTTAATTTGTATATGATTTGTAAATAGTTAGCTTAACCTATAAAAACACTTTTATAGGTTTCAAATGATGTTAAATAACCTGAATACATGCACACACGTACTGACAGGGTTCAATTATACTTTGTATATATTTATTTATTTATTAAAAGACACCGAATAGTTGATGAGCACAGACACAGCACTGACATCTTGCGGCAGTTGTATTGCATTACAATAATAGTGTAGCGCCTTCTTACCAAATAGGCTCACTCCACTCAACGTTTTACGTGATTAAACGTAAATTATAAAAGCAGAATCAAAGTCAAATTTCCAAACAGCTTAACACATGCCCTAGGATAAGTAAAAATACTTTGTTCATGACACATTTTACATCTTAAACAAAACCCGATGGAGACACGATTACACAACGCTGGTACAATTACGTAAAATGTCACTAAAATAAACCGGATATATTCCAATACGATGCTCAAGCGTATCTTGCATGCTTTTGTTATAGCTTATCTTATAGCTAAATATGATTTAACAATATTTGCAACGCGTTTTCTGAAATATGTCCCACTCGAGTTTCCATACGAAATATACATGTTGGTTATGAGCGTCAGCACTGCGCACGGTGGCTCATCATGTATCATCAACCTGTTTTTAAGAACAGAAGAACTCTACTAGAAAGAGCAGAAAAGTTCATATCAGAAATTTACTTTACAGACTGCAATCTCCGGGGACGGTATGGTTGTTCTTGTGTTCGTGTCTCATCACTCTTTACTGGCTGCAGAATAACGTTGATCTGATCTGAGCATACATCTGGATGATAACCCTATTATGTTTAATGCATTATTTTACTATTCTGATTTATGCATAGTCAAATAATAATCCTAGTTTTCCGTATTGTGTGCAGACTCTATGGGAACTCTTATCCACTGGAATCCCTTACTTCATTCGTGTCATCTAAGCGGATTCCATTCGCTGAAGCTGCCAGTCAGAACTTTACACCTTATGAGATTGGCGATACCTTTGGACCAACGTAAGTAATTAAAGAAAGGCATGTTTAGCACCCTCTCTTAAAACGACTGCAGTGATAAACTTAGTAGGTTAACAACTACACCTCTTTTAGATGGTGCACTTGTTGGTTCAAAGTGACATTGAGAATACCCGAATCCTGGAGCGGGAAGGAGGTCCATCTTCTGTGGGAGAGTGATGGAGAAGCGATGGTTTGGAGGGATGAGCAACCCGTCCAGGTAGACACACCCCCACATATCAACAATGTGTCTTCTGTAGAGTCAACCAGTTGACTGATATGTAAAAATGACTTGCAGGGCTTAACTAAAGAGGGTGAAAAAACAAGTTACATCCTGTCGGAGTGTCTGAAAGATGAAGATCCACATAGGTGCGGGGTCTCACAATATGTTATATCTGTCTGAAGCTAGGTGTTAGCTCAGCTTCCAGTCACAGCAACACCCTGTTTCTTTGTCTTGGGGGTAGTGTCACCCTCTATGTGGAGATGGCCTGTAATGGACTTTTCGGAGCTGGTCAGGGGTCCATGATTGCGGCTCCGGATCCCAACAGGAAGTATTCTGTTCAGAAGGCCGAGCTGGTGGTACTCAACCGGGATGTCCAGGAGACACTTACCGATTTCGAGATGCTAGTCGACATTGTGAAGGTAGACACCCGAGACGCTCCTTTGTCTCATTACAAACTCATTGCACTGAGAGGCCGATTTTGTCTGCCGTTAGTTCACAGTTCTCTCTCTCCGCAACTGTCTGCAGCACCTGGGGGACGGGGAGCAGCGGGGCTACCAAGCCCTGTTCACCGTCAACGAGATGGTCAACCTCTGTGATCCCGCCGAGCCCAACTCCTTCTCCAAAGCTCGCGGCCTAGCCCAGCGCTTCTTCACACAGCGCAACGGACACAGCCAACACACCGTCCACGCCATGGGCCACTGCCACATTGACTCAGGTCTGACTTAGTGCAAAAGATGTCGTAGGACCCGTTATACAGTCCTGGTGAATCAGTCGCTCTTGATCAATGAGCCAAAGTAACCAAAGTAATCGGTGTGTGTCTGCAGCGTGGCTATGGCCTTACGAAGAGACCATCCGCAAGTGCGGTCGAAGCTGGGTGACAGTGATACGTCTAATGGAGAAGAATCCAGAGTTTGTGTTTACGTGCTCTCAGGTAGTGATTTTATGAATAAATGATATCCTCTTACATTTTCTGTATATCAGTTACCTCATGCCATTTAAAAAGTCTAATGGAGTCTTTGTCTAATCGTTATTCAGGCCCAGCAGTTTCAGTGGGTCAAGAGCTGGTACCCGGGGCTCTACACCCAGATCCAGCAGTATGTCAAGAAAGGCCAGTTCATTCCAGTTGGAGGCACATGGGTGGAAATGGCAAGCAATATCTATAATGCTAGGTTCCCACTATCACGATTCGCGACACGATTTAAATCGTGGTCTTAATCGTGGACTAATCGTGGTGATCCTATTAGATCTTATCAGATTGTAGTATAATTTCTACTCGGGTGGAAATAAGAATCTTTAAGAGATCTACTGCAGCAAGATGGAGCCTACCGTGCCAATTTGCAAACTGGCGACGCGCTCCTTTGCCACACATTATATAGAAAATAGCATCATAAACATCGGCTACTCCTATTGGTCAAACTAAACAAACATCAACTAATACTATTGGTCTGAGAGGTACAACCAGTATCCACTACTCTGGTTGGTCACGTTGTCTTCATCGTCACGTCACAAGTTTACAAGCACAAACCCCAAGGGTCGCCTTCCTGGCCACACCTGTTGATAGCATCTCCAACAACCCCAGGGGGTCGCGTTCCTAGCAACGCCCTTTGGTCGCCTCAACATGCATGGCCCTTACAATGCGTACAGTATCACAGATAGTGTTTTAGTTTTATACTTAGGGTATAAAAATACACTACAAGATATTGAGGTCAGTCGTGGCAATCGTGTTAATCGTAGAAACTTTTTGAACAGTTCAAAAATGTTCTACGATCAATTGTCAATCGGGATCATCGTATCAGATCGTATTGCATCGTAACAAAGCGCGACAGATCGCATCTAATCGTGTTTCCAAAACGTGGTGATCGGGATCGATCTTAGGCAAGACAAACACTCCAACGATCTGTTACGCTCTGTCGGGTCCCATTGCTCAAGACCTGACACAAATGACTCACGAGCAGATAGGAGTAGATGCGAGTAGATACGAGTAGTTACATTTTTACACGAACGCTCACGATCTGTTACGAGTTGTCATCATCCGCAACTCCTGCCATCGTCAATGGTTTAGGGTTGTAGTGTTCACTCACAGTCGTAGCTCAAATCGTGATCACCCTCGATCATGAGCGTGAAAGACATCGCGGCCACAATCGTATCCTATCGTAACGGAGCGCATCGGTTCATGATGAACGTATCTGCACGTACCAGATCGTCCCAATTCGGGGAACCCGATCGTGTCAGATTGAGACCCAATCGTGGACTCGATCGAAACAATCCTATCGGAACGTATGTGATCGTATCTGAACGGGAGATCAGACCATGACAGATCGTGACACCTGAAATTGACAAATCGTGACCAGATCCGAGTGCAATAAATCGTATCAGAACGTATAGACCCTCATCACCTCGTATCCAAACCTGAAATTTCAGAGAAATTCCACCATCAGCTACGAATGGCCAATCGTGGTGTTCGTAACGGATCGCACGACAGTGGGAACTAAGCATAAAATAACTAAAAAACGAAATTATGTTTGTGATTTTGTTTTCACACTTTACCCACACATTTATTAAACTTCCCAGCTGCTCTTTGCATGCTTGTAGAGCGATGGAAAGACTTCTTCCATACATAAACATATAAACACGTTAAACCTTATTTTGAAATAGAACTTCACCAACTGGGCTCAAGTGCTTGCTTGTGAAAGTATTGTGTTAACACTATACTCAAAACCATGTTGAGTATAGTCACACACAACTTACACCTGTCACAAATACCTTTTAAAGATAGCTTAAATAGGTCGCCGGTTCAAGTCCCAGAAACACCTACACTGCTCCCCGGCACTGGATATAAAATAGCTACCCACTGCTCCTAGTACTAGGATGGGTTAAATGCAGATAAACTAGTTCACTGTGTGTGTGACCAATATATGTTTTCTTTGGTCTGTAAACAATGTCAATAGTATAGTTCATATAATTATAATACAATATCATTATATAATATTTAATAACCAGATTTGTTGTACCTTTATACCTCCCCAAGATCTCAATCTACATGAGATTATATAGTTGCCAGATATTTGTAGAGTGAAAAACTGACACGGTGTATATACCTTTTTAGTATATTACATTTTAAATGAATGTGAATGTTTATCTTTCTGAAGGATGGGAATCTTCCATCTGGGGAGTCTATGGTCAGGCAGTTCCTAGAAGGCCAGCGCTTCTTTCATCAGGAGTTTGGGATCCACTGCAAAGAGGTCACATACTTACCTGCCACTGTATCCAACGACCAGCTGTGTTGATATATATGTGTCCAATAGTGTGTGTGTGTGTGTGTTTAACAATACCTCCCTGTGGTCTTCAGTTCTGGCTGCCAGATACATTTGGTTACTCCGCACAACTGCCACAGATAATGCAGGGCTGCGGTATCTCTCGCTTCCTCACTCAAAAGCTGAGTTGGAACCTGGTGAACGTATTCCCTGTGAGTAACGGCCCACCCTGCTCCCATGACAACGCAGCACACAGTTATGACCAACAAAGCCAACAACTTGCAACCCTTCCCTTTCCCACACCTCATGAAGCCTTTTCTTTTTTGTTTATATCTTTCCCCCCATGAAGCACCACACATTTTTTTGGGAGGGTCTGGACGGCTCCCAAGTCCTGACCCACTTCCCTCCCGGAAACTCCTACGAAATGAAGGGCAAGGTTGAAGAAGTAAGTTCAACACCCCTCCACAGGTGGTGTGATGTGAAGCAATCGTTCTTAACCTCTGAGGCAAGCACTTCAAAAGGGGGATTGCATATCTTGTGATTCTGTCTCCCCACCCTTCCACCCCCCCACCCACATTTAGTTGGTGAACACCGTGAAGAATAACAAGGACAAAGGCAGAGCCAATCACAGTGCAGCTCTGTTTGGGTTCGGCGATGGTGGCGGAGGACCCACGCAGCTGATGCTGGACAGGCTGAAGCGGGTTCAGGACACCGATGGGCTTCCCAAGTCAGTTCCTGTCCCTCTCCCTCTGATTCACAACACAGGCCCGAGCCCAGTCTAGACCGGACACTGTGTTTAGTGGGTTGCCATATCCCACCCCTGTGGATGTGACTTGACGATGAGTCACAATGTGTGAGTTCACCAAAATAGCAGGATGGGGTGGGATTTTACGAGTAACCGCTCCCATGTTTTCCAGGGTCCAAATGTCGACTCCTGACAAGCTGTTCTCACAGCTTCTCGTTGACTCAGCCCTGCTGTGCACATGGTCCGGGGAATTGTTCCTGGAGCTACACAACGGCACCTACACCACCCAGGCACAGGTCTGCTGTCCTGGCTTCACTAAAACACCCTGCTGTCGATATAATTTGTCAAGATTCAAGATATTTTTATTTGCCATGGGCAACAATCAGCACAATGGAATGCTTACTCCCCATTCAGGATTTCAACAACACTATACTATATTACACTATACAATACTTTACTGTACAATACTATACAATACAATACTATGCTATGTTTAGCTATGCAATACTATACCATGAACAGCACTTTATACTATATACAACACTTTATACTACCTACTATATAGTTACCGGGAGACTGGGTTACAACCCTTTCAATCACCCAGACTGGTAATAAAGTTTCAAATCCTTGGAAGTATTTCACCTCTATGAGGTGGAAGTGTAACACATCGTCGTCCGATGTAAACGCTTGTAGATAAAGCGAGGGAACCGGCAGTGCGAGGCGCTGCTTCATGACATCGAGGTGGCCAGCAGCTTGGCTCTGTGGCAAGACAAGGCCTTCCAGTACCCTCGGGAACAGCTACAGGAGCTCTGGAGGTATTGGCACAACACTAAATGAGCTGTAAAAGGTTCTGTGGTGGCCGTGTTCTGACATTTATACATACATTTTCCAGACTACTTCTTCTCAACCAGTTCCACGACGTGATACCCGGAAGCTGTATCGAGATGGTGGTCGAAGACGCGCTTGGATATTATCGAGGTACAAATCTTTTAGAAATGAGTTTGCTGTTGGTTTCATCTCAACCCTGCATCAAAGGAAAATGGGTTTGTCCGTGTTAGATATCCGCAGTGTTGGAAGCGGTCTCCTGCGCGATGCCTGTAGACGTCTTGGATCGGAGGGGCAGAAGTGTGATTCCTCTGCCGTATTCAACTCCCTACCTTGGGAGCGTAATGAGGTCGTCCAGCTCCAAGATGGCGACAGGGAGCCTTCGCTAGGTATGTTCACACGTACGACTTATGTTAACGTTTACACATAAATTTACATTCTCACTTCACGTTCTACATCTGCTTCCCCTCTCTGTTTGTTCCAGCATTTGTCAAAGTTCCTAGCGTTGGCGTGGCTGTTGTCAAAGACACACAACCGTCAATTCCGGTGTCTGTCAAAGTTCAGGTGGGCTGTACTCAGGAAGTGCTGGGGGGTGTTTTAGTTAAAGTGCTCATGAAACTAATGAAGTTCAGTTCACTGATCAGTTCACCCTCTGATGTCACAGGCCGACGGTACTGTGCTCATGGAGAATGGGATTTTGAAAACGATCATAAACAAGAACGGCAGTTTGGCGTCACTGTTTTTGATGGAGGAAAACAGGTAAGATTATTATTCTTATAATAAGTAGTAGTAGTAGTATTATAACCTGCGCTTGCCTTGTGTGTACCCACTATCACACCATTGAATCGTATACATTGTCTTCTCTTGATACCCTGACATTCGTAGAGAGGCCATCTCTGACGGCTGCCATGGCAACCAGTTTGTCATGTTTGACGACGTACCACTCTACTGGGACGCCTGGGATGTGATGGACTACCACCTTCAGACAAGGTATCCGAAGGTTGCTACTACGAACCGCGTCAGACAGCTCCTAAGCAAAGCAGTTTGTGGACCCTTTTAAATGCCGCCTCCCTCCCCCCCACCCTTTAGGAAGCCAGTGTTGGAGGTGGTGGCGCCAGTTGAAGTGGTTTCCTCCGGGGGCCTCCGAGGCAGCGTCAGATTCACCCTCAGGATCAGTGAGAAGAGCACCGTCACACAGGAGCTGGTGCTGGACGCCATGTGTCCCTACGTCAGGTTCAACACGCAGGTACTGCGGATGGGTCCTACCTCAACAGATTCAGATTTGGTTTATTTGTCACATGTACAAGGTACAGTGTACACTGTACAAGGTACAATGTACCGTGAAATGTAATTGCCAGCTCCGAATATGTGCAAAAGTTTACTGAAAATGTAAAATACTGAAAATTAAAAATAAATAAAGGAAAACACAATATACATATTTACATAATTGCAGAATATATGAATCTGAATGTGAAACTATAAACAGTACAGTATACATATGAATATAAAGTGTGAAGTGTAGTGCCCCATGATGTCACGTTCAAAGCATTTGTGTGGATTTCACCAAAGAGGGTTTATCCTTTTGAAACACAGAATGAGAGATCAAAGAGGTCAACGTTGCACACACACACACACACACACGTGCTGTTCTTGCAGGTGGAGTGGGCAGAGTCACATAAGTTCCTGAAGGTGGAGTTCCCGGTGCGTGTGCGCAGCCCCAACGCTACTTACGAGATTCAGTTCGGCCACCTCCAGAGACCCACACACAGGAACACCTCCTGGGACTGGGCTCGCTTTGAGGTGACCGACTGGGAGCTGTTCAGTCTACTGTGGGGTTTGGGGAGGTTGGGGTTGACTGGAGTTTGACTCCACTGTGAGTGCATAGGGGTTAGGTAGTGTTTGCAAAGCCATTTGAGGTATGATAACGGGCCATATGAAAATGTTTGACTTGGAATAAGCCGGTTATGTTTAATCAATGAAAAATCCAGGAAAACATTAGAAATTGTACCTTTTTCTTTACCTTATCCTGTAAAATCGGTCAGAATATCCTTCACACCTGCTTGAAATATATTAATATTGCAATGTATCCTGCTATAACATTTGTGTTATTTGCCGTGTTTAAAGGTATGGGGTCACAAATGGGCCGATCTATCGGAACACAACTTTGGAGTTTCTCTGCTGAATGACTGCAAATATGGTTATTCCATCCATAAGAACGTCATGACTCTGTCTCTGTGAGTTGTCCACAATCATTGCACATACCAGCATTACACAGAACTAGTCATTGATGGGCCTTTTCAGTTGGTTCCAAGCATCCTCCATCTTATCAGTAGTAGTGTGGCCCCTCACTTGAGTTGGACCAGAACAGTCACTTCTGTGAAATTATGAAAAATCTATCTTGGCTTGGAGTTAGAAAGCGTCAACACACTCCACAATCTGGTCATTTTCAAAGTTATTGGAACAAGCTCTTCAGTGACGGATTAATGTCTTTTCTAGACTTCGAGCACCCAAGGCCCCGGATGCCAATGCCGATATGGGCACTCATCTCTTTACATATGCCATTATGCCACATGCAGGTAAGTTGCATGTAATGCCACGTGTGTCCAATATCACTGCAATGCAATCAAAACACTGCATACTGTTCTGTCCTCAGGCATTGAGTCCAATTGTGGAATGGTCTTGGTTTCAAGAATTTATGCAAAAAGGCGCCCATCATGTATTTTATTTTCATCTTTGAAAGAAAAAGCCTTTTAAAAAGTTTGTGAAGCGCTAATCAATTCATGCCCGATGCGTGTCCAGTATCTTTTACGAGGTTTTAGCTAGGAGTAATCCAACTTTATGCCAATAATAATAATAATAATTCAAAGAAATATGCAAGCCTACAAGCCTGCGAACCTTATCTCCTTCTCACTAGAGAAGGAGATAAGGTTCATGAGAAAATCCCCACCCCTTGAATGTACAAACAAAGTTGATAGGGCCCCTTTGGACTTAATTGGTGTTCTGCTGTTCCTCAGGATCCTTCCAAGCAGCTGGCATCATCCAAAGTGCGTACAACCTCAACTTCCCCCTAAGGCTTTTCAAGACTGCCTCTGACGCAGCCCCATGGAGCGCCTTCTCTGTTGACGCCAGCGCTGTTGTCCTGGAGACCATCAAGCAGGTAGATGTGTTGTACTCACGGTTGCCTCCAATAGACTGCAGTTCCATTGAGGCAATTTGATTGCTCTGATTACTCCATTGTCGCTCTTCAAACAAAACTTAAAAATATTTCAATCCCCCATTTGATCATGACATCTTTGTGGGTTGGGACCGTTAGCCATCATAGGTCTGTATTGTGTTATTCAGAATGAATACAGACCATGGGATTTAGATGTTTGCGTATCAAAAATACATTGAACGATGAGCATGGTTGATTTGCCTTGATTTAGGATAAATTCGTAAGTTGATGTAAGCTTAGTCTCAGGCCCTGTAATAAGGCGCCCTGCCCCCCCCCCCCCCCCCCCAGGCTGAGGATTCGAGAGGCACACTTCTGGTACGCTTGTACGACTCCCATGGCAGCAGCGTCACCACCATGCTCCGCACAGCCCTCCCCCTCCGAGAAGCCTGGCAGTAAGTATTCCTACTCATATCCGATGGGAGGAGTGCGCTTGAGCATTGAGGCGACCAACGCGTAGATAGTTGAAGCAGCAGCAGCAGCTACTCAAAGTTGTACACAATGGCCTATTTACAAAAAGTCTTTCCACGAATTCTCCATACGGACAAGACAAGCTTAGCATCATGTGCCGATGATACTGAAACTTTTATTCTTTTCCCTTTCCAGTTGTGATCTTCTGGAGCGCCCTGACCACACTCAACCAGCGCAGCTGACCTCTGAGGGAATCACTTTGAATTTCAGCCCTTATCAAATTAGATCACTCCTTCTCGTTCTAAAATAGACCGGGATGTGACGTGATCTCTGATCTTCCGATACCAAGACAGTGACGATCGCCAACTGTCTCTTAACAGAGGGTTTCATCGCGGTCAGACTGGCATAGCATTCATTGATCCCCTTGGTAGCAAGAAGCAACGGTCTCCTTTAAGAGGACTAATCTGTGATGTAACATTAACCTGAATGACTTGCACTTATACAATCAACTGGTTTATACAAGTGCTGTATCAATAAATGATGAAGTTGCAAGACTTAATCCAAGTTATTAAAATTTAAATAGCAGTCATTGGAATCTTAGGGTTTTGTTAAAGAAAATCCATGTTTTAATTGTTCATGAATGAGTTTCAGAATACAAAATTAACAATGGTCAAAATTCCAGGTCCTTTGTGGTCATCCTATTGGCTGGACAGTCTTGACTCTGCTACTTCGTCTATTTTGTTCTGCAATATAAAGCACATGGAGAACTACACATTGCAGCATCATACTAAATGTGTCATCTATGTATAAAATTTAAATAATGTTTTCTTACCAACTTTGGTGTCTGCCCCACTGGTCTTTCGCCTAGGAAAACGTCTTGTTTTGTCTCGAGTGTCAGTAACTTCCACCTCTTCTTTCAACTTTTGTTTCCTCGATGCAACCTCTCTTTTTTCTCTCTTTTTGGCCTCCTCTGTATTTTTGGAGCGAATTCCAGCCACCTGGGATAATAACAATTTCAGCAAAGACAAGCACAGCAAAGAATAAATATAAAAAACATGCATAGACCAAGGTTTGTACCTTTTTCTTGGCAGTGAAATCGTGGTTGCCTTCTTTCTTTGCGGTCTTTTTTGCTTTTGTTGACTTGCGCTCTGTTTGAGAACACAAACGACGGTTAACCTGGTATTTGGTCACGTCTTAAGATAACCAAATACTTTATATATATATATATATATGTAAATAAAACTTATTTTGATATCTTACCTTTGGGTGCCATGGGGCCTGCATCACCCTGGAATTAAAACAATTCATTAGTGGACAAGGTATTGGCTTTTACAATAATTTCCTTCAAGGGACAGGAAGCCATGACTTTGACCAACTCACACTGAACCACATAGTTCTGCCATTGTGGTCCCTGGTACTTTTCATTCCTGCCACATAGTAACACTGCAGCCAAGCCTTGAAGTTGGAGTAGTCCGACTTCTCAGGGTCATAACCTTTCTCTCCTTAAGAAAAAGCATGGAATAACGCCGTTCTTTTAAACTACACCGACCATATTCGTATGGCTTGTTGACAATACAAGAGTCGAATAATACATACCCATGTTCACTACCTCCAAAGGAATGGTGTGGCACAACCTCAGTAGATCAGCAGGCTGAGCTTTGTTTTTCCCTGCCCTGTCGGAGGTCTTTGCGAACAGAAGAGTTATGACATTAGTGATCGCAGTTATTAGCCGATCTTGACGTGCGAGAATGTGCGACTTTCACCTTTTCGTCAGAAAGCTCTTCTTTCACAGTGATATTGCCTGCAGCCAGATCCTCTAGCTCAAGGCCTTCAAACACGGTCCTTGCCTGCACAAAGGGTGGAATGTTCAATCTGATAAAATGAAAGAGGAAGTGTATTTTTAGTTCCATTCATTAACAATTCAACTTAACTAACAGGATGTGAGAGGAGGGTATGTACAAGTCCCTAGAATTACCTAAATAGAATCTCAGCCCGCAAGTAATTCCCAATGCCATTAAAGTACTTCTGGTTTAGCAGGGCCTCACAGATGGGCCGGTCGAACGCACGGTTGGACAGGTTCAAGAGGACATTTTTTCTGAAAGAATGAAACATTGTTAATGTCACAATGAGGAGGAAGGAAGGAAGGAAGGAACTGCCCAATGGCTTAAGCCACAGGTGGTCTTCCTCACAACACAACCGCCTCACCTGAAGCTCTTGTACTCAAACATGATGCAGGGCCCTCGGTTAGGCTGCCAGCTCCCGTTGGGTTGCCAACTGCCGAACCTGCGTGTGTCCACGAAGCTCAGCACTCCGCAGGGCGTCTCGTTGGAGTAGAAGCTCAGATGAGCGTGCTTCGGCAGCTCGTCCTCTGACGTGAACCGGAAAGAGCCGGACATCCCGAAGCGGAAGACTATGTCCACGGGGGGCTCTAATCTCCCCTCGTTGACGTGGCTTTTGAAGGGTGTTAACGTGAGCTTCACTTCCTTCCCCCGGGAAGCTGCTCTGATCCTGTACGCGTCGCAGGTGAAGGCCACATCGCAGCTCTTGCTGACCATGGATTTTCTGACTGCGCCTGTGAACACCACTCCCTCACACACTCTGTTCACAAACAGACTGGCCAGGTGCAGTTCTGGCCCTTCCGGCATGTTGGTTAAAAACAATGAATGGTGGTTGTAGAAGCTGAGAAGAGGTTTTCTGTAAGGGACAGGAAGAATGATGCCCATTATTCACCATAACTACAGCTTTGGGTGTTGCAGTCCAAGTCCTGCTTGGAATTAATTGGTGTGTGTGTGTGTGTGTTTGTTTATTTATTTATTTAATACGCAAGACTTGAAAACCTTTGTCTTTATGGTCCACTAAATAACATCGCGGTGAAATTTGTCTGAAAATATGCATTAGGGGTTTGTACGTCAGAACGCATCATTGGATTTCATGTTGGCCATATCGGACTCAAGAGTTGTAGTACCGTCAAATCAACATAAATATACCGTTACCTATGCTAATGAACACGTTGTTTTGCTACGTTAATCATTCGAAACGCTGGCAGATTCAACAACAATGTCGCCCCATAATGACAAATCATTTCACGATTGCTAAACAAAAAAAAATACCAAAAGAGGACTACTGACATATCAACGCTCCCATACCTCCCTCCATGGTGGAGGCGACCTTTGCTGTGTGACGTCACGACGTACAGCTGACATTTGCATACGTGCCAAAACAAATGGAAGAGTTTACTGAATTTCACTTTGTTCACATTTCTCGGATCATTTTCACGCCTAGTTTGGCTTTAGGTTTTTTAGGTTGCTTGCTTCAACGTTTAGATATTTGACAACCCTTTTGTTTCTTACGTTAGATAAGTAAAATAAATAACAGTAACCGAAACATGACGGTCTCCACATTTACAACAAGTCTAACCTGGAGCTTGATGTCGAGTTGGGCAAATATAATATTGGATTGGATTGATCACACGGGTATCGAATATCAAAATATGAAGGTGGAGAGCAAAAGTTATTTATTAGTATTTTATTACTGCCAATTTGCACTATACGTATTGTTGTATATTGTATATACCTACGTATTACTGTAATAATACTGTAAATTGTGCAATTCATCTGTCAATACATTTCGATTTCATTTAGTTATATTTTGTTTATACTAGTTTAGTTTAGTTTTTAGATATTAGTATATTTTGTGTGCATTTATTCCCTGTTTCAACCTTAATTTCCCTCGGGATAAATAGTCATCTTGAATCTTGAAAACACTTTCTGGGGTGCACACTAAACTCCTTTAACATTTCCATGGGGATCACTAGTAAGTAGCCAACGTGGATGTATTATAAGAGCAGCAAACAACTTACCCTGCAACGCAAATCCACGAAACAATGAAGTTAAACTGCGTCACGTGTATTTCCTGACCACTTTAAATAGTCTTTCTTTCTTTGCCAACTATCCTATCCGCACGTATTTATCGACATGAATCCAACTTAGTATGATTGTTAACAAGATCATTGTGGGTCATGTTGATAGATTGTTTCGTGAAAAGGCCAAATCATGCTGTAATAAAGAATGAGCTAAAACAGGAAGCATTGACCTAACTTTCCTCAGCCTATATATGACCAATTCTTATGTTGGTTTGCGTTGCAAGTATGGCTGCAACTTGGGAATACTTCCGGGTCATTTCACTCTGCTAAGAACCCTAAAAACGTTTTGTAATGACGTGAGAGCGAAAATATCGCGAGCTCTACACACTGCTTAATTTAGCTTTCTATACAAATTGTTATCTATGTATTGTGTTGATAAAAGTGCATTTTCCCTTGAGAAAGCTTAGATGGTAAATGGATTTATTTTGTTTGCGCCAAAGACAAGAATGACATTTTTCTTAACAGTTTTATTTTTTTAAAGTTCAAGTATTCATTAAAAAAACCATTTACATTGTTTAATTTGAAATGATGGTTTAGGCATACAAAGGTTTCACAAAATAAATTGCCACTTGACAGAGCTACAATGTTACAGAGAAGAATATAATGCGTAGTTTATGAACAAAAGAAGGATAGGGCCAAGATCATCATTCATACCATCAATAACAACATTGTATCCAATATTTGAGGCGATCTTTCTTCATTGTAGTGAATTCATCATAGCTTGTGCTTGTTTTAGCTCTGTAGAGACAGACCCAGACATGTCAGATTGAGCAAAAACTTAAAAGGGCCCCGATTGAACCACCAGATGTGAGTGTGATTAGCTACTACAAGCCTGTTATTATTTCAACCGGTAGGCTTAGATGTACACCATTGTGGAGTGTGTGTGGTTGGTGGCTGGTTAAGTAGCCTCACCTGGCCCGAGTCAGACTGATGACTCTATGGCTGGTAAGGCTGCACAACTGTGGGTCCTTGTTAATCGAGGCCCACAAGATAAACCACAATTTTGAAACAGCCTGTAATCACACACACCTGGCAGTAAAATATGGGCCCTTGAAACAAAACCAAGAAGCTCATGTAAAGACATAAAAAAACAAACCTGTAAGCAAGATCCTGAACTTGTCAGCGGAAATAGACACGACTGTGGTCTCCGTAGAGCCAGACTCTGCTCCCTGCGCCTGCAGTTTAAGTTGCACTGCTGGCTCGTTGACCTCCTTCAGCTCGCTGGAGCTCAGTATGTAGTCCACCCGCCAGGACACGGAGTCGAGTCGGCTCACTGAAACACATGTCACATTACTGCTGTTATAGCCTATTTTGTTTGTCATCGTCCTTCTTCCACCGACACGTAAATACTTACATCTCAGGCTTGTCTCCCGAAGTTTGTCCTGCAATGCACTGTGCTTGTCTTCATAGGATTTACAAAGGCCTGTGGTGTGCTCTAAGCACAAGGACAAGAAGACTTTATTAATCCCCATGGGGAAATACATTCTCTGCATTTAACTTAACTTGCTTGGAGCAGTTGGCTGCCACACAGTGTAGCACCTAGAGACCAACTCCAGTTAATTAGTGCCCTTGCTTTGGTTATAGATAAAGCACGATTGTTAGTATGGAGTTGGGTAAGCTTTGAAGGAATGCATTCTTTGCATTGCTTTGTACTCTGGTATCTTACATTAATGAAATGCATGATATTGAGCTGCATCAGGACTTAAAACGTTATGAGTAGTATACAAGCCATTGATTGTGTTTTTAGCCGACTCACCTTTTGGCAGGCCTAGTTGCTGTAGTTCACTTGATAAACTTTCACTCTCAACATTGTGTTTTGCAGCACTCGATAGAATAAAGCTCAGCACTGCAACACTGGCTTTGATGTCTCCACTCTCTGCAATGTGGATTAATGCAATGCAGTGCAATTACTGAATGGGGTACTTGCTTTGCTGGTGTAGTGCGCATTATAGCACAAGAAGGTGACTTACCAAACTTTGCATCTGCAGTGAGCTTTGAAACCTTTTCATACTAAAAAGAGAAGGCAGGTCTAGGCTTATTGATGGCAATAATTTGTGTGCATTTTTTAACAAAACAGAGTAACTGGTTTTCTGTACGTACGTCAATGCCCTCTCCAATCAGATCTTTTAGTACTTGAGCACAGAGGAGTTTCATCTTTACACTTGACTATAATAACGGGAGAGATGATTATTTGCAGAAAATATATATATAAGGAACTACAGCATTTTGACATTGCATCGATGTTGGCTAATCTTTGTAGACCACAACACAAACACTTACAATTTTCGCCAACGTGCTAATCTCAGCAAGAACCCAGTCCGGGCAATCCAAATCTCCACAAAAACGAAATCTCTGAAACAAATGAACGACATAGAGGATGATTAGGTCTTTATTAGAAGCGTTAAAAACGTGTAGCAATAAGTAAGATACATCGTTTAGCCCACAGTTACAAGTAGGGATGGATCCCCTCCTATTAAGTGGAGAACCGGTAATGCATAACAATACATATGATAGCGCAATGCATTTTTATGTTGGGATATATATCATGTACAATACAAAATAACGCTAAATTATGATCAACTATACTTGCCATGGTCGTTGTTTTTCTGTCAGCTGATTAACACGGAAGTAACTGATTTGGTGATTTGGTTCAAGAGAAGCCTGTGACGTCAATGCGTGGTAGAGGAATCATTTTCATTATTATATTACATTAAATGAGGAATATGTAGGTTTACACCTCATGTGAACGTGTCTGTAAAGCTTGGATGCGCAATCTTCCGCGTAGTTGTGGATAATAAGTAAAGCTTTCACTCGGTTAACTCGAGCACCGAACTGTGCGCTGCTCACGTAGAGCGTGGTGACGTCATGAGCGTACCGTAAACACTTTAATAGAACATTATTACTACCGTAATACAATGAGTAAGGGTGCAATCTAGTGACAACACTTAACAGTGTCGTTGTTAAATATGAATTTGACGTTGTGTGCGAAACACAGGCGACAAAAGATGCCACGATGCATCATGCATGAAAACGAAGCATCTTTAAATCAAATATGTATTGCACTATACTGAATAAAGGCTACCAGATGATTTGTGATTAGCGTGCAAAGGATCGTTATGATTCGGGATGCACGTATATGTTCACTCTTCTTCTCTTACATTGAACACAATACAAAATTAAGCTAAAAACAAGTTGCTCGTCAGGGCTTCACAAACTTGTCTCATCTCTTTAATCGATTCATGCATATGTTATAAGCACGTATGAACAGGACACAACACACAATACGAAATGTATAAAATTACATTATACAAATGACATACTAACAACAAATGACGGTGTGTGGTGTGTGTGTGTGTGTGTGTGTGTGGTGTGTGTGTGTGTGTGTGGTGTGTGTGTGTGTGTGTGTGTGTGTGTGTGTGTGTGTGTGTGTGTGTGTGTGTGTGTGTGTGTGTGTGTGTGGTGTGTGTGGTGTGTGGTGTGTGGTGTGTGTGTGTGTGTGTGTGGTGTGTGTGGTGTGTGTGTGTGTGTGTGTGTGTGTGTGTGGTGTGTGTGTGTGTGTGTGTGTGTGTGTGTGTGTGTGTGTGTGTGTGTGTGTGTGTGTGTGTGGGGCGGGGGGTGGCAGCGTCAGCGAGAAGCCAGGACGAGGATCGGGTTATTTATCGGGCAGTCGCACTGTAGAGACACAGAAGTTCAGAACAGCGCAATGCTCCTTGTTGTCATAGAGACCCACGTCAAATAGCGCAACATGAGCGACATACGATACAATTATGCTTCACCTGTACTTATCCGTAATTTGGAATTGTCTGACGCTTTGTATGGTTTTCACAGATGTACCTATCCTTGGACTGACATATGTACCTAGACGTATCCTAAACGGAGGTAAGGTCAATACCAATACTATTATTCGTTCTAATACTCGCTAAAATAAGCCTATTTCAAGTAGACGAGCTCGTAGCAACACAAGTTACGGTCCGTTAATTTAGACAATGTAGGCTATCCCCGATTACATGCTTTCAACATTCTTTTAATATTTTAATTTATTTTTATAGTCATTAAAGGTAAACTAATTGACATTTGTTATAGGGCTATGCATGCCATATTGTTCGTTTTTTTAATCTCAGGCATTATTTATTCTCATATGTTCTTAGATACAATCAGTGATAAACTGCAGCATTCAGCCCATCAAAACCATACCGTATTCTTTCTACAAGAAACCAAAGATGTGCTGTATTTGGGAGGCACCGATTTAGTGAAGAAGATTGATTTGAATAGTAATACTGTTGTGGTAAGTGTTCTGTTACTTGTGTCCCATGGCATATTTAATTGCTGTTTGGATTTGATTTGGCGTGATCATTTATTATTAGGCCTGCTTAGCATTATAACAAACTATTGTGACGCTTTAGCGGTGGTAGCCAGCTCGATATAGAAGACTATATATATAGACTATATCAGACTATATATAAGACTGACTCAGTCTTTTATATCGAGCTGGCTACCACCGCTAAAGCGGGAATAAATCTGGGCCAGTTTGGCTATCAAATAAGAACATTGTCTCAGTCTACTGAGACAATAATAAGAACATTGTCTCATCTCTCTTATTTGATAGCCAAACTGGCCCAGATTTATTCCCTGCCGCAGCTCACAACTAATCCGCGGGTTGAAATGTCCACTCTTAAAAACAATAAACCAGGGTGGCAAGCCCAAAACGATATTCCTCCAACAAAAATAGTCCGTGTCTCACTCTACCCCACGCTACTCCACGCCGTCCCACACACACACACCCCTCCCGTCTTTCCCCCCCCCCCTCTCCTCCAACTCCCGTTCTAACTCTCGTGACACTCTCACTCCCGTTCCCACGCAACCTGCTCCCCCTCCCCCTAGTACTCGCAGCCAATGACCCTCTATAGTGGACACTTCCCCTCAAACACATGCAGGTAAACAAACACCCACATACAACACCCAATGAACTCCCAAACCCCCTTTGTCCTGGAGGGAGACCCATGGTGGGCCAGGCCACAGCGTTACACTATGTTGTTCTAAGCCAGTGTGATCATTGACTCACGCACCAACAGACTAACATTTACATGGTGTCAGAATAGGATACGGACTACTCGCCTGTGAGTATTTTTTTCGTTGGACAACCTGTTGCTATAATGGACGGATTTCGTAAACCGGACTCGCAGAGAATTAGCGAGTACGATATTTTTTATCGCCGCAGCCCACTCCGACAAGTCTGAAAAGATAAGGGCTTACATTCTCCTCAACATTGCTGGACCAGAAGCCATTGAACAGGAGCGTTTGTTTGCTTATGCTCCTGAAGTGTGCAAGCCCGGAGAAAACGCAGCATTGCAATTACCCCGGCAGAATCCCGAGAGGACCCTGAATGCCTAAAACGGAAGTCCCCAAAAGCAACAGGACAATGGAGAGACACAAGTTTCATTCACAAAATCAGAAGCAAGGTGAGACTATTGAATCCTTCATCAGTGATCTGAGGATCAAAGCTAAGAATTGCCATTTTGGAGCTCATTTGTGACCGTGTGGCATTATCAGTGACTCTTTACGTAAATCTCTGTTGAGAGACAGCGAGTTAACACTTGCCAGAGCCATTTCAATCTGTCGCATCCACGAGATAACAGAGGAGAGTAGTAAGACGCTAGCCACACAAGACACCAGTGTTGATGCAGTAAGGCCAGTTTTTAACAGAATGCGCCAGTCAAGACCTCAATCCTTCTCACAGAGCATCACAAACTGCAGCAATTGTGGGAGTAGTCACGCAACTAAAAGGGAGATGTGTCCAGCGTTCGGACAACAATGTCATAATTGCAATAAACATAACAACTACAAAAGTTGCTGCAAGTCTACACCACGGAGTCAAAGTAATTCAGGCAGAAAGACTTTCGTCTGTGCATGAAGTGGCAGTGGATCAGCCCACAACATACGAAGATGAAACGTTTTATGTGGATGGTGTCGAAGTTGACTGTGGCAATTCTCATGCTAATGAGACGAAGGATTTGTCACAATACATATAAATGGCAGGCCCACTTTTTATGTATAAAAGTCGACACCGGGGCAAAATGCGGATACTCTGACGCCTTCGAAGTCATGTCAGTGAGTTACATCTCCACAGCCCGCCTGGAGGAACTCCCAAAGCACACAGCAGAGGATGAGGTCCTACAAACCCTCAGTGCAGTCATTCGACGAGGATGGCCCACCAGAGAAAGCCAGCTCCAGCCTGCTGTTAGTCCCTTCTTCCCCTACAGGGACGAACTCACAGCGGAGGACGGGATCGTCATGAAAGGCCACAAAGCAGTCATCCCCCAGTCTCTGCACAGGGAGGACATCAACATTGTGCACCAAGGCCACCCAAGTATGGAAGCGACCAAGCCCAGAGCCAGGGACATCATCTTTTTGCCAACAATGTCAAAACACATCACAGTGGAGCTGCTCTCATGTGCAGTGTGCAACAGCACCAAGTTTCACCAACAAAAAGAGCCGCTTCACCTTCACTCAGTCCCAGACCTCCCATGGTCCACAGTGGCCACGGACATCTTCGACTGGCATGGCAAACACTACCAAGTGCTTGTGGATTCATATTCCGGATGGTTTGTCGACCTTCTCCTTGACATGACGTCATCAGCTATGATCTCCAAGTTGAAGAGACACTTCTCAGCCCACGGCACACACTCTTCTCTTACAATGCTGGACAATATACCAGCCAGCATTTCAAAGACTTTGCCAAACAATGGGATTTCATTCATGCCACCAGCAGCCCTGAGTTTCCCCAGTCAAACGGACTTGCAGAGAGAGCGGTCCGCAGCGCCAAGCAGCTGATGGAGAAATCTCACAGAGATGGGACTGACGTCTTCCTCAATCTCCTGAACCTCAGAAACATCCCCTGTGACAAAACACAAGGCTCCCCCGCTGAACACGTGATGTCGCGGCAGACACGCGCAGACATTCCAGTGAGTACCAAACTACTGGAACCAGCCGTGAAGAACACCCAGCAAGTCAGCACCCAACTCCTCAATAGAAGGCTCACTATAAAGCGCCACTACGGCAAGTCCAGTCGTCCACTACAGCCTTTGGCAGAGGGACAAATGGTCTGAATGCAGACCCCCAAAGGATACGACCAGCTTGGGACTGTAAAGGGAATGAGTTAGAAGCCACGCTCCTACGTCATCCGGTCCAAGGGGAAGACCTACTGGAGGAAAATCATTAAAACAAACTATGTTGTTCTAAGCCAGTGTGATCATTGACTCACGCACCAACAGACTAACATTTACACTGTTGACAATGACCTTTCAACCTGTTCCCCAAACGTTTACTGTATATAAAAATCAGCCCTATGTACCAGACATTTGCGTCTTTGACCGCGAATAAATGCTGAGTGGCCCAGAAGGGGTTCTACAACAAAAAAATCATTGTTTGTTTGTTTTTACAAAAAAATATAATTAGCAGGAATTTCTATTGAAGAAATCGACCAATGAAGAGTGTTCACAGGTTAGTCGTAACTAGGTATTATTTCTAAAGATTTGCTGATGTATGACACTGCAGATTGTCTTCAATTATGTTATAACTGTGCTACAGGGTACCTGTGACAATGTCATTACAGTCATCCAAGAATTCCAAGATAGCGTGTTTGTCTGTGGAACCAATGGGTACAAGCCACAGTGTTGGAAACTGGTCAGTATCATTCAGTTCTATGGCACAGGCTAAATCTATACATATCCCTCTTGAAATGACTGGCAAATTTAGATCCACTTTGTATGTGTACACACTCTTCTTAATCTCAAGGCTGGAGTCTGATTCACGCACATGGTTGCCACATGTTGTCAGACTAGACTGTAATTAAGCCAGTCTGACTGGTATGTTCGGTTTAATGTGTTAGTGGGCATTTTCTGATAACTTTGTGTCTGGTATCTGATGTACTAAGTGTTTCTTGTTTGTTTGATAGTATTCCCAAGAGCACAATCGGTCAAGTCAAGTAGTGAAGAACATTGAAGGGACCGGGATTTCACCGTTTGTATATACACAGAATTCACTGTCTCTGACAGTAGGTATGTGAAATGCCCCCTTTGCAAAACCACAAGACATAGGTGAAAATAAATATGACTTATTATTAATATGAATTACTATCTGTTGTTCTTAGAGGGGGATTTATATGCAGCTGCCCCTTTGGAACATGACGGAAGCTCTCTACAGTTCAGAAGAAAGGCAGGTGATAGACCCAACGTATGGATGTATGACAAGTGGGTGTTAGGTCAGTAGCTTTACTCGTTTATATCCATACTGTTCTTTAAATGCTCAACCAAATATTCTACTTAAAATTGTATTGGTTAGATGGAGTCTACTTGGACCTCCTGTGTTTTGAGGCTACTTGAAGTCTACAGCTTCATTTCTTCTTTCACTTCAAAAGTGTAATTTGTAAACAGTTTGGAACTTTCTTCCCCGGCCCCCTCCTCCCCATCTCTTCATGGGTTCTAACAGAGCCCACCTTTGTTGCCGCATCCTGGGTGAAGCGGAAGCAAGACCCCGACAATGAGAAAATTTACATTTTTTTCCGGGAGAAGAATTCCGACAGCAGTCCTGAAGCTGACCCATGGATCACGAGAGTGGCCAGAGTTTGCAAGGTAATGGGCCAAGTGATACGTATAACTAAATCAAGCACGAACCTCGTGATTTGACACAAGGCGATCTTGTGGAAATGATATGTACTGAGTCACCCTTGATTAGATATGGGAAACAGCTGGTAGTCATTCAGAGACTTACACAAAGTGGTGCAAACAGGGAATGAGGATGGCTATATTATAGATTGGAGGGAGAACTCGTAGTCCCAACAAAATGCACAATTTGATAGCAGTAGGGCAAGCAGTGCTATTAAAGTGCGGTAAAAGATAACTTTCTAGTTAGAAATTTTACTATTGATATGATACTATAAATTATACTATTATCACCATTACCATTATTATCACCGGCAGTATAGCTCAGGTGGGGTTAGAGCGGTCGCCTCACAACCGGAAGGTTGCTGGTTCGATCCCCCGGATCCTCCTAGCAAAAACTGCCGAGGTGTCCTTGAGCAAGACACCCTAACCCTAACTGCTCCTGACGTGCTGGCTGTCTCCTTGCATGGCTGACTCCGCCGTCGGTGTATCAATGGGTGAATGTGAGGCATGACTTGCAAAGCGCTTTGGATAAAAGCGCTATATAAAAGCATCCATTACCAAAGCATCCATTACCATTCCATTATACACTGTGACCATTGCACAAATTTTTTGCACTCAATCATTTTTCTATTTCTTATTATATACTATAAACTATCTTATATTATTATGTAATACATTTAAATATTAACACCATAAAGGCACATGATACAATCAACATTAGATATGACACAATATCTGCACTTTCCTTTAATTTCTGTTTTCACTTCAATCGTGCTCTGCTATTGCATTATGGGATCTGCTGCTGAAATGTTTTTTGCTAAGGTATGACTCTCGGAAAGTTTAGCTCCGTACCTTTGTGCAGGGCTATCTATGGCCCTGTATTATTGTAATTTCCAATTAGTGTTTTAGAAGATGGTCATCATGTTATGGTAGCTGACCCAAGCAGGGAGCTTGTTATTCATCCTGTCTGAACAGACGGCAGCATCAACAAGGGCACTACTGATAGCGTCCATGAGAACCTGATGCCGCCCTTGAAAACTGAGCCGGTCCTTTCCCGACAGCGGTGTTTGTTTCCTCTCCCACCACCTGTACACACAGGGAGGGCGAGGGCTGCTGACACAGTGCCCTTAGAATTAATTTAACCCTTTAACTTTCATTACATGCGTTCCACTATGCTACGTACTAAGGACATGGAGGCTTGACCTCTTTCTGCTCAACAATTACTATATATATACAGTATATATATATATATATATATATACTGTATGTATGTATATATATACACATATATGCACATATATATACATATATATATACGTATGTATGTATATATATATATATATATATACAGTATATATATATATATATATATATATACACAATGGTAATGGATGCTTTTATAATGGTAATGGATGCTTTTATATAGCGCTTTTATCCAAAGCGCTTTACAAGTCATGCCTCACATTCACCCATTCATACACTTTTCAAAGGAATCCCTCTACTTCAACCACCTCAAAGATGTCTATGTGTTACACGCATGCAAGGAGACAGCCAGCACGTCAGGAATATTTTATTACATTGATTTATATATACATATTGCTCTTTTTCTGTACTGATATATTGCATTTTAGAAGTTGCATTTTTATTTTTATATATTTAACTTGATACAGTTTTGTTTATCTTTTTTTACTTATTTTATTCTATTCTGTTTTTATTTTATCTTCATTTTATAACTGCTGTCTGTCGTCGGGTATTGCACATAAGATTTTCACTCACTGCTTTATACTTGTGTGAAGTGAAGTGACAATAAACTTGACTTGACTTGACATGATATATATATATATATATAGACATCATTTTTTGGCCTTTTCTACAGGTGGATGAAGGCGGCTCAAAGAGATTTTTTCAGAACACGTGGACGTCTTTCCTGAAGGCTCGGCTCGTATGTGGCTTTTCAAAGGAATCCCTCTACTTCAACCACCTCAAAGATGTCTACGTGTTACACGCAGAGAACTGGCGTGACACCAGAGTCTACGCACTGTTCACAAGCAGCTGGTGAGAGAACCCACCACAACATCCAAAACATCCTTAAACATTCCACCACATCCTTAAACATCCACATGATAAACACTTTTAAACATCCATACATGGCTACTTGGAACACGTGGGGGGCGTACACACACACACACACACGAAGAGTCTAGTCTAACCATCCAGTTGTCCACACACCTTCTCTGTACACACTCCAGAGCTCACCGGCTCACATACTCACACGAAGGGTTTCTGTAGAAAGAAATGCGATAAGCGTCTCATACCAACTCCACTCCCACCAGCCCCCGACTCCCCTAACTGAGTGGGTAGAAGCCTTCATACACAGCCTATTGTATTTCCAGCATGGAAATAGTCCCGCCCTTGTGACACTACATACTTGTGACACTACGTACTTGTGACACTACAGCGACGCCTTCATGGCTTAAAATGCGCTGTGGTTGACGAAACATAACATGTAATGATGGCTGTGGTGTAATGTGACACTTCGTAGGTATTTCAGGGTCCGCTAACTCATGGAATTCATTCATCTTTCAGGAATTCTACAGCGGTGTGCATCTATACGATGGCAGAGATTGATGAAGTATTCGAGAAGTCGGCGTTCAAGGGTTATGAAGGAGTCATCCCTAATCCCAGACCAGGAACTGTAAGGAGTATTTTACTCACATTGACCACTAGGGACGTCTTTTCCTTTGGATTCTGTTGATTTCGGCCAATATTTATCATACTTCATGAGATACATATTGGCAGTAATTCAGTATTTCATCAGGGTTTCCTTTCCACCCATGCTTCCACAGTCATTCCTGGGCGTGTTTTGTTATTGCAGCAATTATGTCCCAGCAACTCCTATTTAACCATTACAAAAACAAGTCCGTTGTTGACAGCACCAGTGCATGACTGTTTTGTCTAACTCATTGGGGAAGAGTCTTGTCTTTTGAGTAGACTAGACATGTGTCTATTCAAAGTCCTTCCTTTGGAAACGTAATATATTTTTGTGTCCAACCAGAATTATAACCCTTCTCTCAATAAAGAATAAGATATTGTTGGCATGGCAATTTCCTCATTTTTACCCAATGAGTCAGAATATTTGCAAGGTTATTTCCAAGAACGAATGCAAGGATGGTACATTCTGGCAAAGCATTTTTTTTTGAGATGTTTCAGATTCAGGTTAATCTTAATCTAAACACCATTTAAGTTCAATGTAAGGTCAAACTTCCCTCTAATATGTGGTATGTTGTTTGCTGTTTATCATTTGCGCGTGGGCACTCTCAACTAAACTACTACTGTCCTGTGACTATGTGCTCTTCCAGTGTGTAATAAACAGCTCGCGCCTGCCATATACAACGCTAAACGTGGTGAAGGACCACTCAGAGATGAGCGAGTGGATCCACTCCTCTGTACACCCTCTCGCTCCCTTCCATGTGAGCAACCACAACTACACAAAGCTAGCCGTGGACCGAGTGCAGGCCGCAGACCAGGGCATGTTCAACGTTCTGCTGCTGGCCACTGGTATGTCACGTCATGTATGGAAAGGACACACTGCAGTGTGACAAACCATCTTCTGCACCACATTCTTCCTTAGCCTCGGTTGTTTGCATCAGCGGCCCCCCGTGTCGGGGGGCCGGGGGGGGGGGGGCGGCGGCGGGCTAGCTCAGTCTGTTTGGACTTGGCTTAGGGAACCAAATGGTCGCCGGTGCAAGTCCCCGAAAAACCCTTGGGCACTGCACTGCTCCCCGGGCACTGTAGATACACAATAGCTGCCCACTGCTATGTATGTGAACAATAAAGATTTCGATTTAGACATGTTGTTTTGTGTGTGTTGTATTCCAACAGATACTGGTAAAATCCATAAATGCTTAGAGCTTGGCTCTGAACTTTTCATCATTTTGGAAACACAACTTTCCTACCGCTCCGCTGTTCAGTCAATGATACTGGCCTCCAAAAAGGTATTGGAGTCTTGTATTTTTCTTAATTTATTCAATATCATTACAAATTGTTAAGATGGTTGTTTGGTTTATTGCATATCAATTTTTTTCATTCTTTATTCAGAAAAAGTTGATAGTAGGTTTTGCAGAGGACGTGCTCATCTTGGATCTCCAACGGTGTCAAAACTACAACAGTTCCTGTGCAGAGTGTGTCCTCTCCAGGGACCCATACTGTGCCTGGACTCCGAATGGATGCACATCAACTGTTGTGTAAGTGAAGAAAAATCCTAAATTAAAGAATAACGTGTGCATTTTTACTAGACTTCATATAAGTTAAAACACTTGAAGAAAGCTTTAACAGCAACATTTTGGGGTTCTATGGAAAAACCTTTAAAAAAATGATTTGTCGTTTGCCATTGTCACAAAAGATTTCTTTATTCCACAGGGGGGGCATTCAAAATCTCATTGAACAACAAACAAGTGTTTGCAGAGCAGCATTGGAAGGTAAGCTCTAACACCATATCTTCACATGACGGAGTTAAATTCAAATGATACATTATGTATACATCCTGACACACACACACACAAACACACAGCAGTGGGTCTCTTATCTCTCCACCCCTCCTCTCAAGGTTTGTACATGTTTGTATTTCATCCAGAGCCAAAGACACTCAACCGGAGCCGACGGGAAATCACTCCTGCCACGCCAATGGCCCCCAGTGTGGTCCCCCACACGGTCCCTCTGGGCGTTCCCGTCTACCTGTCTTGCCCTATAGACTCGTACCACGCCACCTACACGTGGGAGCACCGGGGCCCCAGCCGCAACAGCAGCACCCCATGTCAGCAGATGGGCCCCCATTGCCTGCACCTCATCCCGGCTATGGAGTCCGGGGGCAACGGCCAGCACCAGTGCATGTCCAGGGAGCGGGACCACACCAGAGTGGTGACGCAATACCTGCTCACCGTGCAAACTGCGTCAAGACGTGATCATTTGCCCAACGCTGGTTCATCTGTCAACGAGATAAATAACGAGCTTGTGTCGCACACCGAATTGGTCGCCATGATAGTCGCAGCTATGGCGATTGTTGCAGGGCTTTAGAACTCTGGCCCACAACAGCGCATTAATCGCTCCGCTTCAAGCGTCTTACGCACATAGTACTAGTAATTGACTGTTTGGGAATATGCCGGGTTTAAGCTGCTCAGTGTCTGTCCATGTACTTCTGGAGGGAGCCCAACAACGGGTCAAAGATGTAGATTACAACCTGCTTAAGTTGTAGTTGTTCACAAGCACTTTTTTGGTGTGTGTGAGAAAAGTTATCATTCCGTATACTTTGTATAAGACGTTGTATAGGTTGTATACATATTTTTGGGATAATGGGATAATAAGTGGGATAATTTAATAATAATATTTATAACCTTTATTTATATAGCAGTTTCTTTACAATAAGTTTGACAAAGTGCACTACAGGGAGGACAAATGCAACAAAACTAATTTTCACATACAAAGAATTAACAATAAACAACAGTAGTAAAAGCAAACCACAGATTTAATAAGCATACAATACAATATTACAAATCAGTCTGTCAGTTTTTTTAAGATTTAAAAGACTGATTGCTATACTCAGGCAGGTCGTTCCAGAATATGGGGTATATATTGTTAAAGTCACTATATTACTGTGGAGTGTGTGTGTGGGTGGTGGCTGGGTTAAGCAGCCTCACCTGGCCTGAATTTGACTGATTGGCTGGTGAGGCTGCACACCTGTGGGTCCTTGTTAATCAAGGCTCACAGGTTAAAGCGGCCACCAGCACACCTTCTTGAGAGATGAGAGCTCTAGCATATACCATCTGCTTTGTTCGGTACTATAATAATAAGCAATAAACTTGCAATAAACCAGGTTCCTAATCAACCTGTGGCCTTGTCTTCGAGAGGAGCACACAAGAAGCCATGTATATGGATGGTGGCAGCCTCGTCTGCTACAATTACATTTTGTATGACCTTGTAATTTAAAGCTTCATCAATTTCACATTGTCCAGATTGTGTTTTTACAGATTGTGTCCTTCTTGACTACTGTTTCATATCTTAACATAACACGCTTGGTTGGAACTTAATTACCTGTGTAAAAAATATTGTTTCTCGCCAGCTTCCTGTCAGCTCACGTCCTATTAGACAAGACACATAAGAACTTAAGTCCTGTGAGGTCGAGGACAGGATTAAGACCTTAAACCTAATCGGCTCTGAACCCGCCCTGTCTGGCTACAGTATATATCATAGAATCGTTTATGCCACCCCATGACACCATCCAAACATTCCTTCTCATTCTCAGAGTTTACTCATTACACAAAGTACAGATTGACATATCATATTATATGCTATTTGGTGGACTATTTTATCCAGCCCAAATGGGAATCATCTTATATATCTCTAATAAAACATTAAATTGATCAACCCAAGGATAAATACATCTGACCTTCTCTCAGTCATCTGAAAAAGGCTAAAATGTTAGGCCTACTTGATGCAGCAGCTGGTTTTCACCTGACTAAGGCCTCCTGCTTGGGTCAGCCAAACCTACAACTTAGGATCCTCGTATCTGGGGTGGGTTTCCCGATAACGTTGTCTCTTAGCGTGTTACGAAGACTTGAAAGGTATACCTTACTAAAGTTGTTTACTGTTCTACGTGTGTTCCACGAACTATCCCTTAGGCGGCTGCTTAAGGTATACCTTCTTACGTCCGACGTTGCGCTGAAATCGATGACTCGAGAATCGACTTTTCACACCAGGTAGCGACTGTTTCACCGCGTTATGAGAGTTTTATCAATAAAACACTGCAGGAAAACTAAAGAACATTGCATTTATCATGACTGAGAACATATTCATAGAATTTAAAACTTACAAACTCAATTATCAAACCGTAAATCTAATGATTGCCTACAGGTGGCACGAGCCCGCCACCTCAGATTGTGATATCAAGCCTCTTCCCGCTACACCACCTCAACAAATTACGCCACCTACCAGTACACCTTATTTGGCAAGACAAGGTTGATTTAAATATTTTTTATATCATTGTCATGTGCCTTAAATAACTTTGCAATTAGGGTTGATTAACCAGCAGCCCCATCACATAACTGGTGTAATTCACAATTCTCTCTGATTGGCTGACAATTTCAATAAAAGCGCACCAACAAGAAATGCACTTTAAACATGTCATCGAAAAAAACACGCAAACCACGTTCCGTCAGCTTCACCAACGTGGAGATGGAGGTCATGCTAGACTTGGTGGCAGAAAATAGAGAAGCACTGTTTTCGAGCTTTCGAACAACAGTGACGAACAAAAGCAAAACAAATGTATGGGCCCACATCGCCATGAAGATGGCAGCCTCAAGCTGCAGTCCACAGAGGGACTGGGGGGCCATTCGTAAAAAGTGGCACGATTTTGCCAGCTTGGCAAAATCTAGAGGAGCTGCAGTCCGGAGAGACCGGGGGAGGACGGGTGGGGGGCAGACGGATGTAGTCGGTGGCGTGACGAGGAGGAGGTTTGTGACTGCCTCTACGCACCGCCACACAGAGGTCTTGCTCAGCCCATACCCATCTCCAACAACCTCCAGAAAGCTCCCTACCGCGTAATAGCGCAGAGCCGCCAGCAGCTGGATTTCGGGGCTAAGGGGGTAACTCCGTCGAGTTTGCCTGGCAAGGGTCGGTCCAACAAGTTGGAGGAGTTGCAGGATTTCCTGCCGTGGGAGGCGAAATTTACGGAGAAGAGCCGCTTCGGACATGGTGTCCAGAGGGCAGAAATGTTGCCTGATATAATAATGTACATGAACTAAATTGCTCCGTGGACGGCGCCGTCTTCGGTTTAGCTCGATAGCCCATTGAATCGCTGCCATAGTTTTGCCAGTCACCGTCATAACTCCCTATATATTGACTCCTACTCATTTAGCCCCTATATGTTTGCCAGCTGTTGTCACTTTGGGGTATACATTATTTAAGAGACGATTTCATGTTCAGTTAAGTGCAAAATGTATCCACCGTAATGTACAATTTCGGCATGAAAACATTCCCATTAATGTGGTATTTTTGTTGTATATTATTACCGTTATGAACTACATATTGATTCACAGATTGAAATTAAACTAGGCCAACAGCTGATTTCAGAGGCTTGCGGGTCGGAACAGTGGTGGCCACTAGCGGAGAGAGCTGACAACATCGCTAAGGTGGAGTTAAGAGAGCTCCAGACCTGCCCTACGAAAGTGTTACTTACGGAAGGTATACTTAGCTAAGAACGTTTCGGGAAACACGGCGAGAAGTTAAGGTGGAACTTAAGGTGGAACTTACGAACGACGTAGCGTTAAGAAGGCTTCGGGAAACGCACCCCTGGTCCTTAAGACAGAGCTGACGGCATTGGAAAGCACCACTTCCTAAGTGTATATTAGTCAGGCCTAATTGTCAATGATGCAATGAACTCAAAGGGACATTACATCTCTGCTATCGAACAACACCCTGGAAAATATGTGTTGCACACTGAAAAAAGGAACAGGGGTGGGTTTCCCGAAGCCTTCTTAACGCTACGCCGTTCGTAAGTTCCACCTTAAGCTGTACCTTAACTTCTCGCCGTGTTTCCCGAAACGTTCTTAGCTAAGTATACCTTCCGTAAGTGACACTTTCGTAGGGCAGGTCTGGACCTCTCTTAACTCTACCTTAGCGATGTTGTCAGCTCACTCCGCTAGTGGCCACCACTGTTCCGACCCGCAAGCCTCTGAAATCAGCTGTTGGCCTAGTTTAATTTCAATCTGTGAATCAATATGTAGTTCATAACGGTAATAATATACAACAAAAATACCACATTATGGGAATGTTTTCATGCCGAAATTGTACATTACGGTGGATACATTTTGCACTTTATTGAACATGAAATCGCCTCTTAAACTCCTAAAACTCGAAAACAGTGCTTCACGATTCAGCGCCACCTCATCCAGCATGACCTCCATGTCCACATTGGTGACGCTGGCGGACCGCTTTTTGCGATGTTTTTGCCCTGACATCAGTGGCGTAGCGGAGGCCCCCGCAGACCCCGCGGTGCGGGGGAGCCCCGGAGTTTAGGAGCCCCCCCCCCCCCCCTACCTGTTAAGTTGCTAGGCACCACGGTTTGACTGGCCATCTGGCATACCTGCCGGCCCGGACCACCACCCTACCATCGGACTTCACGATCGCGTCAACCCCCCCCCGTTGGACTTCATGACCTGCGGGGGAGCCCCGAAATATTGCGCAACACCACTGCCTGACATATCTAATGTTACATATCTAATGTTCATTTCTTGTTGGTGCGCTTTTATTGAAATTGTCAGCCAATCAGAGAGAATTGTGAACTACACCAGTTATGTGATGGGGCTGCTGGTTAATCAACCCTAATTGCAAAGTTATTTAAGGCACCATGACAATGATATAAAAAATATTTAAATCAACCTTTTCTTGCCAAATAAGGTGTACTGGTAGGTGGCGTAATTTGCTGAGGTGGTGTAGCGGGAAGAGGCTTGATATCACAATCTGAGGTGGCGGGCTCGTGCCACCTGTAGGCAATCATTAGATTTACGGTTTGATAATTGAGTTTGTAAGTTTTAAATTCTATGAATATGTTCTCAGTCATGATAAATGCAATATTCTTTAGTATTCCTGCAGTGTTTTATTGATAAAGAACACCACATCCTCTCATAACGCGGTGAAACAGTCGCTACCTGGAGTGAAAAGTCGATTCTCGAGTCATCGATTTCAGCACAACGTCGGACGTAAGAAGGTATACCTTAAGCAACCGCCTAAGGGATAGTTCGTGGAACACACGTAGAACAGTAAACAACTTTAGTAAGGTATACTAAAGGTATACCTTTCAAGTCTTCGTAACACGCTAAGAGACAACGTTATCGGGAAACAGAACATGTGTCAACATGTAAAACCTGAAACTCTAGCTCTACAGTTTATATTTTGATATATTTTGTAATGTTTATTTTATATAGACCTGCTGATTGTTTCCTATAGAAGTTCTGCAATGCAAGGTTATAGGGAAATATAGGTAATATGCCAGGTATAAATACGCTTAGGTCAAACTTCACTGTAATGCAATGCAATTCAGTACAAAACTGCATTAGTAAAAACTACAACAATAAACCTATTTGTATGAAAAAGTAGAAAACCATGTATTTATATTGATCTATGTATTTTTGGCTGGAGGAGCACTTCAGCCAATCATGGCAAAGGGCCACTGTAGCCACCACCTTCTGCACGTGCCTGTCCTTTTTCCTAGTCACGTGACGTTAGCTGATTCGATTATTTGGGCTCTCCATTCTTGACCACTTTCACGACACATTTGACCCGACGAGAACCATAACGTGACACTCGAGAGGACAGCGAGAATTAACCTCCTGATAACATAAAAAATATATAAAAATCGTTGAAGAATTATATTTTTCACTTCTAGACTTGAATTTCTAGACTTGAACTAGAAAATGTACAATGTATGCAATGTCCAATGTATGTTTCATATTCAACTGGGTTTTCTGATTGTCTTACCAAAATAATAAATAAATAAACGTATTTCTTTCGCGAAACGCGATTTCTCGTAATAACATGATGTTAGCAGCAGGGGGCGGAAGAGCGCTTAATTTAACGTTCAAATGCCAAAAACAGAAAGACAAACAGAAAGAAACATACACGTTTCTTTACCAGAGGATGGCAGTAGGCTTATCTGAACAGAAAACGAGGGTTACGTTTTGTAAAAAAAAAAGGTTATTAAACATGCCTATCATAAAGTATACCTTGATTACCAAATCATCAATTGTGACACATATTTAACTAATGGGCGATGTGTAACACAGTACAACTGTGTGGTAGGCCACGGTAGGCAAGGAAGCTGCAGTTGCTACACGATTAAAAACATGTGGGATATGTTCGTTTTTTTTGTATTTTCTTTTTATTACGTTTTTAAAACATACTCAATACACATACAACAGGGGAATGACGCAGGATACATGGGGAAAAGGAAATAAAAACAATACTACTACTACTACAAATAAAAATAATAATAATAACAATATATATATATATATATATATATATATATATAAGTATAAATCACAAAGCAAACAAACAAACAAGAACAACTCCACAAAAGAGTATGTTGTTGATGCAATTGCAGATGTGTTGTCATGTTGGCTGAACTAGAGCAGATCATTCTCATAATGCTTATGCATTTAAAATGTCGTATCTGAGATAAGACACAAAATGTGTTATGTAGACCTACAGCACATGGGCAAGTAAAGGGTTTGTAATTCCTCTGCAATTTAGCTTTCTCTTAGGTAATTCAGCCTACTTTAGTTGTTATTCGAAGGGTCTGCAAATAACGCTCCACTGACAACTTCAAGCAAATGCACATCTTGGCGACCATTAACCTACATTAACACATAGACAAAGGATTTCCAAACCGAATGAGGTCAAAGATTAGACTTGGGTCGATGGATTAATAAATTAAACATCATATTCTGAATAATGAATTTTCTTTTCGGGTGGAGGATGCGGAGCCTCTGTATCTTTAACACCTAGGATGAAGGATGGGAGAGGCTGCGCGTTCACAATCGACTCCTGCGCCTCTACGGGAACGCGCAGTGGATCTCACTCTGCGGAGAGGGGGAAACAGCCGTCCGACCGCGCATCTGACCTGGAGAAAAATGTTTCTTCCACCGCCTTTTATGAATACTTCCGTGGTCTTCCAAAGTAATTCATTAGGATCCGCTAAATACGAGGGCACTGTTTTTTGCAACCACTAAAACTTATTGTAAAATACTTTCACTTTCCCACAGTGTGATTTGGGCTTTTAAAACGCTGGAACAGGAGATACACCAGGTAAGACAATTCTCTAAGTTACCGCAGTTGACATATCAGTCGTTATTATCATAACATACCTCATTAGCGCACATGAAACGCTATATTTTAGTTTTTGAAATATCACAACATCGAGCATTTTGGATGCGTAAAAATGTGCACCAGCTTCACGGGCAGACGCGTATCTTTTCACTTTCAGATCACTTTCTGACACAACGGCTTGTTGACACTGGGTGTTGTCTATATATATATTATTTTTATGCTCAACTGTTGTGAAACCATATACCTTATTTTCGTGCGGTGACCATATAGTCGACTGCCAACGATAAAACATTTGTATGCATTTGTATTGCATTTGTAATTAGTCTGGCAACGTCTTGTCTTGTCATGTCATGTTTTTCCATGGTGTTCATCTCAGATAGGATTATCGTACTTTATTGTTTTTATCTGTTACAAACTTTGATAGGTCTACATCCCGTCTATAAGGTCTATCAGAGTATTGGAGTTATTTCTCCCTACATAAATGCGATTCATTCACGAGGGTTCACAATGGATGCATCATATTATAATAAAACGGCACAGTGTGTGTGTTTGTGTGTGTGTGTGTGTGTGTGTGTGTGTGTGTGTGTGTGTGTGTGTGTGTGTGTGTGTGTGTGTGTGTGTGTGTGTGTGTGTTGCATTCGAAAGCATATTAGGCTCACACGTTGGTTAACACATCCTAACAACTGGAAAAATGTCCTATTTGCAGATGGAGAAAATGATGCTGAGGCTTCTGCCGCTGGTGGTTCTGTGGACAACACTAGTCGGCACGGCGATGGCTTGTCCGGACCTGTGCACCTGCCTGGATAAACACGGCCACCAGTTTGTGGACTGCGCATACAAAGACCTGTTATTGGTGCCCGTCGGTCTGCCGCCCAACGTGACCACCCTCAGCCTCTCTGCCAACAAGATCAAATCCCTGAAAGCCAAAAGCTTTGTGAATGTCACCCAGGTCACGTCTCTCTGGTTGGCCCACAACGAGATCGTCATCATAGAGACCGACACGTTGGCCCCTCTGGTGCAGCTGCGTAACCTGGACGTCAGCTACAACAAAATAGTGTACTTTCCGTGGGGCGCTCTGCAGAATCTCACAGCCCTGCAGCTCCTGAAGATGAACAACAATGAGATGATCCACTTGCCCAAGGACGCCTTTTCCACGCTCAAGGAACTGAGGTCACTGCGCATCAACAACAATAAGTTAACCACCATTGTGGAGGGCACCTTCACAGCCCTCACAGCCATGTCCCACCTGCAGATCTTCAAGAATCCCTTCGCCTGCTCTTGTCACATAGAATGGGTGAGGGACTGGGTCGCCACCACCAAGATATCTGTCCCTGACCAGAACCAAATCCTGTGTGAGACCCCTGAGGTACTGAAGGGTATCATGGTGGCCAAAATGCCCAAGCTGGACTGTAAGGCCCCTACTGCCGTCATCACCTACCAGCCCAACATCGAGAACACAGAGATCTACGAGGGCTACATGGTCATCTTAAACTGTGACACCAAGGGAAACCCCAAACCAGAGGTCACTTGGGAGGTCAACGCAGGAAACGAAAAGTTTCAGTTCATCATTCCCTCGGCCATGGAGAGCCAAGACGAACCCATTAACGATGAGGCAACCAACTCTCGATTCCTGGTCTTTCAAAATGGCACCCTGATCATTCCCCGTATGAGTAAGAAGGAGGATGGGAACTACAGCTGTTCTGCAGTCAATGATTTAGGGAAGGTGGAGACCAGTGTGAAGCTTGCATTAGCCGGCACACAAAAGCATGCCACTAACTCCATGCTGGATGGCAAAGCGCCAAAAAGTCCAACTGTTACACTGCCTGTACGCCCTAAAGCCTCTGGAAACAATGTCATCAACTGGCCAAAATCCTCAGGCAAAGCCAACGTTTCTCCAACTGGCTCCTCAGGCAAAGCTGGCGCGACTGATCAGGTGGGCAGCGATAGAAAGGACATGATGTTCACCGGCAAGTGTGGAGTAAACGATGGCAGTGAATACATCTCTAACCACGCCTTCAACCTAAGCTTGGATGATCTCAAGCAGTACACGTTTGATTTCGGCGTGATCGCTTTGGAGGTTTCTGAGACGGAGGCAAAAGTACAGCTCAATCCTCTTCAGCTGCCCAGCAGCAAGTCAAACCTTCACCTCAGTCAAACCCAAAACCTGGAAACCGTTAACAAAGAGCCATTCAGTCTTTACCAATCGGCAGCACAAAAGGCCCCTCTCGACATGTTATACCTTTGTGTAAACACCGGCAATGGACACTCAATGGTTCAATGGTCCAAAATAGAGGAAGGCGTTAATGCCTATCGTTTCCACGGGTTGCATCCCGGTACCAATTACACTCTCTGTCTAACCTATGGAGGGCAGGACTGTCAAGTTCAAGTTGTCTTTACAACCAGGAAGAAAATACCCTCTCTCCTGATTATTGTGGTGGTCAGCACTTTCCTACTGGCTTTGGCCACCGTTCCCTTGCTGGGTGCCACCTGCTGCCATTTATTATACAAGTATCAAGGTAAGACGTACAAGTTAATTATGAAGGCTCAGAATCCGGATCAGATGGAAAAACAAATAGCGGGGGACTTTGATCATCGGGCCTCTTTTGTGGAGTCCGAGAAAAACCTGGACCCCAGCGAGTTGGGAGAGGGGGAGGGGGAGGCGGACATAGAAGACGCGGACGGAGAGGGGGAGATCGAGGGCAGCGTGGCCACAGAATCCATCCCCGGCTCTTCATCGAAAGCCAACCAAGAAGAGTTTGAAATGAGCTCGGAGTACAGCGACAGACTGCCGCTCGGAGCGGAGGCGGTCAACATCTCCGAGGAAATAAACGGTAACTACAAGCAGCCGAGTCGCTGAACTCACGTCCGAAACGTGTGAAACGTTAAAAAAAAACGATCACTTTTAGATATCACACATTTATGGAAGGCAAGCGTACCATTAGCCTACGTTACGTAATAGCTATCATCAATGCCCGGAAAAGACGGCTATAGCCTTGTTTAATTTACCTCAAAGTAGGCCTAAAGGCCTGCTGGGATGGGATACGGAATTAATTGATGTAACATTTATAGGCAATCATTACATAAGCACATGTGTTTACAGACCTCAAAAACAAAAAGACATGTGAAGCGTGATGTGTGATTAAACAGGACGTATGCGTTCAGTGTATCGTGTGGTCCTCCCGCCTCCTCTTCAGTGTGGTCCTTTGTTCTGACCAAAGGGAAAACCCGTTGTAGTGCAGGCATGTGATGTTCTTCTTGTTGAATCCAAGGTATTATTATCCGGAACATGTTAAGTGTAATGTGTGCGGCTTTTTTGAGATGTGGACCTCTTTACTTAACCGGTGCTTAAACTATTCTATACATTTTTAACATTGATCCTCCCATCTCTCTTTCGGTGACTTGTCTATGGCATGTGTGTTTTTTAATTAGTGTAGGCCTAGTCTATAGGACCGTAGATATAGCTGTCGAACCTGTGATGTGAGCCATGTGAACTGAAGTCTCTCTTTTTTACGACGGTAACGTTTATATAGGGTGAAGTATCAACAACAGAATAGATTCTGCCCTGCCGAGCATCTGGATTCACTGACCGGTCATTTTACGCATTAGTGAGTTTTTTGTGAAATGTTGTAACAAAAACAAAAAAAGACCATTGACCTTTTAAGATTTTTGATATCATTTTATGTACGTGGAAATAATAAAACGTGAAAAAAATGATCTGTATTTTTTTTACTGACTTCAAAGAGAGAGGAAAAAAATAACAGGCCTAAGCCTATAGCACTACTTGTTTATACAGTAGGCCTATTAAAACAGATTAATACCATCTTAAATTTTCAGGGTGGTCTCATGGCATTTTTATGTGACCCATAATTTGAGGGCGATAAAAAGAATAATGCCTAAGCAATACGAATGCTTTCGTCTGCTTTTCGGTGATTTTTTAAATGATTTTTTATTTAATTTAGTTTGGCTTTTGACAGAAACAACACGACACAATGCCCGAAATAAGCAATTAACGTCTGACTGAAAATGTATGCGGAATAATGTGAAGCTATAGTGTGACCAGAAAAAAATACGGATTAAAGGCAAAATAATGAACTTAAGCTTCCACAGAGAGCAGTTTGTTTTCATTTGTAGGTAAAAGTCTAGAAAAATTACATGTACAATCATTTATTACATTTTTTTATGGTAAATATAATTTACACTTTATATAAGGTTGATGCAAATTTTACATATAGGCCTAGTCTAATAACAAATTGAAAATGATTAGCTTATCTCCCAAAATAATATTCTGCTAATTTATAAATAGTCACTCATTCTACATACCTATGTGCTCTCTTGAAAAGGATGTCATTTTAAAGCCCCGTTTCTTGTTAAGGAAGCTTTTGTTATTTATGTTATTTATGTAAAGTGACACCCCTAGCAACATGCACAAGGTCAGATATAACGATACATCCTTTTAAATAATGTGGATTGCGGAAGAATTCAGTCACACACACACCCCCACACACACACACACACACACACACACACACACACACACACACACACACACACACACACACTTGTCTCCTGCTCGGCTAGAGACTGCTTGAGACTTGGAGACGTGGAATGCAGAGCGTGTGGCCACAGACTTCTCTAGATGAAACAGGAGGAAACACTACCTGAGGCACGGAGCTATAAGTGCACCTTTGTCTCTCTTCTTTTAGCCGATGCAGATAGATCTACGCTCGGGCAAAACCCTGCACTCGTTTGGTCCATATCCATAAACCTCTGGAGCTTTCGCAAACCGAGTCTCAACTCTCCACCGGGAAAGGGGGAGGGGGAATGGTTGGGAGGGAGAATGGGTGGGAGGGGCAATGGGAGGGGAGGGGTCCCATGTGACGTTCAGTTTCCGGCTGCGGTCTCTGCCGGCTCCTTGGTTTCTGTCTCTCTCTCGCTCCCGTTACTGGCGGCGGGCTTCAGGCTGCCATTCAGGAAGCTGGCTGCGGCGGCGTGGTGTATAAAGTGGCTCCTGGTGCCCACCAGGGAGGGGTTGTTGACCAGCGTGTAGAGCAGCCGCCAGTGAGCCCGGGCCCTCTTAGCTGCAGACACCTTCTGCTGCTTCTTCTCCTGCTGGACCAGCTGGATCCCTGGGGACCACAACACACACACACACACACACACACACACACACACACACACACACACACACACACACACACACACACACACACCCTTAGGACAGAGACACACCCAGTGCTAGTTATCACGACTCATTTTGTCATTTACTTGACGGCCGGATTTAGCGGCGGAGGGCTAAATACAGAACGACAAATTGACATCCATGAATCAACAATCATAAGTCAGTAATAAGCAGGTAGTGTGGGGGGCTTGTTGTCTACAGGTAGACAACAAGCCAAGTATCTCTCGTCTGGGCCTCAAACTACACTACATCACAGCAGATCAACAGATCAACAGCGTTGCAAACGTAATAGTAGTCATTTTTTTTGCCGCAAAGACGGGCTATAGCCCCCAGGGACCAGCTATAGCAAGACAGTAATAATAGAAAGCAATTGTATCCTAATCTTCTGAGCATGGTCTGAGCCTATTGAGCCTCACATTAACATGCCCAACCAAGCACCCCCCCCCCCTCTGGGCCACATGAATATGAAACAGTCAATTAGAGCAGTTCATCTGTGGAACCAGTCGGTCTAAAATGACTCTTTATGGTATAATTCCACCATCCATTGCTACCGATAATGTTATGGTTGCCTAGGTACAGAAACACTCACAGACACACAGACACACACACATTCAAGATACACTCAAGCAAGCACAAGCAATGTATGCATTTCCTTGCTAATTGCAATAATCAATAATTCACATATCAGATTAATCTTATATACTTTGTATATAAATGTATGCCACTGGCAGAAAATCGCAAAAAATTTAAATCCTTAGACGTTTGTCTATGTGAACCATACACACACACACGCACACACACACACACACACACACACACATTTTCCGCAAGCATGGGCTCCCACCACAATGCTATAGCAGATTGGTTTATGACAGGTGTGATTGAGACAGCAGGCACCGGCGCTGCAAATTATTCCTCACCAGGACTCAATTTGCTCTGACAAATTAAATCAGGGCCGTTATTGCTTTCATTGCCGCTGTACGTGAAGAACAACATTATGATCCAATTAGTTTTTAGTGGCCTGCTAGGAGTCGGCACCTCCGCCCTCAATACCTCTGGAGACAGAGGGGAAGCAGCCACTCCAAGCCTCTCCATCCGGACATGGTAATGGCTTAAAATCAGATCTGGCTCTGACACTCAGCGCACAGCACCGTGGACACTTCTGTCCAATGGTACTCAGATACATTCATAAAGTCATTGAGGAGCATTGTTCAGGTAAGGCATGCCTCTCAAGGATGCCTACAGGTAGACTGTGGACATTGGGGACTGACCCCAGTGCATTTGGGGTAATAGAGTTGAATACCACTAACGACAACTAGACTATCCAGCACCCTGTCTTGCACCTTGCACCGCACGTTTATCACGAGCATTTCATATTATATGACATGAGGCATGGTAGCCAATATAATGTATAGAGTTTCAATCAATAAATCCATTCAATCGAATGGGGTCCGGCGGTCATGTGGGTGTGGGTGTGTGGGTGCGGGTGTGGGTGTGGGTGCTATACAGACCTTCCTCGACGTCCCTCTCTCTCTGCGGGGAGTCGGCGTCCTGGCCGGCGCTCTGAAGCAGCATGCCACAGAAGGCCTTCATCACTGGGTGAGACTGGCTCACCTCAATCTTCAGATAATGAGCATAACAGCGGTAGGCTGAGGAGAGAGAGAGAAACACACACACACACACACACACACACACACACACACAGGGGGGGGGGAGGTAAAGCAATAAACACGTAGTACTGCAGTTGGAGGAGGAGGAGGAGGAGGGGGAGAAGGTGCTTTGAGGCAATCTCAAATAATGACCATGCAATGGATGTTGTTGTGTTTCCCCCCCCCCCCCCTCCCCTCGCCCCGCTTCCAACCCGTCCTCATGGCTCACCACCACAGATGTCTTGTGTCCACAGCGATGGCTTTAATTGGTGTGTGATTAGGGGCCCCTGTGTGGTGTGGAACACGGAGACAAGCGGCGCACTGCGTCCATCCTGGTGAACGGTGGCTTTCGTTTCTGGCCTTCTGCTTCGGACACTTTGGAATAATCGATAGTCGGATTGTGATCGTTTCTTGTTGTTCTGCGGCTAACTATAGGCATACACAGTGCATGCTGTGACTAGTGTACTTATATAGATTGCTCTGTTATGTTAATTGTGTGTGCAATGCAAGGACATATGATATGACTACTAAGTAAAAAACACTACAAAATGAAACGTAGGGCCAACGCAATATGTGTGTGTATATATTTATATACAAATATATATTATATTTTTTTAGGAATGAATTGCACTTTTGACATCTGGTGACGAGTTGTTCTCTTACCTACTTTTGTTGAACGCACTATTGTAAGTCGCTTTGGACAAAAGCGTTTGCTGAATGACTGTAATGATATATATATAAATATATATACCGTAAACCGGAAATTATTTAACCTGTTTATTTTCTATTACATTAGTTTTTTTAATAATTTATATTCTTTTCAGTATCTTTCTGAAGAGTGTCTTGAGCATTGCTATATCATTGTGTTGTACTTGTACCATGACAATAAAGGCATTCTGATTCAGATTCAGGGGAAACAAAGCTATAACGATACATAATGATACATTATAACTATGTAACTCACTATACTAAAAACATAACGGCACGGTGACCGCAAAGCCGTGTTGCCAACCATCTGTGTGTGTAGGTGTGTGTGTGTGTGTGTGTGTGTGTGTGTGTGTGCAGAGCGTCTGGCTCTCACCTGGGTCAAAAGCCTCCACACTGCGGTTCAGGAGGCTAATGTCGGTGCGGCCCAAATGGACGATGTTGAAGAGGGCCGTGATGACCATACGCCACAGCCCCAGCAGCACCCCGATCAGCACGTTGACCGGGAACAACAGGTAGGTCATCAGGAACAGGCTGCCCCTGATGGGGGGGGGATGGGATTTTAATTAATGCGTTCACACCACGTTTCCAAAAATGAAATGTGTTCCCGTGTTCAATATTTGTGTGTACATTTTGTTTTAAATTGATTGTGTATAGTATTTTTTTTATAGTTTTGTTCTAGAAATTCATACTGCGGGAGGGAATGGGGAGTAAGCGTTCCATTGTACTTTTTGCAAATGGCAAATACAGTTCTTGAATCCACCATAGTGGGTGGTCGACTGGTCGTAGTAGTAGTTAAAAAAAAAGGGGTGAATGAGCTTGCGACGCTGGGGTTGTACCTGTTGTTGAGGTCTCTTGTTCCCGCCGTTTTCTTGATGAAGAAACACCTGGCTGATATATGTTGGATCAGCACAGCCAGGAGAAGCATTAACCAGAAAGGCCTAACGAAGAAAGGAACCAAAGCTTTTAGATCAACAGAAGTGCCAAACAGGCTGGAATGAAATCCTCACCAAAGGACCAAAAGCCCCAAATGTTCTGGGGAATTTATTAAATTAAATTATTAAATTAAATGAAAAGACATTGATAAGAAATGATGACGCTCACCACATGCTCCCTAAAAGTTTGAAGAGTATGAGGTTCTCTCCGTGTAGAACGGGTACGATGATGAAGAAGACGGCAGCCAAGAGGCAGAAGAAGAACACAATGGTTTGGATGATCATGCCTGAGAGAGAGAGAGAGAGAGAGAGAGAGAGAGAGAGAGAGAGAGAGAGAGAGAGAGAGAGAGAGAGACATAGAAAAAAGATTACACCTTGTCTAGAAACAGACTAAGTGTTTAGAAGAACAAACATATATTACCATTACATAATAGTTAGATAGAATAGAACAAACTAAGTAGGAATATCTTCTTTGTTTTAGCAATCATTTTCGAGGAAGCTGTACAGGGCATTACTCATATTTCAGTAAAAATACAAAATAGTATAAATTATAACATGTTGGGAACTTTGATGGGCTTGACACATTTGATCCATTTTTATTTCCAGAATTGATGAAACAAGAAAAAAATGAGAAGTTGTGCTTGGTCCTTGGCCTTGGTCTCCTGACGGTTGTGGGCCTGTCCCCTACCTAAGCAGAGGTGGGCTGCGGTGAAGCTGGTGTATCCCATCCAGCAGACAAGCGCCGGGCGAGAAGGCCTGATGCTCCTCTGGCAGTTGTAGACGTTGTAGATGTCCCCTCTGTACAAGCCCTTCAGGTTGGACCTGAGGAGAGGAAAGCATGGCATACGGTCAAATGAATCTGCTACACTAATGGCATACCAAATAGTAAGTGGACTGCATTTATATAGCGCATTTACCCAAAGCACTTTACAATTATTGTCCTCCCATTAATACACAGATTGCGGTGTCAGGCATGCAAGTGTTAGCCAGTTTATCGGGGGCATTTAGGGTTAGGTGTCTTGCTCAGAGACACCAGGACCACCAGGGGATCGAACCAGCAACCTTCCGTTAGCCAGACAACCCGCTCTACATCCTGCAACTCAGTATTATATAAACACGACAGAGAAATGCATTTGCTAAATCATTTATGGAAGTGGCGCTGCATTTTGAATGTAATTTGTCACCACAGAAGAAGGGCCAGCTGTCCCCCTGGATAACTCTAACTCAATTATCTGCTAACGACTCTAGCGTTGTGAAAATGTGTCATATTGTAACAGAACACAAACCTAAATGTTCGGGCAGGTTTGTGTTATGAAAAAAAAATCTAAATGTGGACTGAAGTAACACAGGAACGTGAACTCACCGATGCAGGACCATGGACCTCATGAGCATGGCCAAGTTAACCAAGCAAACCAGTGTCAACGCCACGACATAGCACACTGTGGAGACACCCAGAACACAGGGGATAGGCCATGATGAAAAGGGACTCTCATTGACATGACGCAACGTTTGGTCATAAACTAATAATAGGCAAACAAGGAAGGACGACATGACCGGGATATTCCATTGTTCTACTTGTTTTAATTTCTAGCCATCGCGTGCTCAAAACATGACCTTAACGAGACAACAGCGACTACAATATGATCCCAGCGTGAGGACTAAAAGGTGCGACGTGAGACTGTGAGACTGTGATATTGGCTCACCTTCCACACACCACATGTAATAGACGACTATCTTCACGACCTCTGCGTTGTCGGAGGACAGGTGAATCTTGAAGCCTGCGAGCAGGTACGCAATCTCTTCGGTGACGCCCATACGGGCAATCTGAAGAGTTGGCACCACTGCCATCACCAGTATCAGTGCCATCTATTCAGAGGAAGTTCTTTTTAAGGTGGCCAACGTAAAAATAATAAAAGCATTTGACAATTCTGCTCATCAGTGAGATAGCCGAAATTGCTGTTAAAAGTTTGTGCTGACCAAGTCGTCATAATGTTAATGAATGATAAGGAATATGAAAGTAAAACACTTCCTATCCACGTTTTTTTTTATTTTATTACATTTGACATTGTGTGTTGGTGTTGACATATTTACCTGGTAAAGGGCAATAAATGAAACTACACCAGATATAGCCAACTTCATGGGAAAACGGAAAACTGGACAAAAGAAAATAGAAAAAAATGATGATGAAACTTAAGAAAACATGCAAATGAAAATCAGACGAAAGATGAACAAAAGTCACCGCTGACAGACTTACCATCCTCAGGCATATAAATGTAAGACTTCACAGCAGCTACGATCCTCTGACCAAGGCTGGGCTTCTCTGAGCTTGATGTGCTGAAGAAACAGAAATTTGAGTTAAAGTGAAACTGTTAAACTTCACTTGGGGTTCTCTCACATCAGATATTTATCAAATGACAATAAGCCTATGTCAAAACCATCAGGGAAATGATTTGCAACAAGATACCCCATAGGCCTGCAAGTCATTTGAATCTAGGCAAAATTATAAATTAACATACTGTATCTATATTTAAACCGGTTGAGTTAGGTTAAAGAGCCGGTCCTAGTTTATTATAAGACGGCTGTGTCAGCCATGTCAGGAGAAAATAGGGTTAGGGACATGGTTAGGTCCCTTGCTCAGGGACACCCCGACCTTGGCTAGGAGCAGCTAGGGGATCAAACCAGCAACCTTCCGGTTGCCAGGCAACCCGCTCTACCACACAGAATAACCGTGTAATATAGTAACAATAGAGTATTGTTATCTCACCCAATACTGGATGGCTTCTTCTGGAGGATTCTCTTTACATAGTCTCTGTAGTAGCTGCTGTTCAGATCCTAGAAAAGGGGCAGAAATAAGACATCGACATCAACCAAAAGTATTTAAGTGGTGTGTGCGTGTGAGACATTTGTCATGGCTTTGATAAATTGAAACATGGTGGAGTGGATTTTTAAGAAGCCGATTTTAAAGTTGTCTATCGTCATTCAATAACAATATAACAAAACAGCCCGATTGCAACTGAAGATAACATGATTCATTAGCCACAGTTAGGGTCTCATAATCAGTGATACTAACAGGAGTCAACGTGTGTCTTGTAAAAGTGATCTTCTTGCAAATGGACATTTGAATGAATGTGGAATGAATTCATACATGTTTATGAACCAAGGTTTTATACCTAAGCAGTTAGCTTAATTAATTAGCCGATGGCACTAGCAAAACATTTGATATTTTTGATATATAATAATATATGAATTATTTGTTATTAAATATATTTATTTTGTTTATACACAATAGCTATTGTTAGGCTGTAGTTTTGCCTTGACGACGAGACTATTGCGCTCGCAACCCCATCCACAGACTCCTATATAATGAAACTATTTGTTTACTACTCCAGCCAATAAGCTGCTATAAAAAGGTAATGCATGCTAATTCTGTCTTTTTTTCATCACTTGGCAGGACTTTTGAATCGCGTGTTGTAGGCGGGGGATGAGTCAACTTCCACCCAATCGCCTCAGGCCAGCTTTGCTTCCACCGTGCAGAGATTAGCATCGAATAAGCAGTGCATTGTGCCTCCTTGGTGACAAAACAACGCAACCTTTTCATAATCTGCCCAGGAACATAACGTAAACCAATTACATAAAATCAGCTTACAATGATCAGGTCTAACAGTGGGCGGTTGTGGGAGTGCCACTCTCCTTCTTCCGACATGCTGCAAGCATCGTAAGCCCCTTGACTGTTAGGCCGCTTACGATTGTCTCTCACATGCACAGAATCTGAAGAAATTAGCTTAGTTTATTTTGCCGTGCTTTTTTGTCAGTGCTATTTAAAGTTACACAAGTAGGGGCATTCAAGCAACAACAAAAAACAAAAGGGAATGAAAGACATTAGTATGCAAGCAGGTTGCAAAGTCAAGGCCACACAAACAAACACGCTTACTCGGAACCAGCTTTTCTTTATCAAGACAGACAGTTGGAGAAGGAGGAGGTGGGTACCGGCTTGACATTCTTCGACCAACTTACCTCACTGGCATTGTTTTTCTCTGTGCCCTTCAAGCCCTTAAAGAGGAGGAGCGGATACTGGAAACTGAGGAATGCCAAACAGGCTATTTGTGGAAGGCTGGAGAAAAGGTAGTAATGCTTGTGGATCTGAAAAGGAGAACAGAGCGTCTGCGTCAAGTGGTTGTTTTGACTGTAGATAGATAGAAGGAATTTTATGTGTAAGGTGTAAGTGTCCTACATGCCCAGCATGTAGTGTCTTACTACCAGGTGTGATCAGTTGATCCACCCTCCAAATCCATTCCTACTTTTTGTATGCCATTTATTGTCTTAATGAGTGCCATGTGGCTGGGAATCTTTATACCGGTAGTCATAGTTTCCTTTCTATGTTCACAGGGTTTCGGATCAATCTCCCAACTGTGCACGGTGTGGTCTAGTCGCTCCAAATGGAGGCGAATGGCTAATAGGGTGGCCATGCCATTCAAACAGGAGGTGATGACAATGATACAATGCAAAGCCCGGACATCTTCAATGAATAGGCACTAAACTGATTAACTGTGGCAAAGCCTCTTCATCAAGAGCAACAGACACTCAGACCAATTCATTTTGACGTTATTGGCCATTCAGTGGCGAATAGCTCCTCACAATGTGTAGCATCGGCAGTGGCCTATAGGCCTAGAGAGGCATGGGGAGGTAAGGATAGCGTGGACTATAGTCCTAAACGCATGTCATCACAGATGCAACCTGACAGCCCTGTTCTGATCTATTCAGAACACTAGCTCAAGCTTAAGCACATCAGGCCATCTAGTAAAATGAACCAGTGCAGGTTCAGAATACCCCCAAGTCTCAGACAGACGGCACAATTTAAGGCTCTCATCATACACGTTAACTGGAACACTGTAAATTCACTGGTACATTTGTCTTCTTACCTGGGGCGTTTTGGGGCAGTCGATTTTCTGCCACACCAGGACGCTAAAGTGTGTCCATGACAACAGGCTACCGAGCACATAGCCGACTTTGTTATGTAAGGTACCACATGCCAGGAGAGGGTAGCATAGCGCGGGGTAATACAGTAGGGCCAGAATCATCCAGTTCTCTGAAAATACAACAGAGAGGGTCGAGGAACAAAACATCAAAAGAATGCCATGAGGTAGATCCGATATCAAACACAGGAACAGGGGGTTGCTTGGTGGCAGTGGGGATTGTGTCATCCACAAAAACCTGACTTGGGTTTTGTTTTTTCAAAGCCCGGGTTACTTCGCTGTAACTGTGACTCATGTGGAATTGTCAAACATCCCCTGCAATGCTAGCATAATAGTGATTTTGGGCTTGAGTGGAAGCATAGCAGGCTGACTTCTTAAAGCCTTACGAAATGATGCCACAATAAAATGAGCTATGGAAAAATATTTACACAGTTAGCATCAAATTGAACAAAAATATAAATAAAAAGGCCATGGACTTCACCAAGAAATATCACCAACAGACTAGTCTAACATCTTCTCAAAGAAACAGGGTTTAGTTGTTACGAACATGATATAGTCCATTGTCCTATGAATCAAAGCTTTGTTTCTGGACAAATGCCAGCTTTTTCAAAGGGCAAAGAAATTCACATTCACGCAATACATTTTGAAGAAAAGTGTCAGATTTGCCAGACTATCAACTTCTTGGACGCAAGACGTCTGAAGAAGGAACAGAAATCCCAGCTGCCCAATAGTTTTCATGTGGACAACTAACCACAAATAACCGCCTAAAAAGCATGTAAGCACAAAGTTATGTATATTCAGAAAGAAGATAAACACCAAATCAACCAAAAAAAAAGACATCCCCTGTAAAGTATGAGTGTGTGAGTGTGTGTGTGTGTGTGTGTGTGTGAGAGAGAAACGTTTTACGACAAATTAGGACTGAAATAGCAGAAGAGCAAAAGAGCAGAATTGACAGGGCACACGGTAAGGCAACCTGCTTACGTTTGTTCTCCGGGTCTGTAACGAAGGGCAAGGGGTTTGGCGAGATCACCAGTCCGCATAGTTTACAGAAGAGCACTCCGAACACCGCCACGGCCAATCCCTTGTGCTGGGTGTGGTCCAGAAAATTTACCGGACTGTGGATATAAGCAGTGGGAATTCAGGTATTTAGAGCTCTGATGTGACCGGCATCGGTCGAGTGTTCGTCGAACCTCAGGCAACTGCGCTGAAGAGCAACAATCTGTTTCATCCGTCACACATCTTGGGAAATCCTTCCTATCATTCCACAGAAAGAAAGTGGGAACGCACCTGAGCAGACCTGGAAGTCCTCGCTGTCCATCGCCCAGCTTTGTCCTCCTCGCCAAGATTGCCAGGATCAGCATGACCACAAGCTACAACACACACACACACACACACGCACGCACGCACGCACGCACACACGCACCACACACACACACACACACACACACACACACACACACACACACACACACACACACACACACACACACACACACACACACACACACACCACACACCACACACACACACACACACACACACACACACACATATACACATACACACACATACACACCAGTTAACCCAACTGAAACACATCTGACCTGGATCCAGCCCGCACCCCTGCCCCTCCCCCCCAAGTGGGGACCTCTGTCAATATGACCTCATTGCTCATTAGGATTCCCCATGGGTCCAATGTGAGGGATGTGGTGCAGGGCTATGGACAGAGGGCTCAATGACCTGCCATGACCTATAAGACTTTTAGGAAACAAGGCACTAGACAGCTGTCTGCTTGCTGCTCTGCCAAACTGAGCAGTAGACTTCACTTAAGACCTATTTAGTACAAAAGGTCTATTAACCAAAAGATAGATAAGGTGAAGAAGGAGTACTTCTTCAACATATTACACCTGTGAGGGACAGCATTGTTGTTACTTAACATATTTAGCCTACATAAAGGAAAGTGTTTAGTTGTGTTGACGGTTGTTAGGATTAACTTTTTCTGCACTATAGCGGGATGTCAGAGAACCAGCTAGATCCCGAGTTTGTGGGTCATAGTGAAGCCCATTTCATAGTGCAGCAACAGTGGGTTGGAGTCAGAGGTGGCATCATGCTTTATACTCACAGACACAGCAGTGATGCAAATGTGGTAGAGTTTGTCATCAGCAGTCGGGTCACATGGTGGGATTATTCTTGCAATGAGAAAAAAAAGAAAGAATGAAAAGAAAAGAAAAGGGGCCACAAATTATAATCTACTAGGAACTTAAAAACTTTAAAACGCAGGTCACGGTGCCCATGCACACGGCTAAACCTCTCACACGTCGGTGTCAGAGGACCATTTGTGGCCGGGGAAAAAAGGGTTGGCCGTTGAAATCGCATACCAGAGATTTGCATGTAAACGGATTGGATTCAGCAGTGTGACATGAGGGGAAAACAACAAAACCCCTATGCTCCATTTCACGTGCACCCGAGGACCCACGACGCTAACAGGGGACACCGGCTGGAAATAACTCCAGATAGCGGATATTCGGGAGAAGACGCCATCAGATACTGTTTGGCATCGTAACTAGTTCAGGTGGGGCCGGTTTCAAAGTGGTCCTCCACCTCATACACAATAATGAGTTCAAAATAAGTTCAACTTTTTTATATAGTTTGTGGCCTCCTTCCATCTCTTACCTGTCCTGACTGTGGATACTTTGTGAGTCTTAGTGCACACGTTTGCTAGTGTACACTGTGCAAATAAAGTAGACTGTTTTGAGATTTAAGGCTCTGTTAGGTACTCACGTTTGTATAATCTTGGAGGTAAAAGCGCAAAGCTTTGAACACCCTGGATACGAGCAAGGAACAGCAGGACAATTGGCTGTTTGGAGTGGGAGCCAAATATTATCAAGCTTACATACTAAGCTTACTTACAGGTAATATAATTGAGCACCACCTACAGTGAGAATAGCTTTTCTTTTTAGCTTGTTCTTTTTTGTGTAGTAAGTCATCAAACGATTACTGACTATAAATTAACACGAACATAAACACAGAATTCCGTCGCTCCTTTGTTGACTCAGTCGTCCATTAAGTTCCCCTGAAAGCCCTACCTTGTAGCATGTCTACAGTGCTTTTTATAATAAGGAATTAAAAGATGAATACACAACAGTATTGATGAGCATGAACTATTGCATGGAAGAAGATTTGTAACATGTCAAAATAAAGAGATTTATATTATTTGCCCGACATGGTTCACAGGTCTGTTTTGAACCTAAAGTCCAGCTGTGTTCCACATTATTGGTTACTCTTCTTGACTACGCACTTTCCATTGTTTCCTCTCAGTTAAAGCTCAATAGTGAGTTTTTTATGGTGAAATATTAACATTTAATATGAAATGAATACCATAATTGGCCCTAATATGACCCAAAGTGATCATGACACGAGACTGAGACCTTTTGGTGTTTTACTGTGGTTTCTTAATTCAACAGTACTGTGGGATTTGCTGCTGGATCGGGTTGATGAAGATAAGTCAAGTCAAGCAGTGCATTTGTTTGCTATGAACATATGTCTAGGGGGATTTGTAAGGGCATTGTAATGGATGCATCTCGCATTGCATTCACTGCAGAAGGACCACCACGATGCAAAACTATTCCTATTTGTCTTCAAGCACGTTGAACTTTGTGCACGCGGGTGGGTGTTTTACTCAGGATTTGCTTGAATGACCGCAAGCACTTCAGCTATTCGAGCTGATAACATAGTGCTCAGGTTGAATTAGAGACGTACACAAGAGCATGTTCATTGAACAGATAGTATAGTATCCGTGTGCCAAGTGGCATCTAATATCTCTGTGAAAAAGTCCCCCTGCTAAAAAATAAGTGTTGTCCTCAATGAGAGCCTGGCTGCAAATATACAATCACAGATAATGCTTCAATGTATATAAACTAGTTAGAAACTTTCTGGAACTATTTTCTTTCCAAGGTTAAACACTGCGTTGAAAGAGAAACGGAGTGCTCAACACACAAAGGAATAAACACACTTATGAACACTTTTAATACTTACTCAAGCTGCACTCTGGGCGGTAAAGGGTCCAGCACCGGGTACTCGTAGTCCAACAGAGCCTCCTCATCCATAGTGCCGCTGACCGCTTGAGACAAATCCAAAGGCCTGGATGTTCACTGTCCCCCGGGTCTTTCTGGAGCTGAAGTGATAGGATCCCCTTCGTGCAAAGAGAGACTGCCAAACAAAAAGAGAAAGTTTCTCTCAAGTTAGGCAGCGCTGCAGTAATTTCAATGCTGTCCCAGCCTCCCTCTGTTTGGTCCCCCTCTGTTTCTCTCCCCCCCTCTCTCTCTCTCTCTCTCTCTCTCTCTCTCTCTCTCTCTCTCTCTCTCTCTCTCTCTCTCTCTCTCTCTCTCTCTCTCTCTCTCTCTCTCTCTCTCTCTCTCTCTCTCTCGCCCGCCCTCTCTGTGTCTGTGTAACTCTTAAAATGAGCCTGTGTTCAGGTGACCAAGTCCTACTGTGGAGCTGAGAGTGACGTGACAGGTCCTGGCTGCAGGGTGCCAACCCCTCCCCCCCCCCCCTTCACACACACACACACACACACACACACACACACACACACACACGCACACACACACACACACACACACACACACACACACACGCACACACCCACTTCAGATGAGGATTACCACCACGGTGGAAAACTGGGAAATGGGTGAGAGGAAGAGTGTGGAAGATGGTGGTTGTTGGTGTGGATTACTATGGCATGAACAGTCAACCTGCAAGGCCACTGGTAGCTCTGTTTGGGTTTCTATCTGCCCAAACTGTACTTGATTACATACTCACGGATTAAGTGGCCACGTTTTTATTTAAACAAATGCTAGTGTGGCGCAGGCTAGCCTGTGAACACGAAGCAGCAGACATGTGTAACGCTACCCCTTCATCTTGATAAGGAGTTCAGCTTGCAGGACTTTTGTCTGGACTAGACAAAACAGCCAAGATGCAAGCTTGAATAGGAAAATATTTATGGATCAATTTCCTATATTGTGCCAGTTATGAATAGCTTATGTTTCCTTTGCATATGAATATTGAAAAAAAATAGGGAAGATGAAATCTGATGTTGGGTGTTACCATTTGACATCAAACATACGGGGCATTTATTTAACAATAACTTATCATTAGCACAAGTCAATTATGAATAAATGGAGTAGTTTAAACATTTAAGCTAGAAGAATCATATGATATATGTCCTCTTATCACTTTTTACTTCTTACTAGGTAGATTGTTTGCTTGTTAATTAGTTAGATATTTTTCTATTGTTTGCCAACTTATTTTACTTTTACCTGAGCACTGGTTCAGTTCTTGGAGACTTGTAAGGAATGAAGTGCACTTTTGACTTCTGGTGACTTCGCTTTGGATAAAAGCATCTGCTAAATGACTGTGATGTAATGTAATCTAATAATACACAGCCAAAAACATAATGAGGATCTGTTCAATTTCCATATGATATTGTTCCAGCAATGTGTAATCCTGTGATAAAACACTCTTAACACAACAGCCTTCTGGTTGAGGGTTAAGAACAGAAGGCTCTAATCTGGCAAGAGATTAGTTCTGCATCCAGGTTCAGTGTGTCGAGACTAAGGCCGTGTTGCAATCCAGCCTGCATGTCAGAATACTCGTTATGCTGGGATTACAGTCAAAGGTTGTTAAAAACACAACAAAAAGCGATCTCTAAAACTCCTGAGAGAAACATAGCATCAAGAGAATAAGCCAGCAAATCAAATGTCCACCCACACAATAAAAGTGGCCAAGAAAATAAGGGGGTCAGTGGACAAAGAATGCTTTGAAGAGTTTTAATTGCATCAGTGCGATGGTGGGTTGATTATAACTGACAGTTTGTTGCCAATTTAGAAGTGGATGTCAACAAAATGGGGTCCTAACAAGCCAGGATATTTGACTATTTTAATGAAGGACAAATGCAATGGTTTGCGTTAATTGTCCTTTCATTTAAAACATGGCAGCCTAGTAACCCATCACAGTGTGGTCAAATAAGCCAACCAACACACTAGGCTACTTCACACAGGCCCATGTTGTCAAGATTGATGCTCCCCCTAATGACTTTCATATCCCCCATCATCATTCAGTCTGTGGGGAGCACATCCGTCCATGCTGGAGACTCTAATTGTATTCACCCTGCACGTATTCAATTGATTAAAATAACCGAGTCCACATTCGTCTTGAGCGCGACACATTTTGCCATTAATCCTGTCCATGTTACGAAATGTGCAAATTTCATCATATACTTTCGTCAACTTTTCGAGGAGAAGAAGCTAACTGCCACACATTTTTATCCTCTGATTGAGTTTTCTGACATTAACATTAACATACAGACGTCGGGTCGGCGGGTGCAGGTGAGTGTCGGTTACGAGTCATATAAATATATTCATAAATATATATTCATGAATATACTCTTACATCTCCTCGGCATATTCGACAATTGTGATAAACAGTTAAGTGAAGTTATAGACTATACTTGTCAAACCACTCAACGAAGACCTCCCACAAGTACCTTGATACCTCGGCCGACTCACGGTCCCGCACCACCGGCTCACCGCCACGAGGTCCGCGGCACAAGGTCACGTCATGAAATACCGGTAAATGTCGGTTGGTGTGTGGTTATCGTGCTTAACATATACAACATATATAACATGTACAAAAACGTTGACGTACTTACTTTTTAATGGGCTTACCTTGTCCCGAAACAGATGCACAGAGTCGCATTAGCCTCTGGTGTGTACAGGCGATGTGATGTCCCTTTGTTGTGATTTATGATACACACGCAAAGTAGCAACAACAACTTGTGAACAACTTCGCAGCCTTTTTTATCGGAGCTAAACACCCCCTGGATCATGTTGATGGGAGTCACGGGACTTTAACCTTGTTGTATCTATACAACATCATAAACTTTGCGCTTGCATAACAAAGACAATCTATAAACATGTAAACATCATACACTTTGCGCTTGTATAACAAAGACCACCTATAAGACATGTAATGGTCTGACAACGTCGAAATGTATTCTCTATCTAGCTATTAACTAACTATTGTTATTACTTTATTGCAAGCAGTGTATTATATTGTAGTGACGTGTTCTTTATGGGCCCATATATGTCATCATATCCGTTTTATTTATCTTGAGGTTTGTTCAAGACCCTCTTGGTTATTGATTATGCATGCACAGGCCTGTTGACACTAGTTGAAGTAGTCTACTCTGGGCACCTTAAGGTAAATGTGATATATTTCCGTTCATATTACGTATTTGTCTGGAATTAAGCAACCGATTTTTAGGGTTCGACTGTCAAAACCAACTATAACCATCACGAGTCCCTTCAGATGTGATACTAGATAGCAGTAGTTGTTATTCTATTTTAAATTGTTGTGGTTTTAGTTTAATATCAAATTATGTTTATCTTAAAATATATATATCTCATGACAAATTGATTGAACCAGTCTATTCCGCTGACTGTCAAAATGTATGCGCCTACTAACCCACAAATAGTGCATAATTGGATTTCGGTGTGTTCAAGGTCAAAACTCCATCCGTTGACAGAATGGCTTATCTTTGTTGACACCTGAAATGAAGAAGCTGTGTATGTAAGTTAATGTAATTTTTATATTTAGTTAAATCTTATACACATTTTTAAATATACCTATAATAATATGATATAATATAATATATAGACAATAAGACAATGTTTTTGCGTTTTCTTTGTAAATATACATGTATATTCAGCTGATATGAGCACTGATAATTGGATCTTATAACCCACACAGTATGACATTCATAAATCCTTCACCCTGCTGGATATTAATAAAAAGGCAATAATCATGTTCCCGCAGACACTGCTGTACTCCGTCTGTCACATCCACGTGGTTATCGCCCAGCAAGCGCTATAAATGTATGATGAGGAGACAAAGTGGATGCTGACACATAATCAACACCCACCCAATCATGTTGAGAGAACCCTCTATGGGAAAAACACAGTTAAAGGACTCCTGTCATTTGGTTAGTTGTAATACTATTGTAATACAGAGAGAGGCAACGGAATATTAGTTACAGGATAACTTATATAAGGTATTAATTATCCTAAGCGGCATACATTTAAAGACCTGTGCTTTTTGATAGTTTTCTTTTCTCCTTATGTTCAAGTTTCTGTTTTTCTAGTTTGGTACAAAGTTCCAGTATATTGATTGGTTGTCCGTGTTTCTTGGAATCAATATAGTGATTATTATTTTGTATGAAGAAATTGAGGACTTGGCCTATATTTTCTGTGTTGTTTATCTTGAACTACATTGAAATGAGGCACGTCAACTCCCATGATAACAACAACCAAATTGATTTAACCTACTGGGTTTGTAGGCCTGTCTCTGTCACAGGGCAATTTGCTTTATCGAATCCTGGGAGTTTCATTATGAAATTAATTCCGTCCCCACATGCCAAGCATAATTGCTATCGGAATGAGAGATTTTGTAAAGTGTCCCAAATGAGCTATACAAGGGCAGAGAATACTAATACGCTTTTAATGTTCCGCATGTGAGCCCCCTGACAGTCGTATAGTTGTCAGTTCTATTTTCGTTTAGCAGATTTCACACAGATATGAACAGTGGACACCGATGGTGAATATCTGGTTTTCAACAGATGATGGGCAACATTTGTATTAATCGAAACAATTATTAATATAATAATAATAATAATAATAATAATAATAATAATAATAATACTTTAGCAGATTTTCAGCTGTTTTGGTGTATTTACACTGCTGTTTCTCAGCTGCTCTCTGTTCAACAGAGCTTCATAGATGGACCATCTCACTTGTTTTTCATCTTATCCGTGAGATATTTCTGATGAATAATGTATTTGTGGATGGAGACTGCAGATGTCTTCCGCTGTGTCCAGAGAAGCGTGCCATGGTTACCAACGTTTGCACGGAATATCCGGGAATACACAGAGGGTTAGGATTTCATAAAGGAAAACAATATATGGATTTTTTTTCCTTACTAATTAATCAATTTCCCCAGGAACATACTTTTTTCCATGCCGGTATTTCAAGCATATCTTTCTGTATATAGTGTAACCCTGTTTACTACGGTTCTAATTGAGATGTCATTCATGGCACATTTTTGGCACAGGATTTTATTTCTGTATCATCCTTATTCAAAGGAATTTCCTACATGTGTATACAAGAAGCAAGTATGCAACTTTATGAACAACTGAGGGAATAGGTTGATGTCAAGCTACGGAATAGTGTCAAATGTTAAGAATAGGCTCTACAGTTACTGAAGAAAAGAGGTAACATACTAATGAACATAACTTTCAGGGAAATATATCTTAACCCTTTGATTTGTCGTGCTGCAAGAGTATTTCTCAAATACACTCGTGTCTTCCGGCAGGACAAATGGATGGCCCCAGGGTCTCTTTGATGACACCGTCTGGTCAGCGAAGACGATTTGTAAGTGTCACAACTGACCAGATGACTTGGCTTTGGGTGGCCATACGCCCCCCACACGGTGAGCCTGCTCTCCCGGGCTAGCAGCACCCCCTGCTGTGATCACTCGCAGCACACTGGTGAAGCAAAAGGCTTCTCGCCCATCGCTCAGCAGCCCAAACAAAGACACCATGTTCAACCTGACACTCGAGTCATAAATAATGTTTCGTAAACAATTCCAAACCACATTTTTCTCGCGTGTGTGACACTTGTGTGCTTTCTATGTTGTATAACACCTACTTAGAGTATGGGTTGTTTGTGGAAATGGATGTAATGGATAACACTGCTGTTAGAGAAGATAACACAAGGTGTTATCTTAAAGATCAAACAGATAGAGAAGATACAATCACACACAAATATATATATATATACATTGAAATATATATACACACGCACAGGCGTGCATTGGGGTTTATCGCAGATAGTCCAATTCCTAATGATAGTGTGGTCATATAATAGTAGTTGAGTAGTTGTAGTTGATAATAGCATTTCTTTGCTTTTAATGTATTTAAAAAATATTTCTAAATGCGCATCACCTTGCGTCAGTTGCTGGTGCATCAGGTACCTCAGCTGAGTAACCATGCTCACCGGTGTTATGTAGTGGGATGGCTCTGATCTGCGTTCAGGGGCCACTGTCGTCTGAATAAAGAGGGTGGTAATGGTTTGAGACAGGAGAACATTGTCGGAGAGACTCCTCCTGTGGCCTCCTATTGCTGTTGTTGAGGTGGAAGGATAGGATGTGTTTAACCGTAAAGTCCCAGCGCAGAAGAGAGTTAGTCACAGCATTTGCAGTATTGCATTACCGAAATTGCCATTGTGTCCTCCTTGATGTAATTGTATATTTGACGTTCACCAGTTTTTCAATGACATCATGCTATTGATTCCCTATTTGGCTGAGATGGCACACTGAGTCATGTTTCCATGGCAAGGAGGGGGAACCCTCCCCTCGGGGAGGGAGTGGGGGGAGGCTGGCGGGGGCAGGGTAGAATTCATTACATTATCACCCCACACTGTATGTGCCCGAAAGGCCGCTTCAAAGCTGCTGCTGCTGCTGCTGCTGCTGCTGCTTCAAAGACACATCTGCAGTTCAACTCTGCGCAATTCCCTAAAGACCCTTTCTATGGGAGGAGTTGAGAGAAAAAACACCTGCATACGCTCAAGCAGCCATTCTCGGGTCATTCATTATTACAGGAACAGATCACCATCCGCCCATCTCCATGCTTCAGTGAGGGGATGGGAGGTTGTGTGTGTGTGTGTGTGTCTGTGTGTATATAGATGAGGATGGAGGATAGGGGCACTTCAGGAAGGGTCTGCTTAACAGACCCCGGAAGGCGGGGCCTCTTCAGAGAGTGTGTTCATTGTTGTTGTTGCTAATCGTGATGTTGCATTGCAATGGTTCTGTTTCCATGTCATAGTGTAGTCAGTTGGGGTGTGTGTGCGATCATGTACGTCATCATGCAGTCATTATGATTATCCTGAAAAGTAGCTGTATGTAAATCAGACACAGAGTGTTGGTCAGCTAATGTGTCGTTTGCAGTTTGTTTATTCTTTGCAAATTCTGAACAAGCTCATGTGGATTTTTTACAACTCAATGTTAGCTAGATGCATGGCTGGCTGTGTTTACGGTCACACAGCTATATAAGCTAACGTTAGCTGCAGCTCAATGCTTACATGACTAGAAGAGTCTTGCTCTTCGGCCATTATTTATCTTCTTCTTCTTATTCATGTGGAGGACAAAGGCAAATTAATTATGAAAGAATAAAATATAAATAAATACATGATTAGGCTATATTTTGAAAATGTGTTTTCAATAGTGATATGTTTCACATTACTATCAAATATATTTCACGACAATAACCTTACCTTAAAATTTCACACTACTTCCCTGTTTTATAATGCCTCATTTTACGATGTTTCATTGCGTGCTACATTTCATAATACAGATCCCCATGTTTCTTTTACCTGTGCACTGGCTCAGTTATTGGAGACTTGTTAGGAATGAAATGCACTTACCTTTGTTGAACGCACTATTGTAAGTCGCTTTGGACAAAAGCGTCTGCTAAATGACTGTAATGGAATGTAAATGGAACTGTGCTCATGGGGTGTGGCAGGCCACCCGACGGCAGTCTGAGCACACACAACCTCGTATGTAAGCATGCATTAACAGTCTCCCACACTAACACAATCACGCTGTTCAGTCATCTTAAACGGGTTGACAGATTAAGGCTTGGGGTAAAGCGCAGAAAGCATTTACAGTGGCAGATTAAATTATCAAACCACACATCGTCAATTCACTTTAGAGAGTTTATTCTTATTGAAACGTTTGGGACTTTGTTTTGGTTTGACATTTTGGTTTTGTACAGCTTACTGCAATCTGCATTTCCCGGGTTGGCGGACGACTGTGGTGTTCTGTGGTTTGACCATTAATCTGCCGGTGTAAAAACATTGTCATAAGCAATTTGTCATTTAGTATCAAGCCATTTACTATCAAGGAAAACACCACAAACTACTCCTGAGTTGTCATAGAAACACGGTCATATATAATCGGAACACGGAACATTCGCCTTCTTTGATTGACAGCTAAGGGATCACCAGTCATGTTATTATGAAATGTAACATTATGTTAGCAAATTAAATAAGGTTGTGGAACCTGTGAACAATGTGGAACATATCTACATTATTCAACATTAAAACTACAGATGTAGTGTTTTGTTCCCTTATATATTTTGACCTCTATTAAGGTTATTCAAAAATCAGGGAACATAACTGACATTTGTTGAAAAACAAATCAATTACCGGTATTAGTTTTTTGTTGTTGTTTATTAACGTAGGAGATCATAGAGCCTATTGATTTAAAAGAGTTACATGTATGAAATACTGTATATCTAGATTATTTTTGTAAGAATTGCATCACGTCAAGTCCTCCTTTTACTTTGGTTAATGTAGTCAATGCCCTCGGCTGTTGAATGTAGTTTACACACAAGCCGTGTCTGCCTCGTGCAACAACTCTGCTTTGTTCTAACATTGATATTCCATCAATTATGCATAAGGATGTTGTGTTTTTATTCAACCTTATACTGGTTCATAACATGTGTAAGCTGTGCCTAATAAGGGCTTGCTGAGACAGTATAGCAAAGACTGTTTTTAGTATTGCTTTGTTATTATTTCTAAATCATCCGTGGCCATAGTCTTTCACTTTAGGGCAAGTCTTACCCATTGTTGCATATTCTTGACTGTGATTGTATAATTTTAATGAGTAATAAGGATGAGGATGGTGACGATGATGCTTATTAACACATGCTCTGTCTCCATGTGTGCGTGGACTGTAGATCTGTTAAGCCTTGGTTTAATCCACGTTATTAGTAGGGAATTGCTTAGTAATGCGGTGGCCAATCACTGCTGAATCCGCAGAGTCGGATCATCTGCAGCAAATTGCAATAGATGTGCGTGCTGCTGTGGTGCTCTGTCAGGATGGTTAACCATGCGCTCCTTGTTATCTATTCTGCGTATCTTTCTGGGTCTTTAATAGCACACGATAAACAGCCTCAAAACAAGCCAGAACAGAAAGGCCGAGGAGGTGTATTATTTCTTTCTTTCCTTTTCTCCTCCACATACTGTATACTGACTCTTGATGGTCTAGTTGATTGACAGGTAGAATCCATCACATTCTCTGTGGAACGTGTTATTGCTCTGGGTCACAGGCAACTAACTCAAATAAACCTCTGAATCCAACACCGCCCCCCCCCCAACACACACACACACACACACACACACACACACACACACACACACACACACACACACACACACACACACACACACACACACACACACACCCCTTTGCTGTCAGTCCCCTGTATTTCTTTTTCTAGCCAGCCATGAATTATTGACCGGTCTGAAGTCCAGTGAGACAGTGTGGTTATCCTTGTGCTCTTGTTATCCGCCTTCACGTGCACAGGGGTCTTTCTTAGTGCAGCACAAAGGGAACACATGCCTCGGCTTACTGAGGTCCGTGTTAAATAGAAGCAGTTGGATGGTGTGTACATTTGTCTAGGTTTCTAGAAAGTTGGTTACGATGTTCTGGTGTATTTTCTTTTTCTGTCTTTATTGGTCACATACATGTACACACACACACACAGTGCAATTTGTTTCTCTGCATTCAACCCACCCTAGTATTAGGAGCAGTGGGCAGCTATTACAGTATATACACAGCGCCTGGGGGGCAGTTTAGGGGTCTGGTGCCTTGCTCAAGGGCACTTCGGCATTCGGGGACTTGAACTGGTGACCCTCCGCTTCCCAAGCCAAGTCCAAACTGACCGAGCTATCCTGCCACCCCCATCCGTTACCTTTTACCTGTTTCCAGTATGGTGTAAACAACACAACATATTTTTGTAGACACTCAGTCAAACAACCAAATCAGTAGACACTGATTTGGTTGTTTGTATTGATTAGCCTTTTTACGTCCACTCAGTCAAGGTCAGCTTACTGATGGTAATTGATTTTAGAGATTATCAGCTGTCTGAGCTCTGACACGATGCCTACGTCTGCGCGATATAGGACATACTGAAATACATTTTTTGTATTATTTGTTATGTATATTATAAATACACACACACACAGTATGTATATATATATATATATATATATATATATATATATATATATATATATATATATATATATATATATATATATATATCAGTAAAAGATATTGGACATTGGTCCTATATATTTTACTGAAATACGTAGTATGTAAGTATTGTTTGGGGAAAACATGGTCAACAAAGCTTTGATATTAACTGAAGTTGACACATTTATTTACTGTGTCATATGTTAGCCAAGTTGAATAACAACATTTGTCTTGTTAAGTAACTTTAAGGTCCAACTAAAATGCTTGAACCCAAATATAGTTTGTACTGTATGTTGTCTATATATAGGCTATATATATATATATGCTATATGCTATATATGTATATATATACATATATACATATATACATATTTAATTTCTGGTCTTGCATAGTCTCACTCCTTCAAACAAAGGGGTAAAGGAAGCTAAAGGTGTGTGAGCTTATCCTTGAAGGAGTCAAAATGGGCCTAAGAGAGTTTGCTCTGGGAGACCAAGTTTGCGTGCAGGGGGAATGTATATTCATGTCATGGTGCGGAAGACCTTGTGGTGAAGATGGATGCTGCCTCTTTGTCCAGGAATAATGATTTTGATCCAAAGTCTGAGCTGTGTCGTTCACTTCAAGGTTGCCGTCAGATGTGACTTTATGCTGACTTAAAAAAAAAATTCCCAGGAGGCCTTGAGAAGTGAAAAGTGCCTGATGCACAACCGTGTGTATGGTGGGATCCGCTGTTGCTTAGGAACCAAAGTGAAGACATCACCGTTCACCAAGGTGTTTTAAGTATGTGCACACATCCGTTTATGAAGTGGAATTTAGTAATGCGTGCATACCACCAAGTAGGTCCTGCCAACTTTGCGTTGCATACAGGCCTTTTTGTGCAAATGCGTATTATTTGTATAATGATTTATCCCCTAAGTTTAATTGGTTGCTATGCAACTTTAATTCTTTTTTTGTATAAAATAAATTAACCAACTGAAATGAAACAAATGCAATCTAAGGAAAGCGTATACTGGCAATGGTAGTTATTTCTGGAAAAAGAGTGAATTTAATGGGGTTTTGATTACTTTTGGGTAATGAAAGCTAGCAGCAAGCTGAACCTCTCAGTTCAGAGAGAGTGTTGTTCTCTGGTCTGCTGATTCTCCCTTTTGTCCTCATTTACATTTCAAATTCTTCCAAATGGTGCAAAAACACATCTCACAGCTCACATGTTATTGGTGTTTCTCTGTGTGTGTTTTGCATAGTGCATGTATGCATGCCAGGTACCAGATTATCGCGTAACCACCACCGAGGGGAAGGAGAGGCGTTGATGGCGTCCATGCGTCAAGGTCAGCAGCAGCGGCTGTTGTCATCACCCTGTATGGTGCTGTCAATGTTCACACAATGAAAACACAGGGGCTCCAAAGCCGTTAGCTTTGTACCATTGCAAGCATGAAAGCAACCTTGAAAGTGAAAAATGCTAATCTATTCAAACGTAATGATTGTCGGTTTAGCGCCGCATCAAGAGCAAATTACAGACTTAATTTGTGTATTTAAATCGGACATGATTAATCGGTTTTCTCAACCTATGAGGCCCTCTCCCAAATGATTAAACTAGAACAGCATATGCTCGCTGCATTTAGCATGTCTAAGGTTTAAGAAATAATAGGACAGGGATATCAGCAGAGATTTCCAGAAGCTGATCATTAGATTTGGTATTTGCGCAAAACGTAAAACTTATAAATATGTTTGCACTTCGTACAAATCATTACACATTCATTGAAATAAAACAACGTTTTTGTCAGTTTTTGTTACAAGAAACAAGTTAACCTTTACAACACACACGTGTCGCTCCTATTAGTATTAATAATTATGAGACAAATCCCTCTCCATATAAAACTGCACATTTTGAAAATATTATTTGCAAATTGTCCCATACACAGCAGATTGTAAATGTACCAGCTGGGTTAACCCTTGTGTGGTGTTCATGAGTTTGTTACTTGGCCAATGTTCGCAGGTCTGGTGGACCCACTGCAATATTGGGTTTTTAAATCGATACAGCCATAACAATTGATGTAAAACTAAATGATACACCGATGCTTACATTATCCCAATGACAATATAGACAGGTCAGGTTAATATTACCCATTTACTTCTTGTTAGTTGTTATTGTAAAACTTCCGGCACTGCAGTTTGTGGTTCTGTGGGCCGGGAAGATGGGGCAGCAGCATCCTCCTCCTGAGTCGTTACATTACATTACAGTCATTTAGCACACGCTTTTATCCAAAGCAACTTACAATATATAATCCAATAATATCATATATAATATAATATAATACAATAGAGTCCTCCTCATGATGGCTACAGATGCTGGGGTTCTTGGGATATGTTGTCGTCTCTCGATTTGAGGACTAACCAATGCCTTGCCAGGCTCCTAGACATGAAAAATGTAGAATCGTATAAAAGACACAACCATATAAATCGGCAATCACTGTATGATTTAGCACACGTTCCATTGAAAGCCTCCTTTGCCATCTGTGGCTGTACAATCCCAATCAATTTCCAGCTTTAGCACTCACTGCCCAAAAAATAACAGTGTAAAGACAAGTAGCCGTGAGCCAACCCCCTCCTACCCCCAGCCCACCCCAGCCCTTTCCCCCCTGATTTGCCCTCCCACTGTGGGGGAAAAGTGTTGAGCGCTGGAACGAGGACTGCAGACGCTGCCTCCATCAGTGAGGGCAGCATCTGAGGAAACGGCTGCACTTCAAATGGAATGCGAGTGGTTTTCAAAGCAACCCCAGTCATACATTTTTCATCGGGGCTACTGGCTTTGAGGTAGCAGAGGAGCCGGGGCCAGCCAGTCATCCATCCTCCCGTCTCCAGCTACAAAACAAAACCAGGGATTTCTGGACAAGGGTACAAGGGGGGGGGGGGGGGGGCGGGGGGCACCTGAAATTAAAACATGAAATATTGGTGTAGTGGCTTATTGTCTGGGCTCTGACTAACGCTTTTATACATGCACTAGGGACACTGAGCGAATACTCATTCCTTGATTTATATTAGCATATGTTAACAGCACGGGGGCCACTGTCGGTAGCACAGCTTGCAAAACCATGGTTCCTTAGCCCAGCCGGGGGTCTGTGTTGAAGGGGTGGATGGATTGAATTGCTAAAATTGAGGGTACAATGTTTTTTTTGCCATCGCAAAGTTAAAATATTGATATTGTTAAGTCTTCATGATTTTATAGCACAATTTGTGACTTAATTGCACAAACACCAACAGCCTTCTGTTTATGTCTTTGTATTTGTTTATGACCCCTGATTTGTATTGGATCAGCAATTTGGTGAAAATACACAAACCCAACTGTTCAACTGAATCTGCGCATGAAACAACAAATACAATGTGTAATTTTGTGTAAGAAGCTGGTATCTTGTATGTTGTAAATATTTCATGGACTCTCTTAAGACCCAGCTGTCTTTCTTAAATCTCCAAACCTAACCATAATATATCTCTTACACAACTAGACTTTCCCGGAAATCCTTATAATCCGCCATCTTTTCCGGGCATCTCTTTATCAATGTGGTGAATCGGAAACATGAAGCTAAGCCTAGCCGTGGTACTCTGCCCCTCATCCCACGTGCACCATGCCTGGGCAGAATGGCTGCAAATTGAATGACCGGTTTCCTGGCACTGCTGGATTTGTGTGGGTGCAGCGGCTGCGTTAATGCAGGCAGACATCTCCATCCTCCTTTTAACAGCCTCCTCTGTCCTGGGATGGTCCTCAATGGGAAATTAAACACACCTAACAGAGATCCGTCTGCATCCTGTCGTACTCTCTTAAACCATTAGCAGTTCAACTTTGACTTAAAGATTTGAATCAGTAATTTGTCAAGTAAGCTACCAACTAAGAGTCGGCTGATCCTTGTTTTATTTTTGCATCGCTTTCTGATTAAACTCCTTGTAGTTTAATGTTTTTTATTCATTTTTTGTTTACTGGAATAAGTTTTGTCACAATGACTTAGGAGAGGTTAAGGTTTTCCTTAAGTGTGACCTCAACTGGAGGTCGGCAGTGTGACTCTGCCCAGATGATGTGATGTCTAATCCCACTGCCTGCAAGCTTTGGCATCAAAGCCAATTTGAATGCACTTCTGAAGAAGTGTTAGTCCATGTATGGTCTAAATGGAGTATTGTATGTATGTAACTAGTATAGGACAAAGATTCCCTTGTGCACTCTGGGGAAATGGGATGGTGTTTGATATGAGATCCAGCAGTGACTACTGCATGACACACCCAGGCAATTGTTCATAAGATTAAAGGCAGGTTGATGTCAGGAGGCCAGGCGGTGGGAAGCAGGTGGCTAGTTTGATACTCCCCCGTAAAGAAGGACCGGGCTTATGCACGGGGGGGGGGGGGGAGGTGGCCTTGTATAGTAATCGGGATGAGGAATGGCGATGGCCGTTGATTAGCTAAGGCTTTGGAGCTGTAGTCCCAGTTTCTGTGTAGGTGTTATACTGAATAGCAGCATTGCAATTTAAGAAGGTGGAGCCTAATGTAAAATGTCACTGTGGAGTGTGTGTGTGTGTGTGTGTGTGTGGTTGGTGGCTGGTTTAAGCCTGAGTTAGACTGATTACTCTATGGCTGGTGAGGCTGCACACCTGTAGGTCCGTTAATCAAGACCCACAGGTTAAAACAGCCACCACCACACACTCGAGAGAAGAGCTCTAACATTAACCATCTGCTCTGTTCACCATTATTCAAAGTCTTGCAATAAACCGGATTCCTCATCACCCTGTGTCCTTGTCTTCGGGAGGAGCCCTGCTGCAATACTGGCATTTTAATGCACTTTTATGCACAATTCAACACATGTACAGTACATATCACCCATTAGTCACTTTATTGTTATTTTTATTGTCTTTTTTATTGTGTATAGTATTTTTAAGGTATTGTGTTTTATAAATGTATACCGCTGGAGGCAGTGGGGAGTAAGCATTCCATTGTACTTAAATAAAATCTTGAATCTTGAATCTTGAATCAAGAAGCCATTTTAATAGCTTGTTGCAGCGTCCACTGCTACAGTCACCTTTCTATATTCCCAGGAATATGTGTGTACTGAGGAGAACACTGGTTCATTAGTTACGACATGACTCTCTTAGTGCTGAGGATCATAATTATAGTGTCTGTTTAGTATATTATATTTCACGTAAATATAAAAAAAATGAAGAAAAAAACAACAACATTCTTCATTCCTGAATGGAATAAACATTTTTAGCAGTCAACAGGAATTGGTCATCCGATATTGCAGTGTGTTTCTGTGCTTTTGCAATAATTGTTGTTGTATCTATGTGCAGGGAAAGAGAGTGTGCAGTGGATGAATACTGCGGAGGAGTGGGGGGTCACCCGCAGCACCCAGCAACCCACACACCGCCCATCCCTCCTGGGAGGAGAGACTCAGTCGAGCGGCAGGCTCTGCAGGCCCAGAGATGGAAAGGCTGCCAAATAGCAACACCTTCTAATAGGTTCAGGTCAGTGGGTAGTTGTTGCATAGGCTCAGGTTATAATGGCACATTTAAGAGGAACGAAGGTCACGATCACAGCAGACAAACGCCAGAACCAATCAGTTTTGGCCGTTGACTTGACTGTATGGTGTGTTAAGACTATCTTGAACAATATCTATATGCAAAAGTACTTTTTTTTTTTTTTTTACAAAAAAGGGAAAACACATTGAAGAACCCATGTTCGGTGTTGGACTGGCATATGCTGTGCTTTCAGAAATCCCCCTGTACGTTGAACCTCTAAGGCGTTCTACAGTTCACAGAGAAATTGAATAAAAATGGAAATATGTTGCTATTTTAGTATTTGTAGATACAGGGGTAAGCAAGATGGGTATGGGTGTGTTTTATGGTGACACGTGCAGGAACATTGTCCCAGGAAATATGAAAATCACAGGAAAATATGAATTGTGTTTTTGATCTAGAAGTATTCTTGTGGTCAAAATGCAAATGTTGTTACTGCATTTAGCTTTCGAATGATCTTTTAAAGTTGCATTTAGTCCCACAAAAAGACAATTATTTATTCTGTACACATGGCTGGTGCCTTTTTGAGGCTGTGGTCAAGTGTGTGTATAAATGCAAGCTATTAAGTGAGGGGGAGAGAGGGAGGGAGGGAGGGAGATATATAGAGAGAGGGGAGGGGGAGAGAGAGAGAGAGGGGAGGTGAGAGAGCGAGTGAGAGATGGGGGAGAGAGAGAGAGAGAGAGAGAGAGAGAGAGAGAGAGGGGAGGTGAGAGAGCGAGTGAGAGATGGGGGAGAGAGAGAGAGAGAGAGAGAGAGAGAGAGAGAGAGAGAGAGAGAGAGAGAGAGAGAGAGAGAGAGAGAGAGAGAGAGAGAGAGAGAGTGAGAGATGGGGGAGAGAGAGAGAGAGAGAGAGAGAGAGAGGGGAGGTGAGAGAGCGAGTGAGAGATGGGGGAGGAGAGAGAGAGCAGACAGATAAAGAAAAAAAAAGAAAAAAATCAATTGTTGCACATGAACGGCTGCTATCTGAATGCAAATCCAACATGGATCTTTGTCCTCCCTGCTTCGGTAACAACAAAAGCGTCGGTGGGTGTGTGTGTGTGTGTATCCCTGTGAAATTGCTCCGCGTTCGACGGGCTCGTCGGCCCCAGTGAAAGACCTCGGTGTCGGGGATAAACGGTGGCGCGTGGGCCGCCGAGAGCTTGTTCCTGACGCCGGGTGCCTGATGCCTGTTAAGTGACAGACTGATTACACATGAGCTTTAATGGCACCGCCGGCGAGCGGCGGGGAACGATTAGGGCAGATGTATGCAGAACACCGAGGAGAGGTGAGAGAGGGGTGTGACACATCTCTGATACCAACGTTCTTTGTTCAAGTTGTTGTTGTTGTTGTTTAATTATTGTTTGTCTGTTGGTGGTTTTTGTCTTGTTTCGTCTCGTGTGAAAGATTCCAACGGTCGTCGTGGTTTTATCAATAACTACGACGTCATTCTTTCTTTAAAACCTGCACCCGAGGAAAAATTACGAGGAATGCTATTTTTCCTGGTGTTTAAAAGTATCAGCAATAACCAGTTCCTCCTCTGTGATTCCGACTATTGTTACACTGTTCACCTGAGGTGTCTTAGTCTTCACCTTAACCGCCTTAAATAACTTAACCTTTTTAAATGTAACAGGGTCTCCTAGTTGAATTCCTTTGTCAGACCAGGGTATAACCCTGAAATATTGCCTTAACAGACTCATTTATCTTCACACATTCTACAGACACATTCAAACTACAGCTTTTATGGCACTGGTTTGAATTCAAATCAAATGCACAAAATGGCCGCTTATTGGCTAACATACGTGATACCACATAGCATACACATTGATTCAAGATTTTTATTTGCCATATGCAACCAGTACAATGGAATGCTTATACTCCCCATTCCCTGATGACTCTCGGTGATTTGGGCGGGAGGAATACCGGTAAATTAGCCAATGCTAACTTAGCTTCAGCTCCCTTTTCTCAGTTGAAATTCAGGATCGCCCAGACCCCACACACACACTATTATCTGGTGTGCTATCAAAAGCTGCTGGCTCCGTCTGCCATTGTCGGGGAGCCAATCACACCGGGGGGCCAGCAGCAGCATGGGAGCGGGTTCCCCTGGATTGTTGATATTGAGCGGGAAGAAGCACCGCGGGCGCTAGCCGCCAAAGTGCTGATGTTTGCACTGTGGGAATAGACATGAATAATCTATGCTTTCTTTACCCGTTCCTCGTATCACGCTTCACTATTCACTATCCACCATTAGTCCTTTTGTTGTTCAGCTATCCATCTAGCGTTTTTAACACGTTGGGAATCCCTATTGTTGACCTTGAATCTGTTTGTGAAAGTTTGAGGTGATGAGGAGAGTGTTGAGTGACTGAACATTTATTTGAACTAAAACAAATTCCGTTCACGATATAAACGTACATGGATGGACTGACTTTTATATAGGGCTTTCATCCAAAGCACTTTACAAGTCATGCCTAACATTCACACACACATTAAACCACCGACCGCAGAGTCAACCATGCAAGGAGACAGTCAGCTCGTCAGGAGCAGGGTGTCTTGCTCAAGGACACCTCGACAGTCTTTGCTAGGAGGAGCCACGGGGATCAAACCAGCAACCTTCTGGTTGTGAGGCGACCGCTCTACTTCCTGATCTTCTGCCGCCCTATTTTATTCCAAGAAACGTTGACACGATCAATAAAATGTAAAACGCCACACTTAATCCACACGAAACTAGTCCAATCCGATGCGTCAAACAAGTGAAAATATTCTCCCGTTCTTAAAGGAACATGCACCAAATTCGGGCCCACACAACACGAATTGAACCAAAATAAGAATATACATAAACATGCCAAATACCAAATCAAATAATAAGAAATATAGCTAAATATTATTGATGTATGACACACATATCTAATTATGAGTAATTTGGCTCCTACACTATTCTTTGTCTTTCATTGTTGGGTTGTTGAAGGCACTGTTCCATCCACTGTGCCTTGCTCAATACGTTGTGAGTTTATGTGATTCATTGTGATTCATTAGGCATTGGAGACTTTGCTTGGCTGTTTTTTGGGGGGGGTTTGTTTTATGGTTTGCTATAAACATTGATCAGCCATGTGTTGTTTTTCCAGGGGGAGCCTCTGGAGGAGTGTGAGCGGTAATCACTTTCGGTGATACCCTGCGGTTGTTATCGTTAACGCATCAAACTTTTTTTGGGGGGGGGGGGGGGTCATAAAGGCAGCCGTGGGTTTTACAGACTTATGGCCCACTGGCCCACTGTGGCAGTGACACTGACTTTGTTTTGTGTCACGCTTGCTTCTATTTTTATGGTCAAGCCCACAGCTCGGCTCTCTATTAGGCTTTAAGGTGTTTTGAAGCATTATATATATTTTTTTGTATTTGTCACTTTTGCAATTAAGGAAAAGTTAACCATCATTATGCTTACCGTCCCTGAAGGCATAGTAACGATACGTTACAATTATGTTCATTTCAATGGATTTTAATGCATCCATTAAATGTGATCTTGATATTAAATTTTAGATTGCAGGGAAGTCGAGCAGGCAGTTTAATAATGCGATAACTATTCAAAATCCCATTCAGATTTACCTTAAGATAAGACGGCCAATCTTTTTCCATGCTCAAAACGCCTTTCCAATTACCTGAATGAGATGCTAACGTAATCAAAGCAGGCGATCGTTTGATATCATCCCCATCTCCCCATGGATCCCAGGCGTGCCAGGAGGTATCGGATAGCACATGAGTTTAAATGTCTGAACATGATGCCGCATAACTTATCCAGACTAGTGCACAGGCGGAAGTGTGTGTGCTGTTTACCAATGTGCCAATGCCCCCTCCTCCCGCCATATATTGTCCCTTCACAAACAGACTGATCTGTGTCTGATCTGGGTGATGCTGGAACCTTCTTAGGGCCATGTTCGGTTTGGCTGTCGCTTCACCTGATGGCCGATGGCTATCTTTTAAGCATCTGGTATGTATATATGTACTATTTGTCTAATGTTCTTGTTTTTTTGTAATTCTTGTAATTTTGTAATTTTGAGTACATCTTTGGAGCTGGCAATAACATTTCACTGTCCATACAAGTGACAAATAAACCAAATCTGAATCTGAATCTGAACCATGGTCCACTGTCCATCGATGGTCCAACGTCCCTGGCCGAATAGTATTGATATCATGCGTATTGACAACCGACCATATCGGTTCACAAACAAATATAATTTGTATTGAGAGTGATACTGCACTGTGGTGCCTGGAGCTATAGCCCTACCATCCAAAGGCTGGCCAGGCTTCCTTCCTTCCAGACAGTTGGGTCCTTCACTGCACCCCCAATGAGACCCCCCCCCCCCACACAAACACACACACAAACACACTTTGACTATCTGCAAATATGAATATGAATATAGAACAGCCCATCTGGAATCCTCCCGGGCTGGGTCTGCCACGACAAAAGGAGGGAGGCGTGTTCATCAATGATTGCAATATAATTACAACTGATTACTTTAGCAGCAACTAAATCCCTTGGAATAACCGTGTCTGTGTTTGTGTCACCCATTGGTGTCCATTGAAATAGCCCAACTGGTGCTTTGACACAGGTCGGTGTAGCATGCACTCTCTCTTCCTCCCCTATAACATTAGGTAGGGGTTTAGCAGTCTATATACTGTACGTCCGTAGGTATTGTCGTGGAAATTATCTCGTAAGACACTTGTGAGAGCGTCTTGTTAAAGCAAAGCATTGTTGTGAATGTACTTCATCTGAATGAGAGAGTATCTTCAGATTGTCTTCTCTAAAGGTCACATTCGGTCAGCCTGCAAACACGGAGCGCCAGCGTTGCATTGCGTTCAATGCCAAACCCACACCTCCGAGATGACCGAGATAACATACTGTGGCAAAGACACTTGTTTACATTTGACAAAGCTCACCCGACAGGTCTTTCATGGGTTGAAGAATCGCAAAATGCTCCACCGGAGTATGCTGCAGCATTAGTGTGGGGCGGGCAGGCTCTCCTCGAGGGTAAACAAATGGCAAGATGGACACATCCTGTGGCACGCGTCACAGGTCTGTGACATCGATTAGAAGGCAGAACAAGGCAGGGGGCGAACCCTGCTGCCTTCTCACACCGCTGTCCATGTACCACGGGTGCTCGATTGTTTTTCCCAACGCAGTTCTGTGATTGGACGATCACCACGGTCAGTCGTCTGCCGCCTCTGGCGTCGTCTTCTTCATGACATTTCCTTTTCATTGAAAAGAACGTGATTTTTAATGCTTTAGATTTAGTTTATTATTATCACACTAATTAAATATATACATACAGTATATATATATATATATATACTGTATATATAGATTGATATATATTTGTGTGTGTGTGTGTATATAAGCTATTGGTATTGGTGTGTGTGTGTGTGTGTGTGTGTGTGTGTGTGTGTGTGTGTGTGTGTGTGTGTGTGTGTGTGTGTGTGTGTGTGTGTGTGTGTGTGTGTGTGTATATACTGTATATATACACACACACACAGAAACCAATAGCAACAACTTTTGACTTTTGATTTTGATAGAAAAAGGGAATGTCTCCTGTGTGTATTCACTACCATGGAGATGGTGTCTGGTGTTGCCTCCAGTCCTGTCTGTTCAGACTGACAGCGCTCTGCAGAGATACTGCAGAGCGCTGTAGAGCAGACCGCTATGATCCGTCTGTTCACAGGTAGGATGACCCGGCCCCATCCCCCCCATCCCCCCATCCCCCCGTCCCACACCGCTTCTCCACGCGATGCACTTACTGGGATTCTAATAATAGTCGGGCGGTTTGCCCAGCCGAGGCACAAATTGCGGGCGGGGACTCAATGTATTATTTATTGTAAATTGGTTTTTTCCCCCTGCATGGTGTTTGGAACTGTAATCTCCGGGAGCCCTCCCAGGTCGACACCCACCTCATGTTTTCATTGATGTCCTGTGAGACCGGGGGATGGCTGCTTCACACTCTCGTCATTTTGAAAATGAGGGCTGAGCAAATCTCCCTGCCTCGTCATGTTCCTATCAGTCAAATGCAAAAATGGTGTTGTTTTTTTCCAGAACTGTGTCAGTGAAGCATTTCTCTTTTTTTTGTTCAGTAAGGAGAATAATTGTTTGTGCTTTTTAATGGATTGTTGTTTAATATGGTCATTTTTAAAGTGGATAGTGGATGTGGTGTCATGCCCCCCCCCCCACACACACACACACACACACATACATACACACACACACGCACACGCACACACACACACTCACTCACTCACTCACTCACTCACAATGTAAAGCTTTGGGTGTCAGCCATATAAGCCCTATAGAAAAAAAATATGCAATGATTTATTACTATGATGGTTATATTTTACCTATGTACTTTTTTTGCTTTTATAAAGTAAACAACCAGATAGATTAATTGACAATAAGGATAAGCTCTCATCAGCCCTCAGCACCACAATCTATCTTCCATATCTGCCCATGTTTGCCTTTTACCCTCAACACCTCACTGAGCCACCAATTTCTTCCAAATGATTAGGTGCCTAACAAACCAGCAACTCTGGGTAGATCCAACAGCAAAGTAGCAGGGTTAAAAAACAAAGCCCTTTGGGTTTGCTGTAGTTCTTGTGTGTGTGTGTGTGTGTGTGTGTGTGTTTGTTTGTGTGTGTGTGTGTGTGTGGGTTACAGCACTACTGTAGTGTTGGCTTCGTCCCGGTGTGGCCGTGAGGAGAACTAGGTTCTCCGGCAGCCTGGCACGTCTTCCCCTCCTCTCTGAGAGCACTCTGTTGTCCCTTCCCATCACCGTCTGTCACGCCACAGCACACCACGGCCACGCGCACTCTCCCCTCTCTCTCTCTCCCCTCTCTCTCTCTCTCTCTCTCTCTCTCTCTCTCTCTCTCTCTCTCTCTCTCTCTCTCTCTCTCTCTCTCTCTCTCTCTCTCTCTCTCTCGCTCTCTCTCTCTATCTCTCTCTGTCTCTGTCGTTGTCTCTGTCTCTGTCTCTCTATCTCTCTCTTCTCTCTCCCCTCTCCCTCTCTCTCTTTTTCTCACTCACTCCCCTCTCTCTCTCTGTCTGTCTCACTCTCTCCTCCCTGTCTCTCTCTCTCTCCCTCCTCTCCCTCTCTGGCTCTCTCCCCTCTCCTCTCTCTCTTTTCGCACTCACTCCCCTCTCTCTCTCTCTCTCTCTCTCTCTCTCTCTCTCTCTCTCTCTCTCTCTCTCTCTCTCTCTCTCTCTCTCTCTCTCTCTCCTCCCTGTCTCTCTCTCTCCCTCCTCTCCCTCTCTGGCTCTCTCTCCTCTCCCTCTCTCTCTTTTTCTCACTCACTCACTCTCTCTCTCTCTCTCTCTCTCTCTCTCTCTCTCTCTCTCTCTCTCTCTCTCTCTCTCTCTCTCTCTCTCTCTCTCTCTGTCTCTCTCACTATCTCTCTCACCCGATGACACACGCCTCCTGCCCAGAAACCGGCACAGCTAAAAGGAAAATGTGTCATCCCTTGCTCCTCGCCTCTCGCTAAAAAGGGGGCCAGGCCCCCCCCCTATTCCCCAGGGGCCGCAGCTCTGCCTTGGGCTGATCGATCCTGTTTGAACCCCCCCACCCCCACGGCTGCCATTCATCTACCTATTCATCCGTCTTCCTGTCTTTATGGGTCTTTCATCTCTCTCTCTGTCTCACTGTCTGTCTTTATGTCTCTCTCTGTCTGTCTGTCTGTCTGTCTGTCTGTCTGTCTGTCTGTCTGTCTGTCTGTCTGTCTGTCTCTCTCTCTCTCTCTCTCGTCTCTCTCTCTCTCTCTCTCTCTCTCTCTCTCTCTCTCTCTCTCTCTCTCTCTCACTCTCACTCTGACTCTCACTCTCACTCTCACTCTCTCTCACTCTCTCTTCCTCTTCCTTGCTTCCTCTCTCTCTCTCTCTTATTGATCCGATCATGATGTATCTGTACTGCCGTTGTGATTCCCAGTGCTTAGAGCGTGATTAATAAAAGTGATATACAAGTGAATAGTTGGACACCGAATATGGGACGTCTTCATTGAATGGATTCGGTGCAAGCCATCTCACTGATGTTAATCTCCCGGCCGTGTAATGTACTCTCTCCTGTGTGCATTGTGCTTGCCGCTGCAGTCCTCCGCCTTGCATATCGCTAGATTGCCTTCTCTGTTCAACCCCAACCTCATGTATTGATTGTCTCCGAGCACTAATTATCCTGTACGGCCAGCCGTGTCTCCGCAGCCCACAGACATGGCATGTCCATGTCTGGGACTCCTACTACTATTCAAATAAAAAAACACAGAGTGTTTGGATCAGAGTTGAATTTGCAGTGTTAATTTCTGACATCTGACTTTGTATTAAGAATGAAATGTTTAGCTTAGTGCTGGCCTGTCGTGTGTGTGTGTGTGTGTGTGTGTGTGTGTGTGTGTGTGTGTGTGTGTGTGTGTGTGTGTGTGTGTGTGTGTGTGTGTGCAAACGTGCACTATGTGTGTTTACATACATATACAGTATACAGCATGTCTGCATGCATGTGTGTGTGTGTTTACATACATATATGCAGCATGTCTGCATGCATGTGTGTGTGTGTTTACATATATATATATACAGCATTTCTGCATGCATGCCTGTGTGTGTGTGTTTGTGTGTGTGTTGACATATATATATACAGCATTTCTGCATGCATGTCTGTGTGTGTGTGTGTTGTGTGTGTGTTGACATACATATATACAGAATTTCTGCATGCATGCATGTGTGTGTGTGTGTGTGTGTGTTTACATACATATATACAACATTTATGCGTGTGAGTGTGCAAGGGTGCGTCTGTGTGTATCGGTGTGTGTGTGTGTGTGTGTGTGCGCGGGCACGGAAGTGGGTAGCAGCACAGATCTGTACATCCTGCTCTGCCACCATCTGTGTCCAAGCAGGCTGGCGGGGGGGAACACACTCTCTCCACAACACTCGCAGCCATTCCCACACACCACCTCGCAGGGAACAGGATGTCGGTAAACACACGTGGGCGCTGTGCCAATCCGCACGTTAAATTTTGGGGGAGAGAGACTAAGCCTTCGACGTGCGTTGTATCTGTTTCTGATGCAGGACTCTCACACACGTACATAATGACACCGTGTGTGTGTATGCTAATTTATTGCTATTACCGATACATTTCTCTTTAAAGTGCTTCAAACGGGGCACAGTGCTCTTTGCTTTTTGTACCATTTGCCAAATGTATATACTGTATCATCCATCGGTCACTTTTATTGCCCTTTATTGTTCTTTATTGTGTATAGTATTGTTATGATATAGTGTTGTATAGTATATTGTAGGTAGTATAGTGTTTATATACATTACAATACAGTCATTTAGCAGATACTTTTGTCCAAAGCGACTTAGTGATAGTGCGTTTAACAAAGGTAGGCAAGAGAACAACTCGTCACCAGAAGTCAAAAGTGCATTGCTAACAATCCTAACAAGTCGCCAAGAACTGAACCAGTGCTCAGGTAATAGTATAGTAGGTTAAATTATAGTTTTGTAAAGTATATTATTGCATGGTTTAATATTATTGTAGAAATTCATACTGCAGAAGTGAATGGGGAGTAAGCATTCAATTGTTACTTGGCAAAAGTCCTGTCGCTACAAGCGACCAGAGAGCAGCGTTGGGACACGAGGGCTGCTTCTTGTCCATTCATGTCAATACTTGACAATTCAGGACAAATGTTTTGAGTCCTGTATAAACGGCTGTGATTGAAATGCACGCCGGCATGCGTATGATTGCCGTGCATAATGGGAGAGGATTGGGGATCAATAAGGCGCTCAGCAGCCAGTCACCGATGACCTTTAGTGTGTGTGTGTGTGTGTGTGTGTGTGTGTGTGTGTGTGTGTGTGTGTGTGTGTGTGTGTGTGTGTGTGTGTGTGTGTGTGTGTGTGTGTGTGTGTGTGTGTGTGTGTGTGTGTGTGTGTGTGTGTGTGTGTGTGTGTGTGTGTGTGTGTGTGTGTGCGCTGCGAGACGCTCCCACCAATGACATTTGGAGCCCAGAGGTCCCCTGTGGATAAAGCCCTCATCTGGGGATCTGTACGGGACACACCTCGCCTTCTTCTGTTTCAACACTGGATCAGCCTGGATAAACACAATAGAAACTGTGGAGTAAAATAACTATCTGTTTTCAACTAGAACTAACCAACTACCTCTATTCTGTGCCTTTTCTCCCCCTTCTTCTATTTTAATGCTTACACTGTAATTTAAAGTATGTGAAGAGTGAAGATTGAGCAACAAGGAAAGCAGTATGAGTTTAACATAGAAAAGGAGAACCGATGGGAACGGTCGCTGTGGGACAAAAGGCCTCAAGTGCACGCTATGAGGAAGTGGCCAAACATTGCCAAAGATTAACAGCAGACTGATGGAGAAGAAAACAACACCACCATATGGGAGGAGAACATGTATAAAAGTACTGTGTATCGAAGGAATCAAGGGCACTTGAGTAGACTACTTGACAGCTAACTCGACATCACGGGTCTTTGTGGTACGAAGCTCTTGTGTCCTGGTCCCTGGTTCTGTATTTGAGGATTCACTCATCTATCTTAGATTGCTGTATTAGGGTATCATTTTTATCAACACATAGACTGGTGACAACGTGGTTCAAATTCTTCCAATGACGCTGAGGCGGATCGCCTAGCGGCGAGGAACTATGAACACAACTAAACTATACTGCTGTTCTGCAGTACAACCACAGCGGTGATACCTTAGCGCAATGAAGAGAGCGATCCTATGTCTATTTTAATACCGTAAGCGTGGCTAAACGTGGGATGCTAAAGCAGACATATTGTCGCCAGCATCAATAATTTAGCAGTGGAGTTGAGCGTGCAGACCTGCTCTGTAAACCCTAATGAGCTGAAGCAGCTGTCTGCCCAGGGCGTTCAGTGACCCTCCACCACCCCCAACCACTACCCCACTCTCCAGCCCAGTCCTCCCCACACACCCTCCGTCTACATATTCCACTGGCTGCCTCCAGTCTCCCTCACCTGTAGGTTAGTCTCGTCTTGTCTCTCTGCCACCGCTGGCTACCGGGGAGCAGGGCTTAGTGACGCACACACACACACATGCATGTACACACACACACACACACATGCGCACACACAAACACACACACACACCTCAGTGCCACCTCCATCACCATCTGCCAGTTCCCATTAGGAAAAACTCTGCCAGGTGCTGGGCACGCTTGCAGCACCACAAGCTACGCCACCACAGCCAACTGTTGATCACCATGACCCCCACCACTACCACCTCCACCCCTCCCCGCAGCAAACAGCCTCTTTCATTAGTATATGAGCAGGTTGCTGCACTGTGCCGATTCACAGTGGCTAGCCAGCGAAGAGGGTGATGATAATTATAACGTTGGATTAGGTTTTTTATAACAGTATCACAACACGGATTATGGAAGTCTTTGATGGGTGTTGGCGTGCCCCCCTTCCCCTCCCCCCTCCCCATCCTTCCCTCCCCCACCACCTACCCTTAGGTTTCCCAGCAGCCCTCCTGGGAGAAGTCCCAGAGGGAGAGCCTGGTTGGATGTGCCTCTGTGTTGTGTATCTGGAAGGAGGCTGTGCACAGTCCAAGTGTAGTTGTTTTCTTTGTATCCACATCCGCTGATCCGCAATTCGCTCATAGATCAGAACACGACGGGTGGAAACGTATATATGGTATATACAAGGTTTAATATGACAGGGTTCCTATTTGTGCGAGTCAAAGCGCTTCTTCTGGGTGTATACAGTGCGTGACCGAGGTTGCTCCACACCCAAGGAGCTCTAGCGCTCCAGGTTCTGTAGACAATATTATATTAATTAATTATTAATTATTAATATTATTATAAGGGGAAGAAGCTCCCCCTAAAGGTGAATGGCCGTAGAGCTCATGTATGTCTTGCTTTGTTCAATGTGTATTGCCAGCTTGAATTGCTTAATAATTATCAGTCTACTTTAACTTTAGCTTTTAAATTTATATATATATAATATATATATATGGCTTTTGCTTTTGGCGACACCTAATTTTAACTGTTTGTAATATAATCGGTAAGCTGATTATTTTAACATCCCCAGCATCCTGTTATAGGTTTTTTTATTTTGGGCTTTGGAAGGATTGAAATGTCACCATTTTAAACATAAATGTAAGCATATCGATGTGGGCACTTTGTTGTGCGTAGTGACTCAAATCAATGAAATCACTCACACAACAGGTAGCCATGGTAACCGTGGCAACCATGAACGATGGACTAGTACGATTAGTTGTAATCAAAACCACCACCGATGCGTTATTCACACGTCAGTAAGTGTCAAATCTTGAATTCAACAATAGTCAACCTCTGTAGTCAATGCAAAAAAAGAAAGATCCAACAACAAAATATAACATTTTTATTTTAATATTCCGCTGTCGGCAGGACAACAGGACATTTTTCAACATCCTAAACAGCCCGGCGGTTAGCTCCACAGACTCCCGCGGGACGCTACGACTCAACTCAGACACTAAAATAATAATATACAGGAAGTATATGACCCCCCCCCACTGGACTAGAGAGGGTACTAAATGTTATTGCCCCTCGCCATACGCAACATTGCTATCTCAATGCAGTCTTCTTTATGGGCTGGGTGTGAAAGTGTGAGTGCCTCCTTTTTACTGGCTGCCTCGATGCCTATAGGATGGGGCACTTGCCTCCGTCTGTGTGTGTGTGCGTGTGTGTGTGTGTGTGTGTGTGTGTGTGTGTGTGTGTGTGTGTGTGTGTGTGTGTGTGTTGTGTGTGTGTGTGTGTGTGTGTGTGTGTGCGTGCATGTGTGTGGATGCTGCTCTCTCTCCCTCGTCCCCCTGCTATGTGTGTGGCTCATTGGCACGCCGTAACCATACGATATAGGTATCACCCACTGTTGTGTCTCTTGTGTTATTATAACAGGAAAGGATAAATGAACCTTATATGGACGCATCATGAAGTTATCCGCATCATACCGCTTGTTTGTAGTATGTTGTTTATAGTATATAGTATGTAGTATGTTGTTTATAGTATACAGTAAAGCATATCATAGGTTGTATATAGTATTGTTTATAGTATCATATCGCATAGTATAGCTTTGTTGTAGAAATGCATACTGCGGGAGGGAATGGGGAGTAGGCACTCTTACTTGTTGCAAATGGCATCTTGAATCTTGGTCCCGACGGTGGTCTTTCAAAATGGAAACTTGTGGGTGCGTGGCGTGTTCTCAAGGTCACACCGTACACCTTCTGTGCCTTGAGTTACATACATTATGGATAGCATTGTAGCACAACTCGCTAATTAGCACTAACTTGAAAGGGAGGCCCCCCTGATTTCAGCCTGATTTGCATAGAGCTAATGGGGGGGGGGGGGGTGCATGTGTGGGGGGGGGTGGGGGGGGTGGGTGTGTGTGTGTGGGGTGTGGAGCCCCACGTCTGTCGTCCTCCAGGGTAGGAGAGAGAGAGAGAGAGAGAGAGAGAGAGAGAGAGAGAGAGAGAGAGAGAGAGAGAGAGAGAGAGAGAGAGAGAGAGAGAGAGAGAGAGAGAGAGAGAGAGAGGTGTGACTGGGCTCACGATGCACTAGTGATAATTGCCAGTGAGCTGTGATGTGGCGGCTGGGATCGCAGACGAACGGTTAGGGAACGGTGTCGGGTGAACAAAGAGACCGGAAGAGGGGGGGGAGGGGGCTATCCGCCACACGCATGGCCCTGAACCTGGTGTTGAATTAAACGGTGAAGACCAACAAATTTATTTTATTTTTTCCCCAGCTTTTTTGACCTATGACTTTGACTATGACTATGTTTTTCCATATTATTTGTATTTTCTTTTAAGTATTTTCGCCAATGAAAAATGCAGCACACCGCTCCCTCGCTGATGTGTTTTGGTTTTTGTGGCAGTAGATAACAGTGCTGGACATCATAATCACATGTGATGGATTGCGTTTGGGATAAACCTCAGTGATTCATCTTTTGCTGTGTTAACACAATGCCAGGCCTCGTTCTCCAAGTACAAATGGGAACCGTGAAATCAGCAGTTGAGTAATGGCAACGATTGGGGTGTGTGTGTGTGTGTGTGGGGGGGGGGGGGTGATATATTATTCACAGAGAAGATGGGTGGGGGGTCGTGCCAAATGAAATGTTTTTTTTTTCATTTTTCTTACCAGCTGGACGGTGGCTACCAGTCGTGCTGTAAAGTGCTGCAAATTCATTTGGTGGTTTTTTTTTCTATATCTGCGTTTCCTTCAGGTGGGCAGGGCAGGCTGGTGGGCGGAGGCTGTGTAATTATCTCTGTGGTTTCATGTGATGATTGCGAGAGGAGCCCAGGGAGGCCTGCGCAAGACAGGCATGTCTGTCTGTCGGTCTGTCTGTCTGTCGGTCTGTCTGTCTGTCTGTCTGTCGGTCTGTCTGTTTGTCCGGCACATATTTTTGTTTGTGTGAATTATTTCTGTGCTCCATTCTATTATTATTTTTTTGTTTTGTTCATCTATTTTATCCCTTGATGATGTAAAACGTCTTCGTTTACATTGAAATGTCGCTTCATTCAAATGAAAATAACTTTGTGTGGAACATTTGAATGTAGTCCTACGGTAGACCTCAACAACATCACACACACCGCACAAACAGGGTCACTTCCGTGGGCAGAATGGACTACACTTGCAGCAAAACACTGCACTCTCTATAGTTACCCATTCATTTTCTATTCTAATGACAATACCATTTATTATTATTATTGCTAGGAGTACACTAATAAGTCTTATTTTGTCATTGTTGGCATGCTTCATAATGACCTTTTTGAAATGCTCAGAGCTTGTTGATTTCGCCTGTCTAACAGGTGTTTTCATTTTGTTGCTGTAAAATGCCAGATCCAAGCTGCCCTGACTGATACAACTCTCTCTCTCACACACACACACACACACACACACACACATCTGCAATCTGTTTCAAGGAGCGACAGCAAGCAGACATGCATACTAATGTCAGTGGATTATATGAATCTGGCTTGACATTTAACAAGAGTTAATTCTCTGTTTATTGTTGCTGGTAGAGTTGGGGGTTCTGGGGGAGATATGAGTTTGTATTGATGTTCGGACACAGCCCAGAATAAATGGAATATTCCAGCTGCTGATATCCCCAGATGCTGGCTATCTGCACAGCTCTGGCTACAGCTTCAAACTGATCCAAAATATATATTTTAAAACCTTGCGCTTCTCACTCATCTAATGTTATACTTACAAATACACTAGAATAAACAAATATATATGTACTATAAAGCACATTGTCATCGAAAATTGCAATCAATATTCAGAAGTGTTTGAGGTGGCCTCATTCTCCATTGTAGGGAGTACAGGAGGAGGAGCGGTTCCTCTCTGCCTGCGTGGTCTAAGCCGTGTCGGGGATGAACACTCACTCAACTGGCTAAGGAGGGCCGTGAAAAGGGGTGTGGCGGACGCATCCAACGTCTTTGTTAGACGGGCCTACATCTATTCCCAGGAGGGGGGCCCGGCTAATTGATTCAAGTACAGTTCCCCCCCTGCCCCCCCCCCCCTGCACGTCCCTCCTCGGCTGAAGCCCCTCCCCATGTGAGAGGAGACAAGTGTGGAGGAAGGGCTCAGGCTTTGATGCTTTTGTTCTCCTCGGCAGAACGGACAGGGCTGGGGGAGACTGGGGGAGGTTGCCTCGCTGCAACCTCGCTGCAACCGGTGGGCACTGGAAGTCAGTACACTTGTTATGAGCTTCTTCAGTGCCCAGTCCGGCGTCCCGGTCTTCCATAGAGCTTCTTATGATGATGATGATGATGATGGCGGCTTGGCTCTGAAGACCCCGAAAGCGCCCCCGGTACTCGCTGCGCTTGAGTTATGTTGAAAGGGAACACATCATCATAAACCATGCAGGTTGTTATTGGTTCTTGCTGCTATGGGCAGCGGGTCCAGCAGACCGTAGTTATGTGTTTACCACGGCTTCCTCAGTATCCACGCAGGCCGCGGCTTCCTTCCTTTTTAGATATTCATGCACACGGCCTGCAGTGGACCCAGGAGAACACGGCTGCCGTACGCTCTGCATTCCTGTGTCCTTATTTGAGAGAGAGAGAGAGAGAGAGAGAGAGAGAGAGAGAGAGAGAGAGAGAGAGAGATGGGAGAGAGAGAGAGATGGGGAGAGAGAGAGAGAGAGAGAGAGAGATGGGGAGAGAGAGAGAGAGAGAGAGAGAGAGAGATGGCGCCCGGTATATAGGTCTGCAGATTAGGTTAGTCTCCTGATGCAGAGCTAATGAAGGATTCTTCTGGGACATCACTATGCTGTAGGACGTAAAGCAGACCCTGGCCGTGGAGCCGGTCTCAGAGACTAATGAAGGCCTGTCCTTCCTGTGACCCCTGGGCCCAGTGTCCAGTCTCCTGGACACACTTCCCCTGCTGGGCTTTCAAAGGTTCATCCCACTTTTGTCATTTTTAAAGGCACACGCATACGTTGCGATATTAGAATGGTGTTATAGTTATAATAATATTTATATTTTTCCCATGCATATATGGGATCTATGCTGTAGATGGAGCAATTTGTTCAGAATGTGTGTTGCATGTAGCTTATTTATTGATGGGATTTGAATGTTGTTATTATGTTATGCGATGTAACTTCCCTGTTTCTACATGTTCAGTACGTCTTCAACATTTGTTTTCATTGTCTGATTTGATTTGGAATGGGCAGCCGTGCCCTCGAGTCAAACTGAGCAACACAGACGGCAACACATTGTTGCTTGATCAAGACTTTGAACGTGTTTCTTTGGCAACGCCAGGGGTTCACATGACATATAAACCCACAAGTAACTCGATCATAAAAATCCTCGGGTTTTAAAAAGGCTACAACTTAATTATAAATAATAGATGGAGGTGAATCCACTTCTAACCACATTAGACAAGAAGGAGACGATCTTACTCCTATTGATGAGGAGGAGGAAGAGCGGACTGAGATGGTTTTATGGAATTACTAGATAGGCTGTATAATATGCTTGTGTCGGACACAAACTCTGTGAACCAATATTGAGCTAGGATCTGGCACACACACAGAATGTCCTCGAGCAATTCCAGGAACTGTTGTTTTGGTATCGTACTGGGATGTGACGCACACGATCTCGTCTTTAAACGATTGTCCAGGACTGGACAATCCTAACATCCGTCCTAGACCGGACGGTTGTTAAGATTCACGCACAACACTCACACACACACAACATACACACACACACACACTAACAGGGGTATATGTTTGTCCCGCAAGGGCTGTGTCTCGATTGTCCATGACAAAGGCTATTCCACGGGTGCTTAGAACAGCGGGAGAAGACGGAGCTAAACCCCCAGCTGTAAAGAGAGGACCACGCCCCTCCCAGAAGAGACAGCCCCTCCCAGACTGCCCCCACCGGTCAGTACCCTCTCACTGCTACACACAACCACCGCCGAGCTCTGCTCACAACGAGACCACGTGGATTAGATCACTGGCCATAATTGAATGAGTTTGATAGAATATGCTTGCTTAATGTCGGTGTAATGTTATGCATAATTGTGTTATTGCACGGGATGGGGGTTATAGGCTGAATGCAAGAGTATGCATTGACTTGCTGTCTATTTTATTGTTTCAACATTTTATTTTATTTTATTTCAGCCTCATGTCTACCGGTATATGGGCTTTTTGAAAATGATTTTGATTGAGACTGATCAATACCTTGTGTTTGTACAAATTTCTGATTCATCAGGCCTCCTTATATATTATTGATTTATTTTTCGGGCTGTAAATATTTTTTCTTTTGCCTCACAGAATGGCGAGAGGGCTGAAGCTACAATTGTTGTAGTAGAACAATTGTAATATATATATATATATATATATATATATATATATATCAACAGTACGGTTGATATAAATTATATATTACTAAAGTATACAGAATTATCAAATACATATTTTGCATTCTATTCATTTTTTATAGCTCACAAGGTCTCACCTCTGCCACCTTCTGATGAATGAATACTAATTAAACATTCTTTGTAAGAATTAAACGTAATAATTATACATGTCAGCATGATGATTAAACCATTGTTTATTATACCCAGTCTGGCCCGCATGTTCATTCATTCAATAAATGATATTGTGTTTTAATAAATGACATTATTAACACAAGGAATAATTCACAGTAATTGATGTGTGAAGTCCTTGCATTTTATTTATTTTTTTATTACCACGGTGATGGTAGCGCCTGCAGGCAGGATTTAGCATAATGGACACGGTCCAGCTCTGTGCTGTACAGTCATTTCCAGGCCTGTTGCCGCCGGCCACGGCTGTGTTTTCGGAGAGCAGTGCAGAAACAGAGAGGGAGAGGGAGGGAGAGGGAGGGATGGAGAGAAGGGGATACAGGTCCTGAATAACAATAACCGCGGCTACACAAGCATCCCTCCACGTACTGCACACTTTTGCAGCTCAGTCCACACGGTCTATGGTTTTCGACAAAACAGCAGTGCGACAATAAAAGTACTGGCTGCATAAAGTGTGGATGTATAAGGTGTACACAGAGGTCAGAGGTTAATGTCCGGGGCCGGGTGGAGCGTTGGACGAGTCCACAGTGACATCTAGTGGAGGTCTTTGTCATCGTTGCCAAGCAGCCAAGCAGCCTCGGCCCGGTAAGCCGTTGCTGGAATGCTTCCACAAGCCGCATTCTGGTGAGCTTGAATGTAATATATATAAAATATATATATATTTATATATATATATATATATATAAATATATATATATATATTATATAAAATATATATATATTTATATATATATATATATATATATTTATTTATTTATTTATATATATATTTTTATATATATATTCACTGCCATTATAACATTTTATTTCTTAAAGTTTAATTTATATATTTTTTTTTATATTTTATTTTTTATATTTTTTCTGATTTAATGAACCCACAAAAATACCCATGATATAACTCTTGTATAGATTGAGTTGAATACATAACTGTCCTCTGTGCCTCTTATTATGTTTTTCTCATTTTCTGATGAACGGTTGACTTCTTGTTCTCAGCCGCTCCATAGATATGTTTCCATTTATTTTGTGATTATCCATTAGTGTGGTTTTATTCTGTCTTTTATCCTCTCTCTCTCTCTCTCTCTCTCTCTCTCTCTCTCTCTCTCTCTCTCTCTCTCTCTCTCTCTCTCTCTCTCTCTCTCTCTCTCTCTCTCTCTCTCTCTCTCTCTCTCTCTCTCTCTCTGCGTCGGCATGCCGACTCTGAGAATAAGTCAACATGCCTCCCTCGCCTCCACAGAGGAGGAGATAACGCAATAATGAGGACGTTTGAAAGGAAAGCAGTGTTCTACACAAGATGTGTTCTTTGGATAGCATTGAAGGGTTGGACACCCTGTGTGTGTGTGTGTGTGTGTGTGTGTGTGTGTGTGTGTGTGTGTGTGTGTGTGTGTGTGTGTGTGTGTGTGTGTGTGTGTGTGGTGTGTGTGTGTGTGTGTGTGTGTGTGTGTGTGTGTGTGTGTGTGTGTGTGTGTGTGTGTGTGTGTGTGCGTGCGTGTGTGCGTGTGTGCGTGCGTGCGTGCGTGCGTGCGTGTGTGTGTGTGTGTGTGCATGTGCTTGCATGTTTGTATGTGTACTTGCGTGTGTGTGCGTGTGCGTGTGTGTGCCGCAGCCTTGGAAGACGAACGCATGGTGTTGGTGGTGGAGAGGGCTAGGAGTGTGTGTGTGTGTGTGTGTGTGTGTGTGTGTGTGGTGTGGTGGCGGGCGGGCGGGCGGTGGAGGCGTGGGTGGGTGTAGACTGATGGGGAGGGAGGAGATGGAGAGACCTTGACCACGGAAGGTCATCAACAGCTAAGGTATTTTTTTCACAAGCCATAGGCATGTATTCATTGCCATGGCTTATAATAAGTCGTCAAGTAGCATTGAACCAATTACGCAACACTAAATGAAAATGTTTTATATAGGCTACCATCAATAAAATAAAATAAAAATAACAATTAATTTATATTAAAATAATATCCATTTTTATGGATTTATATGTATTTCTAAAATATAAAACATTTTAAATCAAAGTGCCCTCTGAGCATACACAGGAAGCATCCGTGGTTCCCAAAACATCCTGCTTCTTTTCGGAAGCGGCTCACTCATTAAGATGGCTGTTATCGGCCTTATTTACTGCCAGTTCAGACCGCTGTGTTTACGTGTCCACCTGGGGCTTTCAGATAAACCCCAAGCTTGGGAGACGGAGGAGACAGGGGTGGGGTGGGCACTTGGCTTCTGCTTGGAGAACAGGGTTGGGTTGGGCCTGGACCAGACCGTTTGAAGTCCCAGACATAGAGGCCTGTATCTGCTCCCCACAGCTGGAGGAGAGAGACAGACAGACAGACAGACAGACAGAGACGAGAGAGAGAGAGAGAGAGAGAGAGAGAGAGAGAGAGAGAGAGAGAGAGGAGGGGGGGGAGAGAGGAGGGGGGGGGGGGGGAGAGAGAGGGGGGGAGAGAGAATGGGTAGCGTGTAGCGGGATTTACAGCTTTCAGTCTCTTACGGTCTCCCATTCAGCTAAACACGTAACACAGCCCGCTCCTCACCTCCGAACACAGACGTACTGCGGTGAGATGAAGCCGTCCCGGCGCTGAGGACCATTGTCTGGCTGTCTCCGGTTTCCCCGCTAATGGTCAGAGCCATGCAGGAAAAGCCGAGCGCGCTCATTAAAGGAGACTATATTGTCCCGCACACAATTGAGAGGTTAACTACTTTATTCCATTCTCTTATCTGATTCTAGAGCCATGTGGGTTTCTAGAGTGCACAATGCCCCCCCTCCCCCCATGCTCCCTCTTCCCTTCCCCGGTGTCTACTAGGTCGATAGAGCACTAATGTAGATCTTTAACCCTCCCAGGGTCCCCCCGGATAATGCCATCTCTTCCACTCTGCTCCTGACGAATGGTGTTCTACAAGGCTGGGCAGACGCGCCGGCCGGCTGATGAACGTCCGCCAAAACGCCAGACATGGGAAGTGGGTTCCTTCTGATCATCACTCGACTTGCCCGTCGATGAAAGGGAGTCAGAGAGAGAGTCAGGTCTTCATAAAAAGAGAAACCTCTGGGCAGGATGGGGGGGGGGGGTGCTAAGGGAATGATTAAGATGCAGTTTGACCAACGTTTGAGTGCAGGGCTTAAGTTATAGCCTACATGACCGACCAATGGTGGCATGCGAGAAGGCGTAATGCGACTGTAGGAAGCAAAAGAAGCCGAATCCCAGACATTTTTGGTGATTTAGAAATCCTGGCCGGACACTTTTTTAAGGTCCCAAAAACAGCCCATGAAAAGGAGGATGCCTGGTTATCCTAAGAAAATACAATCGGTGGTGTTCCTTGTTCGTACTGCCAGTAAGTCAGGTTTCAGGCAAGACATCACCACATCCACCACCCCTCCTCAGAGCACTTAAATCACACCATCAGTGGAGGGTGTGACCTCTGACCTGTGTTTGTGGGGGAGGGGGCGGTTGACATCATCGCTTCCTTGGGTCTGATTTAAATCCAATCCCGCTGACAGTCCTGTCAAAACCCAAGTGATGTATTACGGCCAGAGACACACACACACACACACACACACACTCATGAATCACCGCCTCCTTCACCCACAAACCTTTGCAGGCTTGTTTGGTTTCGTCCACAATTCGTCCACAAACATTCCTGTGCATTGGTGTTTATTTTCCCATTTTTGTACCTCGGCTAACGGTTTCCCCGTGTAGGTTCACGGTATACCTTCCATTCTTCGGACGCCTTTTGGGCGACAAAACAAGACTGTTATTGTTTTTTCATATTTCTTCGAGTATAGACCAACGGCTCAACGGCTAGCCTGTTTTTCTGTAAATGTCAACTGGTGTGTTAGTCATTAAGCCCTGCCGCTTTCATGGAAAAGGTCACATTATGCTGTTGGGAGAAAATAGCTACTGATGGGGTTGTGTTCGGGCTGGGGGCGTGGCCTGCAGCTACAGGATAACTCTCGGAAGGCTTTGCTGAGCTACATGCAAACTCTTTGAGATGGTCCGTCCTGCTGCTGTTGTACGCCAGTACGGATTTCATCGCTAGTTTATTAGCATGGGGAGCTAGTGTGTAGAAATCTTTAAACACACATCTTTAAAAATATGGGGCATATTGATGGATTTTAAACTAAACTATTTGAAAGTTGGTGATATTACAGTCAACTTTTATGTTTTTTTTATGTAATACTAAACTTTGGTTCATTTGATTATTTGTGTACAACAATGTCTCGTGAATCATTTTCTAGTAGGCACATTTTAAATGGTAACACTTAATAACTTACTTAATAACTTAATTAACCACATTCATTTAACAATCAGCCTAAAGGTGCCTCTTAAAACCACAAATAAAGTCCTGTATCTTGAACTCATCTCACAAAGGTCACGTACTGAGCTTAATGTGATTAAGGCCGAGCAAGTTTGTCGACAGAGCATTAAGAGCGGCAGTAACAGCTCTATAGCGTAGCATAACGTTTATCTACATGATTTACTGACATGCGTAGCTTTAGTGTCGCTGTGGAGCTCAATGGGATTGGTGTTGGCTGTCAGCCCCACATGTCCTTGACTCAAGGCTGCCTGATGTCCTTGGAACACACACACACACACACACACACACACACACACACACACACACACACACACACACACACACGCACACACACACACACACACACACACACACACACCCATAGGCGCTCACAGACTTCACACACACATGCACACACACACGTGTGCACACACACATTAATACATACACACACACAAGCACATGCATGCACACATACACACACACACACACACACCCATAGGTGCTCACAGACTTCACACACACATGCACACACGTGCATATACACATACATACACACACACACACACACACACACACACGTGCACACAAACACACACATACACACACATACAGGATTCTGCTGACCTAGCACAGATTTCATTACACAGAAAACAATCAACGGTTTGCTCATGGGACTTCAGTAGATCCGATTTACAATGCACTGGAAACACATTGAAGGGATCTGTCACATCTAGTGCAGTGGAAAATCGTGAGCTCAACATTGATGAGACAGAGAACTTAGTATATCTGAGGATCAGTTTATTTGACATATACCCAGTTTCTCATGCCGGACAAACTTAGATGTATATATACTATACTACATATACTTTATATATATATATATATATATATATGTGTGTTTTTTGTGTGTGTTGTGTGTGTGTGTGTGTGTGTGTGTGTGTGTGAGACATTTCCTGGACTGTCACTGTCATGTTTGAGTCACTTCCCAGTTGAAGTGACTCAAACAAGTTCCTGGAAATGCTCTGGGACATGCTGATACAAAATGATAGTGGTGATTATTTATCATTCAAATGTATTTCATCTCCTATTGATGAGATTTAGTGGGCATATCAAAAGGGTTCAAATTAATTAATTAGGGCTGTATTTTGGAATGTAGATGGTTTGAATATAATGGGTGGAAATACATTAACATTTTTTTCTGGACATTTTTCTATTTACATGTCGTGTTCTATTCCTCATTGGCTTTTTATAACTTTGAGAAATACTTTAGTTCAATCAACATAAATGACCAGAGACCAATAACAAACTCATCCAACCTCCTCACTGTGCTACATTCCGGATGTGGAACCAGATGCATCCTTTTATTCTCATGTGTATGTGCTGTGTGATGTGTATGTGTATTGCACTCTTGGATCCCACTCCCTCTCTACCTCACTTTTTCCATTTTTCCCATTTGTGACGTTTCCCCCGGAAACATCGTCACCATCGTCACCACGTCAGCATCTCCATTAGCACAACTTGTCTGGATGTGTTCCCCAGAAGGCCGGTGTTCCAGCAGTGGTATAACGGAGATAGGCAGCGGTGAGAGAGGCTGTGAAGCTGAGGGACTAGGTCAGAGGGAGGGGGGGGGAGGGTGGAGGGGGGCTATGTAGAGAGAGAGAGAGAGAGAGAGAGAGAGAGAGAGAGAGAGAGAGAGAGAGAGAGAGAGAGAGAGAGAGAGAGAGAGAGAGAGAGAGAGAGAGAGAGAGAGAGAGAGAGAGAGATGTGGAGAAAGCTCCAGGGAGAGGCCTTCCTCTGCAAGGCTAATTGAGCTCGGTGTGGCAGCAGACTTGAGGCTGTCACTCTCCAGGAAAGACAGCCCATTTTGCTGCACTTTGCAGGTTGTGTGTAGAATGCTGATGACTGTCCCCAGCACACGCCTGCACTCAACCTCTGTGACACAGAGGTCCCTACTTCCTGTGCATGATTGCCAAATACTGGTTGAGGATGTTTACATATTTGTCCGGCTAAATTTGTTGCAATAAATTGCAAATTTCCAGTGGAACAGGGTCTCCCTTGATGGAGTGGAAGACTTTAATTCAAGCTGAACACATAGCTGCAAGGATGCAGTGAATTATTTAGCAAGTCAGTGAGGAAAAAATGTCTTTAAGTACTTAACATATCAGATTACTAAACCACATACTGTATATTCATATGGGGAATGTGGCTATGGGTTTACACACAATAGTAAGTAAATAAATGATGTGAATCTAATTTGGACCTTTTGAACTGTCTGAAACATACATTTAGCAAGAATGACCTGGCCCTCAGCCTACCTTTATTGCTAATGCAAATTGTATTTAACAGCAATTGCATCCGAAATGGAAATGTTTTCTATTGTATCACTCTTTCTGTTTGCTTTGATTGTGTATAATATAGCACAATAAATCCATAATTGGTAAACAAAGCACAAAGACAGAGACACACACTACCTGTTTAGTCAAGGTTTCACTCAAATTCAATTGAATCAATAATTCCCCTAGCGATCGATCAATTTATCAATCAATTAATTAGATGTATGTATGGCCGCACCCTAGTTATTGGTAAATTGATACATTTGTAATTCTCATATCATAAATAATTGATTTACTAATATTAATACTGTGTTATACCATCTGATAAAACCAATATTTATTTATGCTTCTTATTTTGATATTATTTCAACAGGTTTCTGCTCTATATCTAACATATTAGAATGATACATCTGTTCACAGGCATATTTTCTGAGAAAGAGAGAGGGGGGGAGAGAGAGAGAGAGAGAGAGAGAGAGAGAGGAGAGAGAGAGAGAGAGAGAGAGAGAGAGAGAGAGAGAGAGAGAGAGAGAGAGAGAGAGAGAGACGAGAGAGAGAGAGAGAGAGAGAGAGAGAGAGAGAGAGAGAGGAGAGCGAGAGAGAGAGAGAGAGGAGAGAGAGAGAGAGAGAGAGAGATGGAGAGAGAAGGAGAGGAGGGCGAGAGAGAGAGAGAGAGAGATGGAGAGAGAAGAGAGAGATGAGAGAGAGAAAGAGGGAGAGAAAGAGGGAGAGAGAGAGACAGCCACAGGTGCCACAGGTACCACATCACATCTCTTCACATAAGACATCATTAGTCAAGCCCCCTGTTCGTCTCCATAGTGACAGTGAGAGCGGCACCCATCCAGAGGAGCTGGCGTTCAACTGTGCTGACACCTTGTCTGATTCCATTGAGTTTGTTCACATGCCACTTCCACGCAGGGAGATCACCGTTGATCCTGATTGGTTTCTAGCGCTGACTTGAACCCCAGGGAATCCCAGCCGACGTGTTTAAACTGATCATGGGTTATTGCTTTACATTATCGCTCTGCATTGTTATAAGTCCATATTCTCCGCATCACTTCTGAAAGGTTGTCTTCTGTGTTTTTGGGGTCCTTATCTCTGGTGGATTTAAAAGTTTGTGTGGTGTTTTGTTGTTTATGTTTATTGAGAGTGTTCTGTATATGTTTGCAGTTAATTGTATTGGTTATTGTTTTTTTTGATTTCTTACTCATATATTTGTGTTACTTTTATGTCAGAAATACAAATCGAATCTAATATGACTTGTAATCGTGTGGGTTCATGAATAATTATTACAAGGGCGTTGTGTGTTGTGTTTGCATGATGACGATTCTCCCTGGTGGCGTTTTAAAGTTGCTACGGGTTGTGTTGTGGTTACCGGGGGATTGTTCTAGAAGCAGAACGTTGTATGTCTTTCACTTCATCTGCTGGGTGAGCAGGTTTCACACCAGGAAACAGGAAAAGATATTTCCTATCTAATGAAGACGTCCAAACCAGAAACCAAGCCAGCCGACCACCACAAAACCATTAAGGTAGGTTTGGTGACCCCAGAAACCATACACAATGTTACATACAAGACATACTGTAATATGTACACATTAACCAGCAATAGATTTTTTTGGTATGTTTTCATTATCTGATTATGTTGCTTGGCAACCATAATAATTCACAGTGAGTCTTGTCTATCCAGCTGGAATAATAACACACCCATATATAGCGCTGTAGGGCGGTTGGCTGCTAGTGCTGAGTGGCCACTTATGTCCAATGGCTGTTATGCAGAGCATTGTAAGAGGCTCTATGCATACACAAGTGGGATTCCGCAGGCCATGCAAGCAACGCAAAGCCAACAGTAAAAGGTTAGAGTCACTCCACTTGTGAAAAGAGAGGGCTTCTGGGTACGTTGAAGCGGTTGCTTACCGTGGTTTGCACATTTCACACATGACACCCCACCACCCACATGGTGGCAGAAACGTTGTTTGGCGTTTATCTCGCACAGCTCTCTGCTAACATATGTTAACGTACTATTGGCCTGGTCTGTCTTTTCATGTGTTGATGATAAAGGATATGAAATTATATAAGATTTCACATTTGTGTTGATGAGAATTGCAGACAAGACGGTCAGTATAAGGGGAAAGCATTCACTTATATATATATTTGATATATATTTGTATATAGAAAGTTGATTGCGGTTTTTCTGTTTGCTATTGTATTTTTTACAATTTCTGAATGACACTTGCCATTTTCGTTTCACTGCATATCATGTGTACAGTATGTGACATACACAATAAAGTTCTTATAATATAATAAAGAATCTTGAATTTTGAATCCTGAACCATGTTCTTCCACAGCCCCTAAGCAGCACGTTTGCCGTCCCATCTCACAATGCTCTGGCTCGGGTCCTCCCAGAAGAACGGCAGCCTGTGGTGGTCAGCCGCGGGGAGGCTGAGCCTCAGGACCCACCGCAGAGGACAGGGGGAGCCACACAGAGCGAGGACGACGCGTCCCTGTCTAACCTGAGGCACACCTACCAGGTTCACCAGACACACAAACGGTAGCGCCGCACACACACACACACACACACACGCACACACACACACACACACACACACACACACACGCACGCACACACACACACACACACACGCACACACACACACACACACACACACACACACACACACACACACACACACACACACACACACACACACACACACACACACACACCCAAGCATGATGCTGGAAATGTAAACCAAGCTATTATTTATCTTTTAATGTTATTATTTTTTAGATATTATTTATCAGACAGACGTACACATTATTCGTATTTTTATATATTATTAAAAATATTATTTATTCATCAGACGTAATTACAATTATTAGAATTTTTTTGGGATATATTCGATTATTATTATTATTATGAGCAGTTCAACCAATTGGCTTGTAAGTGCCCTAGATGTTGCGTTATTGCTCAAGATGATATCTATTTATTTTCACACTTCAGGCCCCCTCTACCTGACTTTAAGGAGGAGGAAAACATAGCAGAGAGGATTGACCTTGAGCCCAAGGTGAGTTTACATTGACCTAAAAATAAAACATCTCTCTAAGGGGTGCATTACTCCACTGACGTGTACCATGTGGACACATGTTTCTCCAGAACATGTATTCAGCAATAGCGGGGTTCATGTACCCACAATATTGATTTAGAGTATATAAGCAGCATCACATCACAGATTTCAGATTAACAGATTTTCGAAATATACGCGAGATGTAGTACATTATATGTAAAAAGACAAATACAATTTGAGTGATTTGGCAAATGTGCGGCCTTGATATTGTGAAGTCCTTTCTTTTCAGCCATGGATTTGTAATAATGTCTGGTATTTTTTTTTTAAAGATCAAAAAGATCATGATTTTTTGGATCATTCTCTTTGGTAACTGTCACGGGTGTAGAGAATAGCGGTGGATTGGAGGACCTGCTGAGCATATATATATATTTATAAAGTCCAGCGTGACGCACACACACATACACACACACACACACACACACACACACACACACACACACACACACACACACACACACACACACACACACACACACTCACACACACACACACACACACACACACCTGGCAGAGCTCCCTGAATGGCCTCTCCTTCACACATGTTGTCCTTACTGCACACTGCACTGCAGAGAGACAAAATGGCGGCCGGTGGAATAGATAAACATTTCTGTGGAGACTGATTGCACTCAGAACCAGACTGTGTTGATATTTGCAATAGCGTAGGAGGGGGCGGATGGCTCTCCAGGGTTTTCAGGCATGCCTTAATATTATTAATTTTTTTAAGGTGATTACATTATGCAGTTATTTCCACGAATCGTGTTATCTGTCATGCATGGTTATTCTCGGTAAATGTAATACAATTATGTCAGTCAATTTACAAACAGAATCTTTTTTTATTTTAAAGGTGAAACCTTCCATATGATTTCACAATGTCTATTTTTAACAATTTGGTAGTCAGACACACACACACACACACCTGTTACCATCTGTTGGCAGTGGGGTTTTTTTTTCCAGGGGGGACAGTCAAATGTAGAAGCCAGTAAAGGGGTTGATTATCTCCCCGCCAGTCTCGCCCTGCACTAAACTCCAACGATTGAGCTCTCTAGACCTAAAGAGTGAACCTTCCATCTTTCCCATCACGCCTGCTGGGACCAGATCACGGGGTCTCAGCCTCTCTGGCGGGTCCCGTCCAACCGTCATGATTGTCACCTTGGCCCCGCCCCCCATTTCAATGAAATGCTCCATTTCACCCCATCTGTCCCACGGGAGCTACAACCCCATCACCCTAGAGTGGAGTCTCCTAATCATTCACGGGTCTTGCATGCACTCACACACACACACACACACACACACACACACACACACACCACACACACACACACACACACACACACACACACACACACACACACACACACACACACACACACACACACACACACAGAAACACACACATACACACACACACACACACACACACACACATACAAACACACATACAAACACACCATACATACGTACGTGCACACACACATATACCCCCCCCCCCCCTCACACACACACACACACACACACACACACACACACACACACACACACACACACACACACACTCTCCGGCTCCCCCCCCCCTTCTCTCTCCATATCCATAGAGTGCGTGGTGTGACCCCCCCCCCAAGCTGATAGAGTGGAGCAGCTAGGAGACAGGGAACAGTACAGCAGCATGCAGCCGCTAGACAACAAACACACGCCTGACATGGAGACATGCCATCGTGAAAGAGCTCGGCAACAATGGCCAGAGGGCTCCTAATTGCTTTCCAGGGCGACAATACAATACAATGCTGCAGTACAGAAGCGCAGTGGGAACACTGCTGCATTTACATCACTGAGGAGCAGAGGGGCCAATAGAGTGTGGAGGGGATGGGGAAGGGGGTGGCTTTTTAGTCCTCTGACATTTGTGTCCAGGAAAATGAATTCATCGTAAGGCTGTGTGCGTGAAATGGTTTAAAGGTTCCAGATGATTTTTATTGCCGTTTGCAATAAGTTCAACGGACTGCTTACTAACCCATTCCCTCCCGCAGTATGAATTTCCTACAACAATACAATACTAAACTATACAATACTATACTATATTAGACAATACGATATACTATCTATGATATGTTATACTACATACTATAAACAACACTATGTACTATACTATATACTATAAAACAATACTGTACACAATAAAAAAGAACAATAAAGTGACGGATGTATGATATATTCATATGTTGAATTGTGCAAAAAGCATTTTAAAGTGCCAGTAGTGCAGCAGCATCATGAATACAGTGCAAATGTGTATTTATTTTGAATCTGATTCTGAAATGTCATAAGTGGTGGTGACTTGTCCATGTGAGATGGACAGGTAAAAATGCACATTTCACTGCTTTGTCTGCTTTGTCTGCTGTGAATAACAACAACATAAATACCTTGAGGGGTTATAGCGTCAATATCAAAACACATTTGGTAAAACTGGTGTCCATACAGTGCACCACAACCTCACACAAACCATGGCAAGAGCAGTACTGTAGCTGTTTTGTACCGTCTCTGTCTACTTGAAAAGAAAACCCAGAGACACCCGGGTTAATTACCCGGACAGTAAGCTGCTTGAAGAATCGTCTAACATGTTTTGCCACCTCAAGAACCGTCTCAATCCTGCTCGGCACATAGTGTTCAGTATAGTCGGTCGCCTCCATTAGACGATGGGTTAGAGGTGACATCTAGTGGTGAAAAAGACGAACCACCGTGAGCCAGCTGCAAACATGCTGAACTCATTACTAATGAACTATCTTCTAACTAACATCCCGTTGCATAACTTTTGTGTGCATTGTGTTTCATGTCTGCCCATTAGGCGCCTATTGCGCTGTCCCTGGAAGGAGGACTCCCTCATCCTCTCTCAAGGTTAACTTCCCTCTGGATTGCAGAGGATTTAGGGTTAGGAGGGAGTGTCCTAGTATATTGTGGGCCTGTGAAGCCCTTTTGAGGCTGTTACTGTGATATATACACATACAAGTGACATGACTTGAGCAATGTTATTTGCATTTCATTGTTTGACACCCAAAACATATGTCCCTTTAAAGTGGGATGGTATCTGAGAGAGTTATAGAATGTTGACACTTGTGCGAATGAAGTGCGTTCGGTCTCTAGTTCGGTCATCTTGCATGTAGGCTACCAAATACCATCATCATGTAGTTGTTTTCACTCCCAGCAGGATGTGGAGAGCTACCGCTCGGCGATGGATAAGATGGCGGAGGACATTATAGCGCTGAAGACGCGCGTTGTGACCCTGGAAGCGGAAAACAGCCGGCTCCGTAGCGACCTGTCTCTGCACCGGGACCTTGGCCAGCAGCTGTTGGACGACACGGACATCGACGTGATGACCAAGGCTGAGATCGCCGACCGGATAGGTAGAGAGCTCAGGCGAAAGGCTCAGGCTCCAGTCATATTTATTACTACATCATATTTAATTAAATTCACCTGTGGTTTTCTTATTCATCATATTTCTTAGAACATACTCATGATTTAGTTATAAAGACGTCTCCCGGCCCCTCAGTGTTTGACTGTTAATATTGCAGATAATAATACAGATTTGTGTTTGTGAGGATATCTGGCCGTGTCTGATTCCTTGTTTGTTGCGTGTCTGTGCTCCGCTATAGCTATGTCTATGTTGTGCCGAGATAAGGCCGCTCAGCAGACCCTGATACACCATGTGGGGTCATGCACACCTTATCTCCCGAAGGACAGTGTGCGGCCCTCAATAAAGTCATGTACCACTTGGTTAGCATCAAAGCAAAAGAAAACAAAAAAGGAAAGGCCAGATTAGATGCTCTCCCTTATAGGAAGCGTGTTCTGCTCTTAGCCTTGATTGGTAGCTGTTCGTCTCTGTTGTCACAGAGAGGATCAAGGTTAACACCGCCTGATAACACTCAACTCAAGCGTTTGTCCAGCTCTTTTTTCGACCGTTAACGGCGTGAGAAGAATCTCAAAGGTCCAAGACCGAATTGAGGGGGGATAAAACAGCAAATATCACTCACAGCCGAACACTTTATGTTATAGTTGATGTTGTTTCTAATTCAGCCTTGTGTGTGTGGTTTTTGTTGTTGCTCCGATGAAGCCTATCTGAAGTTCACACTGGCCAGTGAGACAACTAAGGCTGCCACGCACAGGGACAAGGTGCAGCAGCTCCAGAATGAGCTGATCAGGGTCAGAATGCAACATCCCACAGTACATGTAGTATTATGTATGTATATATATATATATATATATATATATATGGAATTCCATACCAATAATACTATAAAGACACTACTTATTTTTAGTTGTTGTTCCTTGTGCTACGAGGCGACAATTGACTAGGTGGTAACAAGATTCAAGATTCAAGATAACTTTATTTATCCGGAGGGAAATTAAGGTTACATTGCCTATACCTCCTACCGTCTCTGTTTATCTTTTCCGTGTGCCATGTCATGCAGAGAAACGACAACGAGAAGGAGTACGTGAAGCTCCAGAAGGCGTACCAGGAGCAGCAGGAGCAAGTGCAGCGCTGCCAGTGTCGAGTCGCCAAGGTGGCTGGCTTGGAAGCCACAGTGAAACAGCAGGAGAAGGTGCAAAGACCAGCAAGCTATTCTGTCCACTGAAGGGATATATCTAGGCCGTGATGGCTGTTGTTAAATGTCTGTTGTTGTCATGTACCCTACAGCTAGAGATACATTAGACTTGACTTGTTTTTTGGTATGTTCCTTTATTGCAGGTCATTGAGAAGCTGGAAAAAGTGCTGGATAGCAAGCTGACACAGAGGGATAGAAAGAGAGGTGACAAAAAGCATGCTGGGAACAACACACACAGAAGGCGTGGACGCTAAATACATTGTTAAAATACAACTGTAGTATACAATTACCAAAAGCAGGATGTGTGTGTGTGTGTGTGTGGTGTGTGTGTGTGTGTGTGTGTGTGTTGTCCGTAGTTGACACTGGCAGAGCAGAAATGGAGGGTGCCCTGGCAGCAGCGAATGCTGTTCTCAAGCGAGAGCTGGAGAGAATGAATCAGCAGATATCTGCCACTAGTGTTCAGCAGGAAGCACAGGTGTCCCTTTTAATGATTACACACACACACGCACACACACACACACACACACACACACACACACACACACACACCACACACACACACACACACACACACACACACACACACACACCGGTGTGTCCTCCGCCCCTTACACTACACTCAAATCATTGCACTGGCTCCCGTTCTCACTCAGGATTGACTACAAAATCACCCTCTTCACCTATCAGTGCATTCATGGAAATGCTCCCTCACCCCACAAACCTCCACGAGGAGCCTACGCTCTGAAAAGGCAAACCTCCTCCTTCCCCCCAGGACCAAACTGAAAACCATGGGAGACCGAGCCTTCTGCTCCGCTGCTCCGAGACTGTGGAATGCCCTCCCAAACCAGCTGAGGACACCACAGACTGTGGATGTTTTTAAAAAAAAAGGCCTAAAAACACATATTTTTAGAATAGCCTTTTACTAGATTTTTAAGAAACCCCACTGGTTGCCATGCTGGCGTAAACATTGCTGCTTTTATTCTGTTGTTTTATTTAAACCATTTTCACGCTAATTAAAAGTGTGCTTATAAATATAATTTATTATTATCATTGTTATTACACTGTTTGTAAACAGCGCTGTGACCTTTTGTTCCAAAATGTGATTTGGATAAATGCAGGAAATTCAGGAGGAGGCTGGTTTACTGCAGCTCAAATTCCCCCCTCAAAAATGGTAAATGTTAAATGGACTGCATTTATATCGCGCTTTCTAACCAGTGGGGCCACTCAAAGCGTTTTTACAAATCATGACTCACACTCCGCATTCATACACACATCCATCCACCGACGGCGGAGTCAGCCATGCAAGGAGACAACCAGCTCGTCAGGAGCAGTTAGGGTTAGGGTGTCTTTATCAGGGCCTCACACCTCGACACTTTGCTAGGAGGAGCCGGGTGATCGGACCAGCAACCTTCCAGTTGTCAGATGGCCGCTCTACCTCCTGAGCTTCTGCTGCCCAAAAAAAACAACACATTGATATTATATAGTTTTAGTAATTATTTAAATGTTGTTTGAATGTTGTTTGATTATAATTTCTCTTGACTTTCTACAAAAACATAATTCTACGGTACTAACTCATACTAATTCATTACATTTTTCCTTCACAGGCGTCAGAGGTGTTTCCTGAAGAGGACAGACACCTTTTGCTTCACAAAGTAGAGACCTCAGACGCAAGAATACGCACACTTGAGACCCAGGTAGACACGTGGCAATATGTACACTCTCAGGTGAACAGTTGTGATCAGTTGTGCATCACAAATGCTTGTGTGTGTGTTGTATTTCTTATGTTTACAGCTTGAAGAGAACTGTAGACTATGGGGGGAAGAGAAACAGGAAATGTTGACCAGACTCAGTGAGACCAGACATGGATTAGGCTGATGCCATCTCCCTGATATGACCTGACCTGTAATGTGATATTTTATATGATGCCATTGTGTGTGTGTGTGTGTGTGTGTGTGTGTGTGTGCGTGCGCGTGTGCGTGTGTGTGCGTGTGCATTTCCAGATGCAAGCATGACCACAGTAATCAATATTAAACCCATATCAAATGGCACACAGAACATTGATTTATTTATTTTTTACTTTGTAAAAGGATTATTCATCTAAAAACAATGACTTTTTAGTCACAAATATTCAAAATAATACAAACAACGTTTAGTATGAAACTATAAAAGATTTTTTCTGCACTTATTGGGTTACTGGGGTAATTGCCGCTGGGCTGTTTTCCCGTGGAGGGCTCTGGTCATCGTTTGCAGAGGCTTCAAGGTCAGTATGATGGGCTTTTCTGGGATCACGATCAGTTCGAAGGTACTCTTCACCTCAACGTGCCGCTCTTTCTCCACTCTGAAGTTCTCCAGAATCTGAAAAAGACACCGGACGTCGGGGTCAACCGGGGGGAAAGTATATATAACACCAATGTTTGAAGGTAGGCTACTACAGTATATAGGCTGAGAGAGGGAGTCACGAGTTGTAGTAGCGTTATTCCGGTGTACCGCAAAACAATTACCAATCTATTACTTCCAATGAGTGTTTTCGTCAGGTAACCGTTCTAGTTCAGGAGAATAAATCTTTTGTTTGCAAACAATTTGAACAAGCAATATTCAAAACAGGTAACGGAAATGGATATTCCTCCATTTGAACCTCGCTCTTACTCTGCTAAACCAATGGAACCGAAACGCATATCGCTACCTCCAGAGCATGCTCGGAAGTACCGCCCCCCTCTCTCTTTCTCTCTCTCTCTCTCTCGTCAATAACTCCCATATGGAGCACCCGGTTCTATTTCAGGCGTTGTGTCATGAGACGCCAAAGCCTGTGGAACGAGGTTAATATGTAGCATTTAACTTCTCTCACATGGACGAGAAACAGCTGCATCTCCATCTCGGCAATGCGGCGGCCCAGACACTGGCGAGGGCCGAAGCCGAAGCTCAGGCCACGGAAGTAGTTGTTCTCCGTCCTCAGCCAGCGGGACGGCTGGTACTGCTCTGGTCGAGGGAACACCGAGGGGTCTCTGCCCATGGCAAACAGCCCTACCTGGACCAAAGTCTGAACATACCGTGCAGGCACACCGTTAGAAAGAAAACGTAAAACGACTGTGACTGACCGGCTAGACAAGCATCGAGTATATGTTGTTTGAAAGCTTGGCCCGTGGGGAGATACTGAGTTATACACTGGATAACCAGCCATCTTCTAAGAGCAATGCTTACAGTTTATATAATATAACTTCACACACACACATAATGGAAGGATGAGAATACTTACACTGCGTGTATACTTGACAATAGCAAATTCACATTCAAGAAGACGTTTTTAATTACCCCTGACGGTATGTGGTAGTTTTGAATGGCAATGTCTTCTGTAATGTATCTCTGCAAACTCACGGCCACTGGATGTAGCCTAGAATATGGAAGTACATTTCCATCATTATGTAGTACTGTATCAAACACATTGTGAAAATCATATCAAAACCATTTGAAAAACGTCATCATGGTGAACCCTCTCAAAATGCTGTTTTTGTTAAACTTGGTGTGAACATAATAGTCGGGTTGTTGCAGGGACTCATAGTATATGTGTCAGTCACACAGTCTGCCATACCGGAGTGTCTCCTTCAGGGCTCCCTTGAGCAGGGGGATCCTCTTGAGCATGTCCAGCAGGTCCCCCTGGCTCTGAGTCCGGGCAGTCGCCACCTCTGCCCTCAGCTCCTCCTGGAGGGCGGGGTGTCTGGCCAGCTCATACAGCGTCCACAGCAAGGTGACGGCGGTCTGAAAGGCAGTGATTTCAAACCGCCGTCATCAGTGCACGTGATCACATACTCATCGTCGGCGTGTTGTACCGGTGGCCTCGTCGTTACCGTGTCAACCCCCCCGGCCATCAGCTCCGTCACGCTGGCCTTGATGTCCTCAATGGAAAGCTTGTCCAGCATCAGGAGGCTAGCCAGGACCCCTGGGTATTTATCCGAGTGGCCTGGCTCCTTCAACTTTCTGTAAATGTTGTGGATGCAGCGATCCGCTGGAGAGATATGGGAGACACAAGAGTCTTTAATATTCATGGATTCAATAGCAGATGGGTGCACTGCTAGTAATTAGTAATGGAGTATAATTGTATACATGAATTGCCAATATAAAATGTATATATTCTTCTCGTCACTGTTCACAAGATGCCTTTTTCCAATGTGACTTGCAATTCATTCAGATAAAGCACAGGTCATTCAGGTAGGGCTCATGCTTCTTGCTCAAGGATGACCTACAGGTACACTGCTGACACTGCGGTTTGAACCCATATGTGGATTTTCTTCCATATAATTCAAAGGCTCCACAGTGTGAGTGCAGTCCTACCGTGGCTGAAGATGCCATCCCAGGCCCGCACGTGGTCCCGCCACACTTTGGCCCCCACCATCCGCAGCAGGGCGGGCGGTATGTACAGCATGGGAGAGGTTGTTTTGAACATCAGGGTGATGCAGTCGATGAAATGCTGGGCTTCGGGGTCAATGTAATCCTGCATTAGACCCAGCCGCTCTCCGTAAAGCACAGAGCCCACCGCTTCATAGGGAGCCAAGGGCAAAGATGGAATTATCAGAAGCACAATTAAATACACATTAAATCATACAAACACTTGGAAAAGAGAGTAGAAGTAACAGAAAAGGGATATCTAATTAAACATTATATTTTCATATGCAGATGTTTCATATATACTGTATATATATATTTTTTAAAGATGATTACATTCCAGGGCGAATTTAAAAAGTTCTTGAGATAGGTCCGTGGTCCATTTGTTTTGTCCACTTCTCTCAATCTTTTTGTGAACCCTGGCCACAAAATCCTGGCCAACTTCATCCAGTAAGGGCGCAAAGTTCACCAGCATCTTTGGAGAAATGACTTCCTTGTTGAGAATCATCCTGTTGGATCTCCAGTCTTCCCCGTCCCTGTTTGCGAGACGAGTGGTTAAATGGCATAATCTAGAAATAAGACGAGTAGTCGAATAGTGAATAGGTCGAAGGTACTCTAAATGGGCTTATTCAAATACATACTTGAGCAGAACTCCATATGTGTGGTTCCTGTAGTCCCTGTAGGATGTCCATGCTTCAATTCTCAGCCGCTTGGGATAGTAGCCCTCTGCTCTGAACAGTATGGCTGCATCCTCAGGCTGAATTATGTTCACACTGTCATAGAAACCTATTTTCTCCCTGTTGGATAGAAAGAGACAACCTTGAGACAACTTTGTCAGGAGAAAAGGTTATTCTGCATGTATTTCTTCAAATACTCTTTTGAATTGTAAATATATATATGTTTTAATTAAAGTATGTCCACATAGCCTGGCTTTAACTTGGGACATCCACATGTGTGAGTTTTGGGTTGAAGTGAAACCCTTCCTTTACCTGTAGATTGGTCCAAAGGTGTTGAAGTTGTGCACCATGATGTTGTGAAGGTTCTTGAAGCCGCCTTGTTTCCAAAAAGCATAGATGGTGGCTGTCCCGTTCTTCCAGAGCCCCGGAATCTCATGAAAAGGTTTAACTAAAGTGTTGCCCTCTGGGTAAATGTCTCTGACCACTGGCACACTGCTGCTCCGGCGCAGGTTCATGCTGGGAAGCCCATCATCGGCCCAGGACAGAGGCAGACCCATAGGGTTGGGCCGCAGTATGCGCCACTTGGCCATCGTAGCTGATATACAGTCCCCTCTGCTGGTACCTTCTGTACAGACTACTTGTGCAGTAGTACGCGTTATGTCTCTCCCTGCACGGATACTCTAATAATAAATAATACAAGGGGGCGGGTCTTTGGATAAGGGTTAACCCAACTCATTCACTCATTTCACCAGTGTAGCGACGCCTGTCCTTCCTGACGCAAATGCAGCACAGTGATGACGAGCAGTGTTCCATTTGATATGTGGGGAGGGGCCCCGATGAAGGACAAGATCTGCTTGCACACATTCAAAAATGTTTGTTTAGTTTATAAGGCCTTGGTGGGCAGCCATCACAACTTTTAATAATTTGGGTTTTGTTTTGTTTAACAAAGTTATAACTGCTGTCTGTCGTCGGGTATTGCACATAAGATTATTTTCACTCACTGCTTTATACTTGTGTAAACTGTGAAGTGACAAACTTGACCTGACTTGATTTGACAATTGAGGAAATGAATTTAATACACTTGATTAACCGGCTTCCCACTGTTTGTGGTCTAACGTATTTCAATAAATCTGGTGTGTCAAGTCAAGTCAAGTTTATTGTCACTTCACAGTTTACACAAGTATAAAGCAGTGAGTGAAAATCGTATGTGCAATACCCAACGACAGACAGCAGTTATAAAAATAAGATAAAATAAAAACGGAATAGAATAAAATAAGTATATACACAAAACTGTATAAAGTAAAATATAGAAAAATAAAAATGCAATTTATAAAATGCAATATATCAGCACAGAAAAAGAGCAATATGTATATATAAATCAATGTAATAAAATATACATTGTTAGATGCTATACGCCCTTGTTTAGCAGCCTGATGGCCTGACTGTGGAAGCTATCTCTGAGTCTATTTGTGCGGCACTTGATACTGCGTTATCGCCTGCCTGACGGTAAAAGTGAATACAGTTCGTGGCTGGGGTGGGCATTGTCTTTTCAGATTCAGATTACTTTATTCAGATGCGTTTGGCCTTGGCCATGCACCGCTGGTTGTATATATCCAGGAGGAAGGGGAGCTCACCTCCAACGATATACTGGGCCGTCCGCACCACCCTTTGAAGCGCTCTGCGCTCGAGTGCGGTGCAGTTCCCGTACCAGGCGGTGATACACCCTGTAAGAACACTCTCCATGGTGCCGGTGTAGAATGTTCTCAGGATGCTGGGGCCCATGCCGAATTTCCTCAGATGCTAGTCCACAAACAGCATTCGCACATAACAGTTCTTTCCCTCCAGGTGGGAAAGGGCCATGGCAATTGCGTCGTCCGTGGATCTGTTTTGACGATATGCAAATTGCCATGGGTCCAACGTGGCAGGTAGAGTGGGTGGGGGGGATCTCCCCCTGCTGATCTCCTTTACACTTCCACTTCTCTTTGAGCTGCTTAAGCTTCCCTTATTCTACACTGAATACAAACTTCTGCTTCCAACGCCGAAACTTTTTCCTTACTACATTTGACCGCTGGGTAAATTTGACCCAGAAGACCAGTTCTTGTTGTAGTGACACCAAGAGGCCACTAGAGGGTACATGGTGCTGCACTGTTGACTCTTTGACAGCTGCCAGACAGGCATTTGACAAATAGAAAGCTCAAGACAATCTACCTTTACTACTTATACCCCTGTCGTTCACAAGTATAATTAATGCTACTTAAAATAAGTACATTCGTCAACAGAAAGCGAAACAACAATATATCAGTCAAGAATGCCTGCTTGAATAGAAGCCTTCACGTCATTTGCATATACAGTTTGTAGAAGTAAAGCAACTTAACACAGTATTAGTCTCATAGAAAAGTTGTATTTTATTAGGTTAACTGGCGAGTAGAAAGAAAACATTCATACTATGTGGACGTCAGTCATATAGTCTATTGTCAGTAGTGAAAGATAAAAACAGATTTATGTTTGGGATATTCACCATTGACCGCCACATTGACGGCAGGTGTACTAGAACTATTATAGTAAAGCTGCACCTTTGCGACACCTGCTGGAGAAAAGTTGCAAGTTGAACTGCAGCCTCTCAGCTACAGCGGGGATTATGTTTGCAGCATATAAAGCCGCCAAATTGCTTGTAACCTTATTTTCTGATATAATTTCAACATTTGAAGAACATGTATGTGTGTTAACAAGACATACTTAGAAAAAGTCATGAAAGGGCGATGCTGAAACTTGGTTGAGAGGTTTCACAAACTCTCAACCAAGAGAGTTGCCACACTATTTATTGAATTAAATAAATAGTTAAATAAAAAACAACAGAAACAGTTATGGTTTCAGTAGCTTTATGAGCTCTTCAAGCTTCATAGCGGTGTTCAGGTCCCCCTCTACTCGCAGCCTACCGCTGGCGTATGCAGCGTATGGCCGGAGGCTTCCTTCAAACATGGCGAGCAGGTCACCATCACTCATACTCAGTGTTACGTCTGCCGCTCCAACTGGAGACCCCAGCCCTGCTTCACCACTGCCTGCAGTTGCATGAGCAGCAAAAAACAAATAAACATTTTTAAAAATGTTGCACTTTCAGCCTTGTTATTTGATTACTATTTAGTAATTTGTCAAAAGTGCCTTTATTTTAGATTTTAAGACACAAATAGGCTGCGGACATTGGGGTTAGAACCAAGAACCACAAAGACCACCCACCTTGACTCAGGTCCACATAGTAGCTCTCGCACTGTCCATCACTGGAGGTGATCCGGAAATGGAAGCAGGCTCCCACTCTACGGACCAGGCCTTCAGAGAGCAGCAGCCTGACCACCCCCAACAGCTCCTCCACTGATCCGACCGGGCTCTTGGCCTGCGCTAAACAGCTCACCTCATCGGTTAAAGTGACGCTGTCCTCTGGGAGCAGACACAAAGAAAATGCATTTTAAACTAATATGAATGAAGTAATTCCCATTGAATGGCGTGTGTGTGTGTGTGTGTACCTGTCTGCGACTGTGAAGTCCCACTTTGGCCCATGAAATGCATGGCCAACTGCTGAATGGGACCCGCCAGGCCCTCAAGTCCAGGCACAGACGGGGGCATGATGAAGCCCCCTGTGGAGGCTTCGTCTGGGCCCTTCAGCACAGCGCCAAAGGTGAGCTCCACTCGGTCCACTTCCAGCCCCCAGGGCCGAGTCATATCGTTGATGTCCACCTGGAGAGAGAGAGAGAGAGAGAGAGAGAGAGAGAGAGAGAGAGAGAGAGAGAGAGAGAGAGAGAGAGAGAGAGAGAGAGAGAGAGAGAGAGAGAGAGAGAGAGAGAGAGAGAGAGAGAGAGAGAGAGAGAGAGAGAGAGAGAGAGAGAGAGAGAGAGAGAGAGAGTATAATAATAACGGATATAATGACAACCAAGCCTGTGGTCTGTGTGTGTCCATGAATGACATCCAGTGGCCCTCCCTGGGGTCTCACCCCAAGATATTCCCCTAGTTTGACTCTCTCCGTCTGGACCTCGCGGACCGTCTTCTTGCTCAGGCAGTGGGTCATGGCGTTCTGAGCGGTCAGCCTGGTGGAGGCGTTGAGGTCCTGGACGGACACCACCGACATGACGGGGTTCCAGATCCGGAACTGAATGTCAGCCCCCATTAGCATAATGCCACCGTCCTGTGTTGTCACCTAGCATAATTGAAATAGAGATTGGGAGAATGGGGAGATTTCCAAGGGAGACACAGTGATGAAAAATAATGTATTGTAAGACACTTCATGGCGGCAAATATCTTCAGTGAGACGAGTGTTCATGACTTTAATAGGGAAATAGCTTTATTCCTTCCTATCTCCAATTAAAAGGTGTTATGTTAGCTAGCCTTTGTATTTGCATTTGGGGATGGTAGTAGCTCAGTCTGTTAGGACTTGGCTTGGGAACCGGAGGGTCGCTGTTTCAAGTCCCCGAAACGGAAGTATGGAGTGAGAACTGGTACTTGGTAAAAAAAAAAGTGCCAGTTTGCCTTCTGGGCACTGCTGAGGTGCCCTTGAGCAAGGCACCAGACTGGTACTTGGAAATAGGGGCCAGTTCGCCTCCTGAGCCAAGGTGCCCTTAAGCAAGGCACCAGACCCCTACACTGCTCCCCGGGTGCTGTTTATACAATAGCTGCCCACTGCTCCTAATACTAGGATGTTTTAAATGCAGTGAAACAAATTGGTATGTGATCAATAAAGATGATTCATATTCAAATTTAGATTTTATTGCCACTGTAGAAAAGAAATCTGACACTGAGGCCATGTCAATCTCCTGACTTCTGTATTGTGTTGACTCCTTTACTTGCCTTGCATTCTTGAGACCTTTTCAATTAATGTCACTCCTACCATCTTTGTTTCGTTCAAATCAAACCTACATCATTTATTGTTGCCTACCATGTGAAAGTTTCCTTGGAATGATTACTCTCTGAAGATGATGCCAGCGTGCCACCCCATGGTCATGCTCCATTAAACCAAATGCTTTGCCACAATGAAGTGTCTTACAATAAAGTATTTTTCATCAGTTGCACACAGGACTGTAACAATGATGAACAGTGATTTGTGATTTTGCTGCTGTTCTACCTGGCATGGAGGTATGTTGAAAGCGCGCGTGCGGAGGTCGACCCTCTGCCAATGGTCGACCAGAGGGAGAAGGAGAACCACGCCGGGTCCCTTCGGAGGACACACTCGACCCAGGCGGAACACGACTATCCGTTGATAGTTTGGAACCGTCTGAAAACAAGTTCAGAACCAGAATGAACAATCAATATTCTCAGCAGCAACTAACTACCGTATTGGATGTTATATAGAAGAACTTGGCAAGATTATGCTTACTTTGAGAACAAACCATCCTGATATAGGGAAGCTTATGAATGTGCAGATATAGGTCAGGAATATGACGATCAGATTGCATATCCAAGACAGCCATCCTTGGGAGGAATCTTAATAAAATAAGGGAAAAGATTGGCTGCGGCATGAGAATATAATGTTGACATCATGCGATGTGACATGATTCAGAGGGGTTTTAGATAGCAAGCCAAAATCTTTTGAATAAAAAACAAACTAAAAAGGTAATTAAATATATAGCAAATATTTGATACATCTCTTAACATATATATGAATTGTACTGTAAAGTCACACAATCGTGTCCGTTCTATATAAAGTTAAGTTTCCTCCAAGCAAGTCATCAGTGATGTTTTGGCTATAACATGGTTATTGTAGTTAGTGTGGTTAGTGTAACATGGTTATATAGTGTAGCTCTAATTCATATTAACATTTTTCACGAAGAACGAACGATAAGAAACTGAAGAACTCTGACTCCCACAGTACTGACGACGAAGCTTCATTCTAATAGACGAGTATTCAAGTTGTATGGGCATTTTGTATTTCCATTTTCAATAGCTGTTGGATATATAGTGTATTATATAGTAACAGTCTGATTCAATAACATCTTACAAAACCCAACTAAAAACCCATCTGTTCAAACTGGCATATTCCATATAAACTGTACCAAGTTTCTTGTAAGTTTACTTCCTGTCTTGTTTTAAACCCTGCGGACACTTCGTGAAGTTCACACATTTTTCCTTTTTTTAATTTTACTGTAGTATATATGCTCTGTAAGGTGTCCTTGGGTGTTTTGAAAGGCGCCCCCCAAATAAAAGGTATTATTATTAGTATTAGTATTATCATTATAGTTGTGTGTGAATGTTCCCAACGATTTACTGAATTGGATAGCTTGATTTAGGGGTATAGATATCGTGTTTCATTGTGTTTCTGTAGCAGGTTCTGGGAACGTTACATACCAGTGAAGTCGTCGTCTATTATTTTCGGGATGTAGTCAAACGAATGTCCTTTGTTTTGGTACGACGGAGGACCAAACAACCCATGGGCGTTTGGCACAGGACCGTCCTGTCGAAGAGGGTTATACTTGTAGCTAGACGTTTTGCCGACCATTGTCACGCTAAGTTATAAGTTGATTTGTATATGAATGCAGAACTACATTCTTTAAAGCGTGGTTCTTTAGGATGCCTTCTTTGAATAACAATGTAATGACAGAAGTAGAGCTAGTGTACTGTATGTGTGTGTATGTTTGGTACTCCCGTATCTTTTTCCTCTACGCGGCTAATGTGGTATTATAATGTCATACCCACGCATCACTGACACACTGTGGTTGATGTGGGAACAGGCATTTACAGTGATCGTGGTCTTAATTGGCTTTTGGCTTCAAATAAGTTAACAATACGTTTACTCAGTCGCTACACAGAATACCTCGCTTCTGTATGTACCGAAATGTTGACACCAAGGCATTTTCAGGTGGGGTTTTTTTATTGAAAAAGATTCCCAACATAAAAATGTGAGAGAAGTACAAAAAACACACAAACACTGAACAATGATACCATTAAGATTACGAGTAAATCTTCTGGTCTGAAGGCTTCTTTAGTTTTTGAACATGTCACACAGGAGCTTCTCCATGGGAGTATTGCCAACGCCACTGCGGAAGAACACCTGCTCTATCTTCTCAGAGCTCACAAAGTGGACGGATGGAAGCAACAGCAACAGTCTCCCGAACCTGAGGGAACACAGGTTTGTGATGTGCCATTGAAACAACATAACAGCGCTATTCCGAATCAGCCTTTGGCATCATGTTCAACATTTCAGGTCCTTTTAAAAAAAAAAAAGAGCAATGGCAAAAAAGGAAATATGAAGGGTGCTGAACATGTACCTGGCACTCTGACTGGAGTGAAGTGAGTGGATGTGCCGGCCCAGTAACACCTGTGACTGGTCCTGTAGATTCTCCACTTGATCGGGATCCTTCAGACCACGTGTCTCTGTTCTCACAGGGTCAAACTGGCTTATTAAGAACTTCAGACACACACACACACACACACACACACACACACACACACACACACACACACACACACACACACACACACACACACACACACACACACACACACACACACACACACACACACACACACACACACACACACACACACACAAAAGAGCGTACCTCACCTGGCTTGAACAGAACAATCGCCTTCAGACAGGCAAACTCTGTAGGATCAACAGTGAGGAACTTGAAACGGTCAAAGGCGTCTCGCAGGCGGAGCAGGTCCGCAGTGGGAAGACAGGGCTTGGGCTGCTCAGAGGGGCAACTGTCTGGAAGAGAGAGAAGAGGACACTTGTCCATGGGCAGGGACCACTGGATCACGCTGAGCAGGAACATCTCACTCCAGGCCTCCTCCAGGAGAATCACCTGCAAGCAAAAGCAAACTATAATGGGATGCATCTCTCAAAACCTGTTGTGTCAGCTCAGTGGCATGTATTGTAGCTAGAACACAAGATTGCGAGTACAGACTTTTCAAATCTGCAGGCACACAGTTGTAAATTAACCTGACCTGGTCTCGAAACGGAAGGTGCGAAAACACTGGTAGGTTCTTTGCCCATTTCACTGCCATGTAGAGGAGGTGTGCTGAGATCTCATACACACTCTCAGGACCAGGCAGGGGATAGAGCCTGCAGTCCACCTGGCTCTGCTGCCTCTCTGGCTCCTCTGTAGTCACATCAATGGTTTCTTCTGCTGCAGACCACATATATATTAGTATGTGTTATTTCCTGCATGTAGACCTTTACTGTCAAACACACATTTACTTTTTACATGCTGTTCTTCTCACCAGCCTCTAGTTTGGCACCGGTCTCCACAGTAAACAGGCTGACCATCAGGCGGTGATGGGGGTGGTTCCTCGGACTGCTGCTGCTGCTGCTGCAAGGAGGTGTGCTGAGGCCATGGTGGTGGTGGTGGTTCTCGGGGCTGCAGGGCGGTGTGCCGGCGGGTGGGCTGACGGAGGAGCTGAGGAGCGGGCGGCTGGTGAGCGAGTGTCCGGGGCGAGGGGAGGTGGGCTCCCGTGCGGAGGTCAGGTGCTCCTTTTCGGTGTCTAAGGTTATGGCGTCCAGGTCGACCTGTGCCGCACTCCGAGGTGGTCGCTCATGCTGCACGGCTAAACAGATAACAACAAGGCAAGGAGAGGGATGAGTTATCTTGAGATATCTCCTTCTCCTAAGGAGGAGGACTTCAGACTTTTCATCGCCACTGCCAGTCTATGAAGTTAGTTTGACGACATTCAGATTGTCTGATTGAATATGGATTCTGTTTCCTCACCCTCTTTGTTCATGCCGGCTTGGAGGCACATCTTCAGTCTACAAGCTTGACACTGGTTGCGATGAGCCTTGTCGACAGGGCACTTTCCGGTACCTGCCTGACACCTGACCCCGGGAGACACATGACATTCTTGAAACACCCCCACATACAGTAAGCCACTGAGTCTATATTGATCTCCAAGGATTTTGATGTGATCGCTTTAATAGAGCCGGTGAAAAAGGGCCTGGTGTCCTCGCTCCCTCACCTGTAGATGAGTCTCCGCCTGACGCTGCGCTTAAAGAAGCCACTGCAGCCATTACAGGCATACACCCCGTAGTGTTTCCCACTGCTGGAGTCAGCACACACTCGGCACAACAGACGATGGGCTGTTCCATGTCGGGGGGAACACCAGTCAGCACAAGAGTCAACGAATCATCGAATGTACATTTAAAAAAATGTTTTTTCCCCTTTGTTTAAAAAAAAAAAGATTTGTAAAAATGTATTTTGGTGGCTCACCCGGTTGAGGTCCATCTGCGATGTTTCGATGACTCAAGTCCTTTTTGTTTTCAGGATACTGTGTGTGGCTCTCGGACATGTGGTCTTCCATCTTGAGAGGACTGCTACACGGAGAATCGATACAAGGATGCTCTTCTACCGAATACCTACAGTATGTATCTAACCTGGATTATGAAGAAACTGCCTAATTCCATAAACTGTTAAAAAGGTCACCAAGAAAGAGCAGACAGAAAAGTCCCAATATAGTTTTCCAGAGAGAACACCAGAACGTTGTACAGACGTCCTTCTGCTGGTTGCTCCTAAAGCTGAAGTTGAAGTAGTAGCCCACCACTTCCCCCTCTTCGTGTTTACCTTCTGGCTTCCAAACAGAGTATGGGAAACCAGGTTGTCTGGGGGCCGGTAGGGGGGGGGGGGAGGGGGATGAGATTTGAGATCTGAATGAGAACAAGAAGCTTAGTACTAGGCGCTGTGCAAGCAAATGCTGATTTGTCATCCTCTTAATCTTTACTGTCCATAAGGGTGAGAATCAGTCACAGCACTTAGGATGTCAAAGCATGAGACATGCATGAGAGATGCATGTTGGAGAAAGACTTGTTTTGTATCCCTGAGATTGCATCATGCATTGTTTGGTTATTTCTTATCTTGGTCAAGACAAGAAATAGCCTACAGCAATACTTGCCGTGTGGCTTAAGGGAATTTTTAGGCACCTAAATCTACCCTAAAGTAGCAAAGTAGCTTACAACTACCATGAAATGTGGTCTGCTTGTCTGAGAGGGATCGCGGAAGGGGGGTAACAAGAAGAAAAACAATTAGCTCCAAGACTGAAAGAGCACTAACGACTTGACCCTTAAGTCCATCTGGTACCATATGGTTGCTGCTCTTTGCAAGTCCCGACTGAGCAATTGGCAGGCTAATGTCATCTCACCACGCGTTGTAATCCTGAAGTCAGCGATTTTGTCTTTGATTTACTTTTTTCTATTGTTATATGTGGACCTAGTCGAACATTTGATCTAATGCAGGATTACTAGAGGATATCGAGATCTCAGAGGGATCTAGTGATCTAGTCACTCCTCCTGCCTGTGGGATAGCATGGTGCCCATTGTTTCTGCCACTAGGGTCTATGGTGTGACCACCACACAGGCACCTGTCACAGACCTTGTTTCTTTATGTCTAACATCTGATGAGGTCTCTCCTGATCAGGGCGAGGCCCAGAGCCCCTTCTCCATGTTGACCATAAGCAGTGTGTAAAAGCATTATACACTGCTCTTAAACTCCTTTTAAAATGATACAGCCCATAATGTTTTATATATGGTCATGGTCATCACTATACATGATGGTGAAAATGTATGTTTAGAATACATTAATTAAAAATAAATGATTTTAATAAGCTAATGGAATATCTTGCATAACTCTGAAGGTACTTTTTTCATTTGCATACCAAAATGATGCCGGTATCAAAAATACGCCGACACACACACCAACACACAATGCATGGTACAGCGTTTCTGCTTCTGGGTATTTTCCTGGTTGAGATCAACACGATGATGAGAATGTATGTGAAGTGAAACCTAGATAGTACACTTAATGGCGAGTAGAATGACATGACCCGCCTGCTGCTCCCGTCATGGCCAGGTGCAAAGGTTCTGGAAGTGTAGGAGGTGACTGAGAATGAATGCTACCAGGAAGGGACATTGTAATGGGAGCTCAACACTTCACAGTGGGTCCACATATGAAGTGCTTCTGTCTCACTCACAGCTGAATGTGCTGCTGTAAGGTGTTGCTCATGAAACAGGTAACATGCCAAAGTATAATTTGAAGAATTTCTCTGAATAAAAATAGAACCCTATATAACCCTAACCCAAAGTCATGTCATTAGAAGCTATTATTAATTAATAACTGGTTAACCAAGAAGACCCAAGTTTCATGTTCACACAGTGCATTTAATGATTATTAGATAAAAAAAATAAAAAGGAATGTTCATTCAACTGCAAGTAATGCATAAAAGATCCACAGCAAATAAAGAAAACGCTCTTCTTCTTTTCGTGTCCATAAAAAAAACATGGTACAAAAAACTCTTCACACAAAAACATTTGTTCGAGAACCACTTGTCAGCGTGATCCAACTGATGACTCGGCGTAATTTGTACTTTAAGAACCTCACCAGGCAAGCGTGTTTTGATATAGTGAGTTTAGCTCAGGAGGACTGAGCTAAGGACACTAAGACAAGCTGCTTTTGTTCCACTGAGCCACCGTATTTCTCCTTGTAATGCTGTTCTTCTTGCAATTAAACAGAGTGGGGGTGGGGGGGGGTGGGAGGCAACATGGAGACGTCAGCACTACTGCCATGGGCTTGCCCCACCCTGCCATCTGCTATAGAAGTAGCATGGCCGTTATCCACACAACGAGATGTGTAACTGTCTCTCTCCATCTCGGTCTATGTCAGCGTAACTCAACAAGTACATTCAAACAGGTCAGATTTGTGTTAAAAAGTCCATGGAGGCCTGCTTCACACGTACTTCTTCCTAGTAAAAAAACTTTTTTTTTGTTTGGCGTAAATTCAACATTTTAAATCTAAGCAATGCTATCAAATCATGTTGGTTAGTGAGGTGTTATGTTGTTGTTGTTGTGTGGACATCAGGTACACCCGTCCACTACATGAATCACAAAATCCAACAGCCATTTGAGAACAGACGTTGTTCAGTGGTAAGAGGTCTTGGCTTGTGACATTATAATCCCTGAACAGACACGTCTTACATGCCTTCTGATGGGGCGCATGAGGTGGTCCAATACAACTTAAAACAAGACATAAAAAAAAAAAACCAAAGGGGTTTTCATCTTCAGATACCCTGGTACTCATTCCTGCAGTGGCCGGGTTTAAGAGGCTCTGCCCGGACACCACGCCTTGGGAGGAAAAGAGGAATTCAAAATATAATTTACGTATTTTACATCATTTAAGTTACAGACACAAGCAAGGATAGGATATTTGCGAGATATAATAAAAATTGTATTCGGCAAGTCAGCCTACTAGATTAGTAGTACTTGTAGTAATACTGTAGTACTACTAATCCAGTTCCGAGCCTTTCTGGCTTTGCATGCCCAACAACTCAAACTACCAAGTCCACTCACCTGAGCAGACTGCAGCGGAACTCCTGCAGACGGGGGAAGGCCAGGTCCGCGCTGATCGTCTGGTTCTCCTCACTCCACAGTCTCTCTGCTGCGGCGCATGCCCTCGGCCTACACACACACACACACACACACACACACACACACACACACAAACTCAATTCTCCCCGTGGCTTCTGTTGTGCTCTGTGAAGATGTGGCGGCGTGGCTTTTTGCATACCAAAGGCGAGGAGAGAGATTGGTGGAGTCCACATATTCCCCCCACATGGTGACCTCGCCGCCAATCAGCAGCTTCTTCTGCTCCTCCGTACCTGCGGACACGGAAGGTGACGAGATGATTAGTTGTCCTACACATAGCGACACCATGTTCTGCATTCACGCCCAACACAGCAATCCAACCACTAGTGTTTTGCTAGCCATGCATGCATGGCTAGACTTTCTGTGTGTGTGTGTGTGTGTGTGTGTGTGTGTGTGTGTGTGTGTGTGTGTGTGTGTGTGTGTGTGTGTGTGTGTGTGTGTGTGTGTGTGTGTGTGTGTGTGTGTGTGTGTGTGTGTGTGTGTGTGTCTCCACCACCATCACCACCCTCAATTTTATGAATGAATGAATGAACCATTACACACACCCGAGAAGTTCTGTGGGTGCACATTGTATGAGAGGCGCCAGTCCTGGCCATAGGTGATGTGGTTGATGTACCACGGCGCGCCCAGCACGACCCTGTGGCCCGCTTTGGTCATCTTGCTGAGTTCCACTTTATAATCAGCAGGAAGACCCTTCCAAATGTGTAGAACTGTGTCCTTGGGAATCTTAAGTATAAGCATTAAACAATAAGTGTTGTTTGAAAGTTAAATGTGATGGGTGTCATTACAGTGGCTTTCATATTCAAGTTGTGCTCATCATTTTCTATTTTGATGACAAGAGATGACAAAACTTGATCTGATTATAAAGAAGCCATCCAGAAGGGTAAGGAGAAGGAAGACCCTGCAAGTAATTGCCGTTCTCAAGTCTACAGTGCCACCTAGTGGTACATTGGTCAATGCACACATAATAAGACCAATAGTTAAAAATGTAATAAACACTGCGTTGTAATGCGTTGGTGCTCCACACAAAACACCACAACAAAAAACACCAGTACTTAATGACTGCAACCAAACACGGCACACAGCTTTTGCCCTAACCCTTAAATGCGAGGGGCCACACTGTGTAGTAGTGAGCCCAGTTGTGTGTGGGCACAGGCTGGTCTAGATACCAAGGAGAGGCCAGAATCGCCTTCAGTCCTGCCTTAGTCACCCTACGGAGCTCGCACAGGTAGCAGCCTCTTCTCCATACCTCCACCACTGATCGTAAACTGTGCTGTGAAACGATCATCTTGTTTTTTTTGTCAAACATTAAAAACAAAATAAATAAAAAAAATCAGAATTAATTCAGATAAAGTAAAACCAATAAGCTGCACATGGTTTAAGTAAGGAACTTCCTCTTGATGAAATTAAGTTTAAGACATAAATATTCAAGTTGAGGTAGAAACACTGAGTCTGTTGACTTACCTGCTCATGGTAGTCAAAAACATCTTGCCACACAATGGAAGTCTTGTTGAAAGCTGAAGTAATGTTGAAAATGCTGGGGATACAGATAGCGACCTCTGTTACATACAGCAACATTGTAGAACAAATAGTACAACAGTACACCCCCCCCCCCCCTTAGGCTAATGCTATCCATCGACTATACTATATAGTATAGATATAAATACTTTTTTGAAACATGATTGAACAATTGAAACTTAAAAAATTCTGGAATGAAGCCACTGTTCATGGGAGAAGTTTGCCCTTCTGCCATTAGGCCCTTTCTGCCATGAAGCCTAAACCTAACTAACCAAAAACTAACAGTTTTGGATGTGCAAGTCGTACGAAACGTCTCGACCACTGTATAAATGGCATAACCACCTGTCAGCCATTAGCGAGTGAAATGCACTGTGAGAATATTGGTTTCACGTTGACTACATCTGCCTCTGCATGAGCCCATTTAGATTTTTAGATTGCTTCCGGCTCAGTTCTGACCAATCAGGGCATCTCAAGATTGGGATATTTACATTTTTTATTTTTTCCTACACTTACAATTATTTTCATATTCATTGCGGTCATCCCGTCTGTCCTACGCTGCACCCTAATAAAAATACATTTCTTAATATGCCCTTCTACTACTCACTTCTCCATGTAGAAGGATTCCAGTTTTGTGTAATCCTGCCCAAATCCCATCTTCTGCATAAATACCCGGATATCAGGGTTGGACTTCCTATGGGAAATGTTTTACAGTCAGTTTAGACTACTTCAGATTTTGGTTTACAATAATGAAAAAAAAACATACTTTTCTGACACACACTTCATTCATCATTTAATTGAATTTCAAATCAAACTCTGACCCACCAGCAGCTGAAGTCAACCTCATCTCCCCCCAAGTGGAAATAGGAGTCCGGGAACACTGAGGTCACTTCCTTAAAGAATTGTGTGATGAATTGGTAGCTCAGGATGGAAGCTGGATTGATGGGTCCGAAGGTACCCGACGGCGTGCTACCTCTGTAACAAGGTGTCAACAGATTGGGCTGCCCTGCATGGGAGAGGAATGGGGAAAGGGAAAAGGAAACTGATTGGGCTTTTATCTAAACAAACCCAGACATTTAAATATAAACATAAAAATATATATGAACAAATAGCAAAAGTGTACAGTGCTAAATATTAATTAGAAATGTGAAGGACACTTCAAAGGCTTGGGGGGGGGGGGGGGGGGGAACACAAGCATTCAACAGTTAACATGAAGAAACTCCACGGACTGCACCATATTTGACTGCACAAAAGTCTAATCTTGTACATCGACCACCTTGTTTCATGTTTACTCCAGGTAAACTACAGGTCTCAAAGTAGTCATCATACTGGATGTTACCTTTTCCCCATGATTGCGTGTGGCCGGGTGAGTCGAACTCAGGGATCACTCTGATCCCTCGGAGCCTGGCGTGGCCGATCACCCTCTGCACGTCAGACTGTGTGTAGATGTGACTCATAGGATGGTAAGCACCCTGGAGAGGAACAGCAGGTCGTTGCTCAGAGCAGATTTTGTTATTTTTTGTCTAATTGTGACCCGATAGTATCGTAAGAACCATATTTGTACACCTTTAAATGCAATATTGCCTAGAACTGGTTCTCCCGCTTTTTTTGTAATTACAGCAATGAATTGCATTCAATCATCACCAAAGGGGCCGTGGATTGGTTTGGAGCCTCACCTTACTGCTGAGGTCTGGAAAAGTACGACTCTGGTAAGGGAACGAAGGATCATCCACGATGTGCCAATGGAACACATTAAACTTACTGTAGGCCATGGCATCCTGAAAAGAAGGAGACAATGCAAGAGTGCATTTGTAGCTTGTGGAATTTGTTTGTTTTTTAATGTACTTGTTTTGTTTTTTGAGTCCATAGTGAACATTACCAGGGTATTTATAATGGCCTTCAGTGGTAAGTAGTGGCGTGAAGTGTCCAACAAAATCCCGCGGAATTGAAAGCGTGGAAAGTCCTCTATCTCGGTCTTGTTTACAAAATACTAAAATAAATTAAATGGAGGGAGGGGAGGGGACGTGGGGACAAAAAGCCAGGAGATGATTAGTTGATGACAGAAAAGGGGTAAACAATTGTATGTACGAAAAGAAAATCCTCTCTTACAGTGCTGTAGTCATCTTGATAAACCAGCTGGCTGAAGGTTTCCAGACCTGTTCAACCACACAACACAATCTAGTTGGCATAAAGCCTAGGTCCTTGTTTTATCCACAAGTCAAGCTATATATAGGCTTTCTTATACAATTAACTAATATATAAATTAATGAATACATTAATAAAATAGGCCTACATGTATTATGTATATAGCTTTTCCAGTACTCAGACAACATAAAATCGCATAATAAAACATTCTAAAAAAGTATAGATGTAAATATATACACACACTATATACACTATACTATATACACACTATACTATATATATATATATATATATATATATATATACACAAAAAGCTGTGTCATTACCTCTTAGAGCACCCCACACAGTTTCCGCGTTTAGAACTGCCTGTCCTGCAGATACATTCAGCTTGTCTACAACACAAGCAGGAGCCATTAGACAATAAAATAAATGGTAAATGGAGGCGTTTCCAGAAGGCCTGGTGCATTAGACACACACTGACAGGTCTCAGGACCACTTCTACATACGTACACCTTTCTGATGAGCCTTCATTGGGGTAGCCATCGCAATCTTCATGGTCCACCGTGACCACCAAAGTAAACGTGTTTTCCTTCGTTGACGGGAACACACCATTACCTAGTTGTTACAATTGAACGTTGTGAGAATATCCTATACAGAATAGTGCTTGTGCTGGCCATTAGAAATATGTGTCATCTTAACAAACGCCTTGGCCAAACAACTTCGCTCACAAATTAAGAGACAGTGAAGCATTCATCCATTCCTCCATATGATGATTAGTAATGCGACCAATGCCATACACGAAAAAAGCTAAGAAGCCAAACCAAAAAGTAGGACGACTCTCTTCGCACCAATCAACTTTTTTCTTAGCCTACCTGAAGTCCAATCTGGGAAGATCAGAGAAAAATATCTCGCAAATGCAGCGTCAAGAACCGAGCAGTCCTTCCCATTGGAGGCTTGATCTTTTCCATAATGAAAGTTGAAATCCTTCGGGTTCAATGGATACCGTTCCTCTGAAATTGCGAGTTTATGTGGTAAAGGCCACACGCCTTCTACTGTATTTAGGTCAAAACCTACAACGACCAATGCAAGGAAACACAGTCGGCAAAATGTAGAGTTCGCCATCGCTGGTGGCAGCCCGGTGGCAATGGAGCTTGTTTACTCCGTCCAGGTTGAACAGCACAGTCAGGTGCTTCCCTGCAGTCACATGACTGGTGGGTAGGTACAAGGTGTGGTTAGTACGGTTCAACAAAAGGTGCTACAATTAGAGGTAAAATAAATAAACAAAGCCGATGGGGGAGTATTACTACAACATAAGTGTAATTTGCTTGAACATCAGCAGGAGTTTCAAAAACAGAGTGAAACGTGTCATTGGTGATATATAATAATAATAATAATAATAATAATAATAATAATAATCCGAATGTAGTTGTTGTTATGGCAACGTTGTAGGACTATATTTAGGACTACTATTATTTTTGTTTTATGTTTATGTTTTATGTTTATGTTTTATAAGCGTGTATGAAGAACAAAAACAAGAGCTGTTTTGTGTTACTTTATTTTTGTTTTACAGCCTCCGTCTGACGTAAGGTCGTCGTCAGAGTGTGACGCCGGGTCTCTTTGTTGGCTTAGCAGCAGCGGCGGCAGCGGCAGCAACGGCAGCAGCGACGTTTTGTTGTTATTTTTCGCTGCGGTTGAAAATTAGGCTTTGACAATTTTGGGGGGATTTGTGAGACTCTACAAACAAAATACGATTTCACACACACCTAAGGTCGGTAGGCGTGCTTGTCACCCGTTGATAATCACCCCCAGGAATGGACTCGGACGAGGGCTACAACTATGAGTTCGACGACGAGGAGGAGGAATGTAGCGAGGACAGCGTCGAAGAGGAGCCCGAGGACGACACCCTGGAGCTCGGCGAGGTGGAGCTGGTCGACCCCGTGGTCGCCGGTGGTGATCGAGACGAGTGTGGCGATACCGGGGGAAGCGGCCACGGCCCCGGTCAAGAAGAGGAAGACTACCGTTTTGAAGTGCTGACCGCGGAACAGATTCTCCAGCATATGGTCGAGTGTATACGGGAGGTCAACGAGGTCATCCAGGTAGGGGGTTTTGATATGTCAGCTACGAGAATGACCCAGGAGTTGGAGGAGAATCGCAAACGGGCCATTAGCTTAGCCATCTAGGGCTAAGTGTACTTGCTGGTAGCTCGGTGTCAAAATCGGCAGTGTTTAGAAGTAACCCTTAATAATGACTTGGGACAGTTCTGATTAAAGTTGTCATGTCGTATTAGTGGCAATGGTTAAAACTGATAACAAAAAACGTGGTTACCTAATTAGAAGTTGGAACTGGGGGAATACAATCCATTCCAGGGAGTAGCCGGCTCCCAACTGAGAAGTTGGCAACTAGCAACGCTTTCCCGGCTAACTGCCGATTAGCCATGCCTTAACCGACTAAATTAATAAAAACAAAGCCACGTAATTGTTTAGCTGTGTAGTTGGCTAGTTACTGAACGATTTCATGCACAACATTGAATTGTGTCATTATGACTGTGCCATTTTTATATTCGATAGGGAAAGGAAGGATTTGTCATCGAGCTAACGAGCTAAAGTTGCTAACGTTAGCGGCTAATCAAATCCTATTTGCACGTTCGCTCGTCGAAAACATTGACCCGTTGACATTATTTAAAATAAGATGACTCATGTAAGCTTTCTTTCTTGCCTCTACTCTGATTTAAGACCAATTGTCATACCGGTACATCTCCGGCCTAAGATGATACAAAAGCTTGGTATTGACCTGACCTTATTTAGGCCTAATCTGAGATACTTTGAATATGACAACAATTCGTAAGCCTGTTTTTACAGTGTTATTATTTTTAGCTTAAACCTTTTTCCCACAACAATTAATGTACAAAATCCAGGCTGACATGAGGGCTGTAGAAACTGGTAGGGTGTCTACTAAAAATAGCATTCAGGCCTATTGCTTTCCCTAGGTTGACATGGAAAAGAATACATGCGGACCACGAACGCCATTTAATTAATAAAAAAATAACAATATATATATATAGCACCTAGACGTAGCATTGATTGACAGACTTGAATGCGTCAGACTGGCTAATTAACTTTGTAACGGTTTGCCTTGGCAGTTGACTGTTCCAAGGTGTTGGCTAGCTTCGGTGAAAGACGTGAGGTAGAGTTACCAGTGGGTAACATTAATGCAGGAATGGCAAGCTGTGAGACTCGCAGCAAACATTGCAGGCAAAATACACATGGGGGCCTTTATGAACCATGCAGCATGTTAAAGAAAGGCAGCGAAATAGGGCAATACAATTAATATATTCCTATTATATCTAGCTTGTACAGGCTATGTAATATACTATGATACATCGTGCAGTTATTTGGAGGGATAAAAACCTCGTGTATTAAAGGGGTACGTTCTTGGCCACAACAAATATACCACAACAAACAATCCTGAATACTCTGTTGACATTAAACATTAGTTATGTTATTAATCATTTTATTCTATTTTATCAATGATGATTTTTATATTATGAGTGAATATTATTAAGTATTCCTCACCATCATTTTCTTTATCTTTATATTGTTATTAATCCTTATATTATGAATGATCATTTTTAAGTATTCCTCATTTGATCATTTAATAGACATTAATTTAACATTAATTTTTATTTGTTTAGATGCGTCATCGTGGTGTTGATGTACATATTGCTCAAAGGTGCCTAACCCGCAACATTTGGGTTCAAACCCAGAACCCATCTAGGAATCAAACCCTAACCACTATACTATCCTTCTGTAAATTCTGCGCAGTGACTAAATATCTTTGCACTCAAATCATGATCCAAATGTATCAGTTCTTAAACTAAAACGGTTGGATAGAAATTGCACCTTGCCCTTAAGGAGGGAAAAATAGACTTGAATGAAAGCGAGGGTGGGCTTTCTAATACTGCCATGTCATACTCTTGCTAACAGTAGAGACTGCATTTGGAACAGTGTATTTGTTCTATACATGTAATAACGTCTAAAATGCTACTAGGCTTATCTGTGTTTATTATTGCTTGGCGCTCACACTCTTGTTGCTACATTAAGGATAGTTTGACCAAATGTCTTTCCTTATGATTGTAATAGTTGTGATTACCGGGAATCTGTGGAAGCACTCATCCAATATTCTGCCATAAGAAAGATTTAAGGCTATTTGTATTGTAAGGAATTCCAATTGATGAAACAAGTGAGCGTTTTTGCTAATATTATTACCTATTAACCTTAGTGTGGTAAATATTCCCTTCTCGTTTTAAAGTGATAAGCTCGTCACCCACCAGGCTGAACTAGGAGGGTCTAATGGGCCTAGACTTATGCAAAGGTGCATAAACAAACTTGGACAAACTGTGATTGCCCAGCCATCTTAGCCCAGTCAATCGTCCCGTGGCATTTTGCTCATTGCTGTAAGACTGTCTGAGACTGACATTTGCATGTTACTCATAATGCAGTCAAACTAGAAACATTTCCTACACTGAGCCCAAGACTTTAATATGTAATGCTGGAAGTCATGACCAAACCATCAAGAACATTTTGGTAAATGAAAGGCACAGCCAAAAAGCTGATCCTGTCTGACCACAGGCTTTCTAATAACTGTGTACTGTCTATATCTGTGTATTGATGTAATAGATACGTTTTCTTCCTTCTAGAATCCAGCAACAATTACACGTATTCTTCTCAGTCACTTCAACTGGGATAAAGAGAAGCTCATGGAAAGGCACGTATGACTGCAATGTAAAGATGCATCTACTTATTTTTTAGGCTTGTATGCTGATGTTTAATTGACGTTTATTTCTTAATCTTCATTCCTACAGATATTTTGATGGTAACCTGGACAAGCTGTTCTCAGAGTGTCACGTGATCAACCCTAGCAAGAAGTCTCGGACTCGCCCGTCTATCAATACGAGATCATCTGCGCAGGACATGCCATGTCAGATATGCTATCTCAACTACCCCAACTCTGTAAGTTCCCCCCACATGGCACTATGCCACTGCATTCATGCATTTAGGTTTAATTTATTTTAACCATATGGCACAGCTAAATATTTATATTATTGCATATTGCTTTTTACCTCGACATGATTACAGACTACCTGCTGTAAAACATCTTCAGCGTTTATTTTTTTTTTTTCTGAGCCCTGCATGTATCCAATATGTGTTGACTCTAAGATGTGTGTTGTATTGTTCATAATCCGTATGGTTTGTCTTAACAATTAGTATTGTGGAAAGTGAAGGCTATTTGCTGTGGAATGTGTTCAAAAAACAGAGCATATTAGAACATTCAGTGGATGGATACATTTCATACGTTGCTTTCCTCAGTTGATGTTATACTTGTGGTGGAGGCTCGATTAGATTCATAACTGAATCTGCTGCACTTTCCACAGTACTTCACAGGCCTGGAGTGTGGACACAAGTTCTGCATGCAGTGCTGGGGAGATTACCTGACCACCAAAATCATCGAGGAAGGAATGGGCCAGGTATTTATCAGCACATTTGGGGTCATTCTTGGATCTGGATATTTCAAGAGATGTCATGGTCACTCAGCAGTTTCCCCCCCCCTCCTTTTCAGACAATTTCTTGTCCCGCTCATAGTTGTGACATTTTGGTTGATGACAACACAGTCATGTGAGTATCTTGTTTTTGCTTAATTTGTTGACATCTTTGCCACCAAGGGTGTCGTTAATGTGATTTAAGGGTGTCATTTTTGTTAAAACAATAACTCTTAATTCTCTAACTTTGAACTCTGTTGTATTGTATTTATTTGGTCTGTGTCTTGAATGAAGTCGGTCTGTTGGATGTATATATGAAACATCTTGCCTTGAGGTTGTCAGATATGCTTGCTTTATGCCAAATAATTCAATAGGGATTTACATTCCAAAAGTACTCAAATATATATCTGAACTCTGACTTTGGATGCACTTTCAAATCCACTCACATTGTGTGGCATGCACTGATTGGAGTTTGTCCTTGTTATATAGGCTTTCAGGCTAATCTGTTGACCTAGTGTTGGGGCTGATGGTAATTGTCTTAACAAGTGTAGGTTTGGTGTGGCCAAACCTACACAAAACAAGAAGGTCTAAGATGACTCCTTAAACTATTATTTTATTCTATCTAGGACTATCTCTAAGGCATATGGAACTTTGGCCCAACAATTGACATCATATTTATGCTTTTCCTAAGTGCAGTTCTGGCATATTGTCATTAGAAACAGTGTTATCCTCCTGCTGTTGCCTTTATCTCTGATTGTGGACAGTTGGTTGCAACATAGGACATGTGGCCTTTTGATCCAGATGCTGGTTTAATGCAATGGATGCTTATGTTTTGTTTATGTTCCCTACAGGCGCCTCATAACAGATTCAAAAGTGAAGTTGAAGTACCAGCATTTAATTACAAATAGTTTTGTAGAGGTAAGTTTTCCTGATATCCCCTGCAAATGCAACACGTCATCTATGAATGTATGACCCGGCTTGCATGTGATTGTCTCACTCTGTTGTCTCTTTTTGTTATAGTGTAATAGACTGTTAAAGTGGTGCCCTGCACCAGACTGCCATCATGTTGTCAAAGTGCAGTATCCAGACGCCAAGCCTGTGAGGTGCAAGTGTGGCCGGCAGTTCTGGTAAGAGAAAGTCATGACAAGGCCTCCATTTCCCCTAAAACTAGCAACTTCAGCAGCTCACCGGCCATCATGCCAAGCTTGTGGCATAGATGAGCTATAAAGCGGCCTTCTCCAACTTGCTTGATCCTTGTCGGCAGAACAATCACAATCCCTGTGACAAGGAACATGCGGCAGTCTGTAATAGTTGTGTCATCTCAACAATAATAATAAACAACAATAATGTGAATGTACTGCGGGTAGCCAAGGCATGCTTTACATCTTATTGTTTTAATATGGCTATAACATTCAATTGTAGTGGAATCCCAATCCTCTGCTGTCATTCCAAATGACAACAAGACTTGGAATTGTATTTCACATCGTTATAATCTTGCTCTTAACAATTGGTTTGGGTGATTCTTGGCTTGAATGTATATTTAGTGAAATATTGTGAATATAAGGAGCACTAGTTAGAATAGAATAATAATAGAATTTGTAAAAGTAGTCTTTAGATTAATATCTAACAACTGATGGCGGACAAGCTTAAACCTGGGTGAACAGGGCATTTAGGTTTCTTTAGCTTCATATTTGTTTTGCTTTGAAGTTGCTGAAAGCCAGGGATTGGCAAAACACACATTCAGCCTGCAGTAGAACATTTACAAAAAAGCATAAAATGTTTAATTTTTTAACATTTAGCTGTTTTTAGTTTCCGGCCCAGGCTCTGTGCCAGAAGTTCTGCTATAGTTCTGCGTAGTTGGTCTGATGGATCAGTGATTAGAATTATAGTAAAGGGAGTTTAATTTCTAATAAATGATTTACCATGTATCATTGCAGCTTCAACTGTGGAGAGAACTGGCATGATCCTGTAAAGTGCAAGGTATGTTTAATTCAATTGTCCTTTTTATATTAGTTTTGACCCAACCTATGACTCACAATGTTGTTTAGCAAAACTAACAACGGTTCAGTAGAATATTCCTGTGTTTTGGTAGCATGTGCTTGTCTGAACTGAAACAAAGGGCCCAGTCTGCCAGCCACCCACTTACTGTGCTAAAGGGCCCTCATGAGACTTGCCTTGTTATCGCACAGGAAGTCGGCAACCAAACATACCCTTAAGACCATTTGTCAAAGTCCCTGATTCACCTCAACATGTGTGTGCTGTTGAAATGTTTGCATTGAACCAAACTGACTTTGTTTCTTTATTTCAGTGGTTGCGGAAGTGGATTAAGAAATGTGATGATGACAGTGAAACATCAAATTGGATTGCTGCAAATACCAAGGTAGGCACGAGTCGTCTTAATAGCCTGAGTGTCTAAATGTAAAATATTAACTGTGGTTCCATTCAGCTTTCTCTTGCCTTAAAATTGGAATCTCCTTTTCTTGATTGTTGGTGGTGTGCTTTTGTTTGTTCCCAGACTTACTCGTAAATCACATTGGATAAAATCCTCTGCTTAATGGCTAAATGTAAATATATAATATTACAGATTTAACAGCTGACCAATCCTAGATGACGTCACAAAGATGTGATAATCCATTTACCTGTAATTTAATGTAGGCCAGAGTACTTGTCTGGTCACATAGTATTGGACAATGAAGGTTTTCATTTTGCAAGTGATTTTGCGATTTGAAGTCCTATTTGTCCTAGAATATTTTGACCTGACCTCTGCTCACTGCACTCTCTTGCTCTCTCTCCCCCCATCCACTTCCAACAGGAGTGTCCAAAGTGTCATGTGACTATTGAGAAAGATGGAGGCTGCAATCACATGGTTTGTCGGAACCAGAATTGCAAAGCTGAGTTCTGCTGGGTATGTCTTGGACCATGGGAACCTCATGGCTCTGCCTGGTAAGTAATGATGACAAATTGCTTGGCAGGGCTATTCATGGTCTTGTGTAGGGATGCACTGTATGCCGATATGCATGGATCCAGTACTTTGTATCGGTATCAGGCCTGATACTTGCCTAAAATGCTGGATCGGGTATCTAAGCACAGTGTTATGCATTTAATTGATTTATTGAATCTACGGTACATTGCACTGCAGTGTGTCGATCCAGACATTACAGAAACGTACATCCGGTTGAGAGGCAGCTATAAGCTTGGCATCTTTAGTTTGGAGTTCTTTTATTATATACTTTGCGACCTGTGGTTGAGAAATCATGTCTACACACTAACTATTGAGCATTGTAAAACGGTGGTTAGCTGTAATGGAGAATAAAGTAATGAATAAAAATCAAGTCAAGTCAAGTTTATTGTCACTTCACAGTTTACAGTTTAGTATAAAGCAGTGATGTGAAAATCTTGTGTGCAATACCCGACGACAGACAGCAGTTATAAAATAAGATAAAATTAAAATAGATAAAAATAGAATAAAAATAGAATAAAGAATATAAAATAAAAATAAAAAATGCAATTTATAAAATGCAAAAATCAGCACAGAAAAGAGCAATATGTATATATAAATCAATGTAATAAAATATACATTGTTATATGTTATACGCCCTTGTTCAGCAGCCTGATGGCCTGACTGTGGAAGCTATCTCTAAGCCATGACATGACAAATGACAAGATGTGTATTGATACACAATATTATTTATCATAGTTAGTCACCAACTTTTATCAACAAATAGTGCCTATATCCTTTATTTTTGTATCAAGAGTTTTTGAGTTTAGTCTTTTTTATTTTTTTTATACTAGTTTTGAAGTTTGATAATATATTGAAGTTTAAAATGAATTGTGACAACCCCACTCACAAACATAGTGTCTGCTGTTTGGAAGTAGTTGGATCGGTATCGGCAGTGAACTTGGTGCCGCTGCATGGCATCGGTGTATTCCTAGTCTCGGGATCAGTATTACAGATTGATATACCGGCACAGCCTTTATTTTGGAGGGAGGAATCTTTGCCTTTCTGTTGGTTGCTGACCTTGTGTGTACCTTTTTATAGGCACAAAGTGTTCACCTTGTGCATCTGTCACATTCAAAGAAAAATGTATTCATTGAATAATATTCTTATTAATAAAATGCATTTCTGTTATGATTATTATTTTTTTTTAACAAAACTAATGCAAACAATTATTATTTGTATTAATTTTTTTAGGTACAACTGCAATCGCTACAATGAAGACGACGCCAAAGCTGCCCGCGACGCACAGGAGGTTGTAGTGATGTTTCTAGCCTCCTTTACCCTTGCATTTCAATTCACGTCCATACAATGTACCCGTTTTCTTTTGTTAACCACGTGTTTCAGCATTGATGAGATTAGTGGATCATGTCCACTCCACTCCAAATGGTATTGTAGCGCCTCGTCTCCCCACTACCGCTGCTTGTCCTGCAGGGGGTAGCGCTGTCACTTCACTGTAACAAAAGGAGGTGTTGTGCTCTCTCTCTCGCTCCCAGCGTTCCAGGGCGGCCCTGCAGAGGTACTTGTTCTACTGCAACCGCTACATGAACCACATGCAGAGCCTGCGCTTTGAGCACAAGCTCTACGCTCAGGTCAAGCAGAAGATGGAGGAGATGCAGCAGCACAACATGTCGTGGATCGAGGTGCAGTTCCTGAAGAAGGCCGTGGACGTGCTGTGCCAGTGCCGCTCCACCCTCATGTTCACCTACGTCTTCGCCTTCTACCTCAAGAAGAACAACCAGTCCATCATTTTTGAGGTGCGTTTGTTATGTATGTCGCAGTGCTGCTGGAATATGATGTGGGGAAAGCATTTGAATGGGCTGTGTTGGAGACATTGATTCTTATGCAGGAGCCGTTGAATGGTGCATGGGTTGGTTTACATTTTAGGTTGCATATTATGGAATGGAGGGCCACTTACTCAAATTAGCTTGTTTTTAGTGGCAACAATTTGATCTGGTACAGACAAACCTGTTATATTAAAGACTCTCTGCCTGCAGGGCTCCTCTTTGGGGTTGCTTCTCCTGCAGGTTTGACTCAAGTCAACTCTACTACCAGGACAGGAAATTGATGCAAAAAAAAATATGAAATTAAATTGTGTAGACATTTTAGTCGACATTGTAACGTGAAAACAATTCATTCTTTAAATGTAGCTTGATAAATGCATATGCTGTCTACGTAGCACACACCCGCGCTCACTCACTCATCACTTCTCATTCATAATTTCCCTTTTTAAAGCAGAATAGAACTGTGGCATTTTACTGCAGTCGGCTGAATTTTATATGAACAACTGACACCCGTGCTTAGTTGATAAGACTCACCAGAAGCTGATGTGTCTCCCTGTACTGTAAGCCTGAAGGTCTTTAGAAGATATGCAAGCAATCTTTTAAATGTGGACCGTTGGGTTTGTATTTAGGGCAAAGGGGGCAGTGGTATGTAGGTATGTATGTGTACTGTTTGGCTACATGTTTTTCCACCAAGAGGAATGACAAGGCATCGTGTAGTGAAACAACAACTGAGAATGCCTTAAGTTACTTCCTTTTGGGGGGGGGGGACATAAAAAAAGTCCTTGTTATTTATTTCCTGTCCTGACAGTGGAGCGCACTTGATAGACGAGCCTGCACCTGAAGCACCCCTACAGCTGTAGGCAGACCCCCTCTAGCTAGATAAGAGAACATATTTGATACTGGATCATCCTTAAAGGAATTATACAGGCCCTTTGAGATTGTTGCATAATATCAAACATCTGTGTAAAATACATTCCAGGTTTTATTTTATGTTGCACTTTTATACTTTTTTTTTACTTTTACTTTTTTTTTTTTACAATTTCATATTTGTGTCGGGATTCCTGCGATCTTAAATTTCCACAACACTAGGTGCAGAAGTCAAAAATGTGATGGGTCTTAAGTGAAAGTAATGCTTTTGTTTGTGTGCCATATCAGAACAACCAGGCTGATCTGGAAAATGCCACTGAGGTGCTATCTGGCTACTTGGAGCGAGACATTTCCCAGGATTCCTTGCAGGACATAAAGCAGAAAGTGCAAGATAAGTACAGGTAGGTCTATGAAGTGCTGGTTCCCCCCCTTTCCCCCCACCAGTACAGTTTGATTGGTTCAAAACCAAATGTGCTTCTTTTGTGTGTGTTTGTGTGTGGGTGTAGATACTGTGAGAGCAGACGAAGAGTCCTACTGCAACACGTGCATGAAGGCTACGAGAAGGACCTGTGGGAGTACATCGAGGATTGAGGACACGTCCCCATGCAACAGACTCTTGAGTATCTTGACAAACTAGAGCGCAGATGCAATTGAGCAGGGCAGCCTGAGACCTCCCCCTTGGCAAACCAACCACTTTTGCATTATGTTTCTTTCCCTGGATTTGTTTAGCAAAACGTTCAACCTCCAAAACGAATTATATTTAAATAAACTAAGTAAAAATAAAACGATTAAATGTACTACAGTATTGTCAGCAACACAATGGAGTCTTGGGTAAGCAGAGAATCCAATGGCTTGTGTTGCAACACACACACACACACACCCCTTTTTTCCCGTTTTTATTTTTGATTTATTTTGCTTGTGAATCTTTTGTGTTTTGATTTTGACTTTTCGTTCCGTTGTTTTTTTAATTTTCTTATTTTGTTTATTAGTGTGAACATGTTTTCAACACAGCTTTAACTGTCCAGGCCATGTCTGCTTTATGTGGTGAGATTCTTGTCTGGGTTGCTTCATTTTGATTTGGCTGACGTGAAACGGGCAAAAGACATTTTTGGAAAGGGAAAAGAAAAAACATCTTTTAAAAATAACAAAAAAATAAATAACAAGCAAGTCTGTATTTTTCAATTTGTAAATAATCCATATGCATGGAAGCTAAAGAGCAAGAGTGGCACGTGTTTGCTTAATTTTAAAATTTAGAAATATTTATTCTTTACCAATATAAAAAAGGTGTTTTTTGCTGTGTCCAGTGAGTCTCTCTACCCCCCCCCCCCCCCACCTCTGCAATAAGTGTGGGCCTTCGGAGGTCATGGGCACTAAGGCAAACCCTCCCTTTCCCACCATCGTCCTTCCATCTATTCAGAGCACATGGTGCCACTGGTGCACATCTCACTCTCCTCCACTCTATTGTGACTTGGGGCTTTATTTTGGTTGCCAAGTGATTCAATTAAGGACTCCTTGGATGTGCACAGCAGGTTTAGAAAACCAACAGAAGATGGCAGGTGTGATGGAATGCACCTTGCCAGTCCTTGTCCCCCGCTTTACTGTAGCTCCTCCCTCCGTAACCCCCCCCCCTCTAAAAAGAAAAATGGATGTTTAACATTAATACAGTAATGATTATTTACGTAAGTCAAACTGAGTGACATTCACTCTTATTCTCGTTTTCCCTCTTTCCCAACATGGCCATCTTTACGCCCGGCTTGCACCTTCTCGTTCAGGGTGGTCAGAAGGTAATGGAATGTACTGGCGGGGCAGTTGGTGTGGGCTAGAGCACTGTTTAACAGGGTCAAGCATTTGCATCACTCAAGCTTCAGAATCCCGGATGCCACAAGGCTGGGTTCTTGTCACGCTTCTTTGAAGAGATTTCTTTATCTTTCGGTTAGTCTAGACATTGCTTTAACCCAAGCTACGCCGGTGACCTTGCCGTGAGCCCCCAGCAGACAGACAGACAAGGATTGACACACAAATGTCTGAGGCTTGTGAATTTTACTTTGTAATGCTGTTCTGCTTTCACATTCAAGCCTGTGTTTTCGCACATGCGTAAGATTTATGCAAGATTTAATATTGAAATGTTGGCGCCCCTGCAGGTATTGCATTGTTCTGTGTGGTGGTTGCTCTGGATGTCAAGCTCTCTGCTTGTAAATGCATACGTCTGTGTTACAGCAGTCTTCACAAGACTGACTGACTGGAGAGGACACCAATATACAGCTACTAGTGCAAGTCTGTGTCAACATCTTTCAAACACATTCTTTACACCAGTTTAACATTTTGGGGACCTCCCCAAAAACCTTTATTTTAATCCTAGCAAAAATTAAAAAATGTATTGTTTATTTGAATAAATGTCATGAGAAATCTCATAATTGGGAGTACTGTGTGAGTCATTAGAATAGGAGTGGTCTCGTTCATGAATAACCAAATGTCCATGATGCATCCCTGTACTGTGTATTTTGGAATGCACTGTATTTGAAAAACTTTGACAGCACTGTGCTCGTCTTCCAGAATAAGGGGAAATGTATTAAAATTGAATACAATTGTATTTTAAATCGGGCCACGTCAACTTAGTAAGGATAAGGATGCCTAGTGGCTGTGTGATGTAACGTTTAATTTTGTGCGCTTTCAGTCTTTTTCACAAATTTCATGACCAAGTTGGGCAAAAAGAGGCTCATTGAAGCCCAGCCTGTTTATCCTGTCTGCTAGAAGTTCATAAGCAATTTAAGTTAACATTTGCTTTCATAAAAACTCATTTCATTTAATTGAGACCTCCATAAAAACTTTTACTACTTTTCTACATATCTTTTCTTTATGCTATTAAAAGTGTTTATTTACATAGTGTAAAACATGTGGGGGAAAAAAATTTAGTTGTCTGTTTTTGAGAAATATATTAAAGTGCAAAATGTTGCAAACATCCCTTTTGGCATGGGTGATTGTTTCATAATGCACACAATATACATGTACGCAGTGGTATACTGATTTTATTAAAACACCCACGACAGTGAATATACACAATGGGAATGCATTTACGTGCCTAACCTACATCTCGTTCCTTCAATGTTCTAGTCTGAAAATAATTTGAGTTAAGGGACGCATATCTCCCTTATGTAGACCAAATGTAATGTGTACTTAAGCCACAGGTGTGATAGGAAGTGGATAAAGTGATTCTTAACCTAGTACACATGACCACACATTGTTTTCTTTAAAGTGATGCAAATCACAATATGGTCACAATTATTGTTTTAGTTTGAGGTTTTATTTTACTTGGTAACTTGTATTTTTGCATAATCTTCATATTGAGGACAGTATGCGGGTGAACAGAATAGCTAGCTGCCTTACATCCTAAACAACTCAAACTTAAAAATGAGTAGATTGAAAAACAACATTTAATTCTAAAAGTGTACTTCATATGTGAATTTACCACACGGTAAAGCAAACAACGGAATGCAACCATTTGAACACCACATTTCACACAACTTATAAAACCCCAAAAAATTAAAATCTGAAATCCCTTTTAGACATCTCTCAGCAAGATACATTTAGCAGCCCGGATAATAATAGCAATGCTAACTATCAGACATGTGTTCAAACATGCTATATATCCTACACAAAAGTGACTCGCGATGTCCAGAAGCAGAGTGGTTGGTTCTGGATGAAAATGTGTATGAATTGCAAACAAAGGTATTACATTTTGTAATCACCACCAAACCATTAACCCTTTAAGAAAGTTCAGTCCATCAAAGGTTAATAACAAACATGAACTGAATCCATGCTTGTGCTAGTTTTGAGTTAACCAGTTAAAATGACTGCTATTATCCACCAGAAACTTGCATATGAATTCAACAGCATGAAAGGGCACTCCCTCACACATCTCACCCTACCAATTGGGGGGGGGGGGGGGGTCCATCTAATCCTCCTTAATAATTTAACATTCAAGCACAAATAAGTACAAATAAGACTTGGAAAGTCACAGTGCAAGGTCAAAGGCCTAAGAAGATTTTTCTAACCAGCAAAAGGCCGGAGGTAACCAAATTTAACATTACAATTACATCACACAAGATCTTGACGGAAGACCTACTCGTCAATCTTAAGCCAGCCTTTCTTATAGTCCATCAACAGCTCCAGGTAGTACTTCCACTCGGGTTCGCTGTCGTATTGGACCTCAAACACATTCTTCAGGGGGTTCGGATGAGCCTCGTGTACGCACACCACCTCACCCCTGTACCACACCTCCGACTTGTCGTCCTCCTCATACAGATGAAGGATCTTCTTTCCCACCAAGTCTGGGTAGTAGAACTTGATGGCTCTCTGAGCCCTCTGCACAGCAGAGCGCAGCACCCAGCGCCTCCGGTGCTCAGCACTGTGGCAGGCCGACAGGTATGGGCAGTATCGGATCTTTGAAAGGGATCGGTTGTGTCCTCGAGAGCCGGAGAGAGAATGTAGGGCCCGGGAGAAGCCCTCCCTTCTTTGGTTCCAGTGTGTTACCTTGGCAGACCCTCTGAAGAGGTCCTTTTCGCCTCTTTGCTTTCTGGCTTCCATGCTCTTTCCATGTTTGGCCCTGGTGGGGGAAAAGTCTGAAAATGTCCCAGAGTGAGACACGGTCTTGTAGCATGCGGTTCTACTGCCAATGCCCTTGCTCAACAGCACCCTCCGCAGTTTGAGAATCACGCCTGAATGTTTCTTTGATCGCGCTTGACTTTTAACAGAGACTGAGGCAGGGCTGACCGGGGAGGGGAATGGGGACCCGTTTATTTCTGTGTCACTGGAAGATAATTCATCAGATGATAAGGGACACGTCCAGGTGTTCTCAAAGCTCCCCTGGGAGCCAACCAGTGCTTCATACCCTTTTGCCACTTCTTTACCATTTTGCGTGCCTATTTTGATTTCACCCAGTGAGTGAGCATTGTCCAAGTTCCTCTCCTGCTCCTTGTTTTCAACTTCAATGTCCGGGGAGGAAGATCGGTTATCCAAAAACGCCTGCCTTGAACATCTCTTCACCCTGCTTTTTGTTTTCCGTTTAATAGGGTATGACGTTTCCCCCTGATCCTGTGGATGCAGATGCCTGTCAGATCCTAAAGGCTGTGAGGCCGTGATAACGTCAATATATTTAGGACTTTTGATGCCATCGGTGTCCTCTGAGCTTTCGTCCGGCTCTCTCTTAACTAACCCATCCGGCTTTACTCCTGCAACACATGAAATTTAGATCAACCGTAAATTTCAATTTTTTTGCGAATCACACAAAATACTGTACATGCATCCAATACTTAACATTCCTTTAAAATAGGTCGTAGAGCACATACAAGTCAAAGAGGTATGTGAAAGAGAGTCAACTCAAAGTCAAAAGTTAAAACTAAAATGTTTCAAACAATAAAAAGCTTCCATTCTTAATTTCATGACGACAAGAGCAAGTGATCATCATACTGTGGCCTCCTACAAACAAGCAAATACATGTATCCATCTACACCCCAAATTTGAATATCAATATGCGATTGCCATCTCACCCATAATAAACGTGTATATATATATCTTATATAAATAGGCCCACATCCAAGTACTGGCAATACATGAACACGGAATAGAAGCAGAAGAGGAATTTTGTGATACATTTTTAGGTATGGCTAAGAACGTGTATTGCAAAAGAAAGAAGGCCCTGTCAGCTTTCATAGATTAATCAAGGAAAGAAAAAGGCAACACAAAAGTTAGAGATGGAGAAAGTGCCACTACAGTTATAGCATGCCATGCCAACATTACCAGCAAACAGGGAATAGATTAGTGTAACTCGACTTTAGAGTCTAGTAAAATGTCCCCAGAACATCATATTACCACATTGCTGAAAAATGAAATGGTTAGGAGTGTTATTAAACAGACATGTAATCATGTGCCTCAGGGACTGTTGACAAAGTAAAAGGAGACACAATGAGCCGGTTTACACTAAAGTCAATCCCTCCTTCCCTCCTTCAAGTATCACTTCCTCATGACCTCTAATATCCCACAATCCCACAGTCATAATGCTTGGTCATCGTATCATTGACTTGGTTAGCCAATCAGCAGATAGTCAAGCCAAGAGCTGGTTTCACTAAGGGAAATGAAATCAAGGTGCAAGGGACTTTTATTTCTGCACAAGTAAGAGTGAAATGCAATTATGCAATTATATAGTTAGTAGTTGTTAGGGGTCTCATAGCAGTGATTAGGAGGGGGGAGGGGAAAGCAGTGAATAAAAAGCAAAGCTGGTTGATGGCAAAAACAAAAATATACCTGGACTTTCTTTTGGAGATCAGATGTGGACGATTCTGTAAAAAATAAATGGATTTGAAACGGAACACGGTCTTTTTTGTTATAATAAAGTTTAATTCATGTGCACTAAATCTTCCTCCATCATTTAAAGGAAACCGGAGCAAGTCCCCACAGTTCACATTTCTCCTTTTAGAAGCATACATAAAAATAAAAATAAATAGATATTTCCGAATTTTAGGAATGTAAAAAATTAAGCAGGAAATGAGACATGGCAGTTGGGCCATACCAATCACATGGTGCAATGTGGTGAGTCAGACTGGAGTCCGTTCAATGTATGAGCTCATTGTGTAAGTATTGAAAATAATCAAAACCACCACACAATGTAGCAAGTTGACACCATGTAAAGTCAACTCTCTCCTTTCGTGGCATTACTGCTGCTCACAAATTCCTGATAAGAAGGAATTGGTGCTGGCCGGTGGACTCAAGATTCATCGAGTGTAAATGCATTTGGTTATTTCCCTGTGACAATGTTAAACATCCACTGTCATACAAAGACACCCTCTTACCTAGACGCTTGGAGACGCAAGCATGATGGAACAGGTTCAGCACGTCGCTGTAGATGTCAGGCAGGAGTTTGAGGGACATCAGCCTGCGGAGCTTGGACGAGAAGGCTTGTCTGTGGAGCTGGGTGAGGTGCTTCTCTTCAGACAGAGTGGTGGGCCGCAGCTCCACTTTGTGTTCCTGCAGCACCTGGTCAATATGGCTACCCTGGACCTGGGGGAATAGCAACTTCTTCACCACCACCATGGGAATAAACACTGCTCCCGTCCGCATCACATGTGGAAATGGACAGTGTTCCTGTGAGATGTATTCTTTCATCCTCCTCAGAACCTTGTCGAGGGCCATCTTGACCTGTTCACTTAGCCAAGCTTGTCTTGCTTTGGCACCTAATAGGCCGGATATTTTGTTATTTTTGGTGGCAGATAGTGCTGGATTAGCCGTTTCCACATGAAAAATCCAGTCTCTGAGCGCCTGCTCTGGGGATACAGACACTAACTCTGTCACCAAGTTGCAAAGGCAGTGGTGGAGCTTCAAGAAACGCTCGCGGACGTGTGTGGAAGGCGTTTGGTTTGTAGGTTGGCAGTTGACCTCACCCATAGGTAGTGTGAGTGGCTTGTTGACGTCCACAATAGGTTGAACAGGGGGCATGTTGTCCTCAACCATAGCTTGAACCGGTAGATTGTTGACCTCTGCCGTAGATTGGATGGGTGGTTTCTCAAGGGTGAGGAAAGGAGTAAGGCCGGGGATATCAGGTACGATTAATTTGTATTTGGAAATCGGTAATGGAAGAGGGGTGTTTTGGCCGCTTAGTGTGTTCTCTGGTTGCTCAGGAGGTGTGATGGACTTGGAGGTTTCCCTCGATGTCTTCAATTTCCCAGGAGGTGTCTGGCAATCATCTCGATGGGGATATTCTACTCCAACATCTGGTGTGGTATGGCATGTTCTAGAAGTCTCATCTGTAACAGCAGGTGGAGGTGTAATGTTAAACTCGTCGGGTTCATACTTCTTGATCACGAACATGGGGCCATTGTCAGGAATATAATGATCTGCAGCCTCCTCTTTAACTGTAGCCTCAGTACAGTCAGCTGGAATCACTTTACTGTGACTGTTTACACAGACCTCTATTTCAGGTTCTTGCTTCATTGCTTTTTGTTCAATATGTTCCAATATAGGCTTCACTGTTGTGGCATTACTAAAAAGCACATCTTTGGTTACAGGACAGTCATCCAGGGGCTCTGCATTTTCATTTGGTCCCTTATCTTGTACAGAGGGATCCGGTTTATCTTCACCAGACTTTATGGATCGTTCAATGTTCCGTTGCCTTTTAGGCGACTGCAGCATTCCAGAAGCCTGCAGGAGTGCTCTGTATGGGGCCAAACTGAAGACATTGTCAATGATTGGCATTGGAGGAAGGGCTGTGGCATTGTCAGTCTCTATTCTTTCTTCCTCACGTCCCATCTTTTGTCGTTTGATTAAACGTTCCACATTGGGCGAATCACATCTTTCTATTTTAATTGGTGCGGTGGTCAAGTCATCGGGAATCTTTGAAGTACTCCTTTTGAGATTTCCTTTAGAAACAGCGGTAGACAAACAGGATAGTGGCGCATCATGGTCTTCCCCAGTAAGGAGGGCAGAGGTTTCAGTTGTTGTCAGGTTATGACTGTAACTGTAAACTTTGTGAATATGTTCTCCATAGCGAGTTGGGGACAATAGGACAGCTGTAGAATCCGTATGGTCCTTCGGCGGCTTCGGAGTTATGACACGGACTTTATGACAGGAGTAGTCCAGGGGTCGTTCCGGGGTCATGGTAGGCGGTAAACTGCATTTCTCTCTATGCTGGCTGTTGAGTGGAACTTTGTTCATTTGTAATCTGCCCGGTGACATATTTAATTTGTCTACTCGACCACTGGATCTTTTTGCTTCGACGTGCATGTTCAATGGAGAGCCACATGGTTTGGCATCATGTGATCGGCCACTCCATTTGTCATTCTGCAAGTTGACTGGCGAAGCATGGGGCTGGCTGACTGGAGATGTGGGGAGACCATGAGTGTGAATGAGAAGAGGAGTGTGTTGTTCTTTCAGTGAGTCTCTCACTTGGCTTGAATTTACATTCATTCTTGGAACTGCATAGTGTTGATCAAAACCTTGCAAAAAGGAGTGATTTGGCAGGGCTACAGTGTTAATCATTGAAATGTCACCAGTAATAGGCTGATAGATCAGGCGTTGTTCCTGTAGATTGTTGAACACATGATTAGGAAAGGCAGGGGCACTTCCTCCATACATCTTCTCCATGTTTTTACATACTGATGCACCCTCTATCCTCACATTTGCCTCAGGGTAATAGAACCCATGGTGCTGCGGAAGATGCCCATATTTGGATATCGGAGAGAGTTCCTGATAAACCTGTGACGGAAGTCTATGTTGTTGTGTTGGGCGCATATGCTCGATTATGTGAGGGTGGGAGGGGAGTAGGCCATGATAGCTATTTGGGGAAGTCTGCAAACACTGACTCTGTGGAGTTAGAGAGCCAAAGAATGTATGCGTTGGGACGTACGGGTAACTACTGTAGTTGGACTCAAAGTAACCCGGCATAGACCTCGCTCTACTTGGTCCAAGGTTCTGGTATTTCTCCCCAGCGGCATCCTTTGGCAACTGCCTTTCTCCATTATGTTCAAAATGAGCCCCTTTTTGTTGCAAAGATGTCTCCGGTGCAGCTCTCTGAATAGGAGATAGACGGTTGTAGTGGGCACCAGTGTTCATCCACTCACTCTCATAGACAGAGTTAGGCACCCTATGAGTCACATGCTCTACACTATATCTTTGTCCTAAAACACAACTCAGTTCAGAACAGCATGGCCTTTGTCCATAGACTGCCTTGGGGATTGCTAGATGCAAGGAGGTTTTAGGCGACTGGGATGCATTCCTACCCCCTGCTGTTTGATTGATGACAGTTGTTGACGTAGAGGCTAAAGGACTGCTCATATCGGGACTTCTTACGTATTGTGTGGAAGCCTGCCTGCTCGGAGAGCTACACACTGAGGGGGAATGTGAATGGCGTTCCTCTGGGGTGAACTTCTTGTACGGCTGGTAAACACTACGTCTATGTCCCTCAATGCCAGATTCATGACTCACAGCACTCCTGCTTTCCATCAGGCCAGCGCTTGAACCGCTCCAGGCGAGAAGTAGCCCAGCTTCATCTTTTTCTCTGGGGCCATAAGCAAAGTAGGGCACAGGATACTTTTGACCATGGTGACCGAGGAATCCAGGCATGGCTCCCGTGGACGTCCCCTCAAACAACAGCATTTTACTTTGAGCCGTCGGGTCATTAAGACTCTTTGCCGGTTGGCTTTCCATCATGTGCTGATTTGGCCAACGATATTTCTCCTGTCCTAGGAAACAAAAATCAAACAAGGAGAATCAGTCTGGCATTCTTCGAAAATACAGATATGTTTTGTTTTAGCAGATTGCCTGATTTGGGTTACATCAGATTAATTATCTGTATCACTGATATGGTTCAGGTACACTGAACAAAATGTCTTGGATGGATACAGATCAAATATGTTTATTATTGACAGTGCTATAAAATAAGGAACATTGATGCAAAGCTACACAAGAACCAAGCATCTACAAAGGATGAGGCTTGCAGACAAGTATTTATCATATGATATGTGCCTGATGCGGTCAACAACAAAACGATATATTATTATTATACTCAAGATAATCATTTTAGATGGGAGTGATGGCCACAATGAGCTAATCAAGTGTATAGCGACACAACTCGAGCATCGTGAGAAGTTTAAAATACCTACAAAATGATTTAATACATTCCCATGAGTTATGCACATGCAATCATACAGTCAGTAGTGTAGTTGTAGTAGTAGCATATTCTAGCAGTCAAGGTGTTCCGCTGGGAGTCAGTTCTGGATTTGAACTCTAACACCTATGTGCTCATTAATGACTGGACTGCTCCTAAGATTCATTGCAAGTGGCTAAGGATGAAACCCACCTAACCACCTCAATAGTCAAACAGTAATTGCATATTCATGTCTGGCCTGACAAACAGGACATTTTGGACACATGGACTGCAGAACTGTCACATTCCAAACATTTGAGATCTAACAGGAGAACAAGATAATCAGGACCCAAGAACAAGCAGGTTTGCTGAATGGTCACATTCCCATTACCTACATGGTAATGCTATTGATGCTAGTGTGAGAAAGCCCTGAAACGAGATCAGAGAGAAGGACACATGCCTTAACAATACGTTGCAAAATAGGAATGCAGTATGTGATTTGGTGTCCAGGTTAGTTAAAGCAAAGTCGCAAAATTGTTCAACCTCTGCACAGGTCACAATGGTCAGATGGTGAAGTGGAGCATATACAATTAGTGAGACTTCAATGATTTCTTTCTACACTATTTAGGTGAATGTTTTACAGGACTAACTAGCATCTGATGGAAGCTAATATATACTTGCCCATCTAGTCTTACTCCCCCTTTCATTTCCTTAACCATCCCTTTGTACTTCATCCGTTTTCTAACCCCGGTTCTTGTGATCCAAGACATTGTTTTCTTTATGATCTCAGACATTGTTTGTACCAACTTATGGTTAACGCCATGTATGGCTATAACATGCATGTCCTACTGAACCCCCTGTTAGGAGAGATAAGTCTGGGAAAAGTGTGTGTGTGTGTGTGTGTGTGAACAGCAACAATGTGTTCTTCTGGCCCAAGAATATAACTCTCTGAAGTTCAGGCCTAGAAGATAGAAGATACATGAAGCTTAGGGAACGGCAGAGGAACATTCTGCCACACTGAGTTAGGTTTGAGTCTGATCAATGTCATTCATGCATTGGCAATCTTCTAACATTGACTTATCTACCCCTTTACCTATAGCTCTAAGGGTTGGCACACACACACACACACACACACACACACACACACACACACACACACACACACACACACACACACACACACACACACACACACACACACACACACACACACACACACACACACACACACACACACACACACACAGTGTGGCTTTTACTGTTATGTTACAATGACAGACGACAGACACATCTCTTTTTTGTAGTGCTCTGTTTACTGCTCAGACCAGAGCATCTGTGCTAAGTTGTAAACAGATAACCAGACAAGGCCATTTGATGGAGCAAATGGTATATCAGCTGCCTTTTCTCACATGCCCCTTCAAGAATACAAAGACTGTTCCTACCAGAGTGTGTCCCCCCACTACCATCAGTCACCCACTCTTCTGGATCTACACATAAACACTGTAAAGGAGCTGTGGAATGCCTCATCATAACATCTCGTTGACCAACACTACATGCCCATCTCTTCTCCAATATCCTCCAGGATTTAGCTTTGCTACCGTTTGCCTTATTTGCACAGAGAAAGGGAGCATCTTTAAGTGCATGCAAAAAACGAAGTAGATATTCAGAGAGAGAGAGAGAGAGAGAGAGAGAGAGAGAGAGAGAGAGAGAGAGAGAGAGAGAGAGAGAGAGAGAGAGAGAGAATACGTGTGTTGCTGAAGAGGAAATAAGTCGTTTTAAAAGTCACACATTGTGAAACGCTGTCAAACCTAATTGCACCGTAATTCTAGAGTGACTCTAGAATGAATAGGCATATTACAATTACGAGACGGAAAGTAAACAAATAACTAATTTGCTAATCACCGTGAAATTAAAGCTCCCACCCCCTTTCAATGACAATCGGGTTAGCACACATTGTGTGAGGGAAAAAAACTATTGTGAAAGTGAAAATCGTGTCATATTTGACGAAAACCTAATATGCCCTGCGCCCCATTAGAGATTTAAACAACAACGGGGGTCATTATCATACAGTCGGTGTAACAATAATACAATATAATAATAATACAACAATAATATAATAACAATTACACGCCCGATTCCTGCACCCAAAACCTCCTCGTAGTTACGATAAAGCCCACCGCGTCACACCGGGGATGACTTAAGAAAGTGACTTAACCCTAAACCTAACCATAATAACAACAACAACAACACAACTACTTGAACATCATCACAGAGGTAGGGATACTTGTCGAGCAAGAATACCGAAGAGATTTTCAGAAAACGAATGGATTGGAGGGTTTTTTTAAGTACCGTTTGGGCTAAATGAGGTCATGTCCCCTTACAAGTCCCCTTTCCTGGCCACTTTGGGGGGGGGACACATGTTCGTTTGCAACGTCCATTGACCTGGCGTATCAGGAATCAATATATCAACGAAATAATTGAAAAACGTGTCTTACCTGTCTCTTGTTAAAACTACACTACATTTCCCCAGGCTCTCCATGAAACAAAACTTCACAGGACCTTTTGGGGAGTTGTTGCTGTTGTTGTTTTACGCGTATGCGACTAAGAAGGAATCCAGTCCAGTCTCAGTGTGCACACTGGACGCCGTGGTGCGGTTTGCCTTCACTGGTTCCCCAATTCACTTTGGTTTAGGCGCTGATCAACCAAAGTAGAGAAAGAGCGAAAGACGGAGAAGAGGATTGGCTTTGATCAATGGGCGGAGTTAATGAATACACGGGGATTTACGAGGGCTTATTCATTGGACATCGTGTGGCTAAACGGCATTTATTTGGCAAATCCTACGGCATATATGCAAGCATACTTGATCGAGTAGACCTATCAAAAGGGTAATGTTGTGTTCAGAGTTCCTCGCCGTTTGGGCGACCACTGGAAGAATTCACACCTCGTAGTCACCAGTCTATTAGTTGTTATTTATTGATAAAATTATACCCTAATACAGCAATCTAATACTCAATACTCAATTACAGGATCCGGGATCAGGACACAAGAGCTTCGTACCACACAGACCCGTGATGTCGTGTTAGCTGACCAGTAGTCTACTCAAGTGCCCTTGATTCCTTCGATACACAATACTTGTATATGGTTCCTCCGCCCATCCGGTGGTACCGTGGTTCTTCTCCCTCAGTCAGGTGTTTTTCTTCATGCGTGACCATTCGTGTTGTTCTCCTCATTCTGTCACGTGTCGCCAGTGTCTTCTGCTGGAGATCTCAGTCGGGCATCACTTCCCCATGGCCGTTAGGGCCTCCCGGCTGGGTCGCCGGGAGCAAACAAGAAACTGCAACTTGCAGTTTCTTGTTTGCTTCATCTGCACTTTTCATACATTTCATTACAGTGTACACATGACGTTTAAGGAGGGGAGACGATTTATGCATATTTTGAGCTTGGATGAAACAAGAATCAATCACTTTTCCAATCGCCAATTTATTTTATTGAAACAAAGCATCACAATCATCTTCCGCAGCAAGACGGAGTCTACCGTACCAATCTGGTCCGACTGACGACGCATTTCCACACTATACAATATATAGGGTTTTCATATATTCCTATTCTCATACGTCAAACGTTAACCCGTTTGCATCCCCTATTATCAATCAGTGTATCATAATTGTATCACAATTATCAATTTCCGTTGGGCCTGGAAGCCCACTGTCTGATTATGTTCTGAGCACATAGTTCTTGCAATGTATAGAGGAATATGTAGTGTATTTGTATACCCTTATTATAATCTAAAACACTGTCTTTTGATCCTCTATACATTGCAGTAGGTGGCTACAGCATAATCTGCTGGTGGACCCCAAGGCCCACTAGGACATAGAGATGTGTTAAGCTGTTCCAGATGTGTAGGTGTTGGTGTGCCTTCAGGTCCTTATAATGGTGCCTTTAGGGGGTTTTCAACGGTATCCTACGGAATGTAACATGAGTTATAACCGTAGGGAGTAGTGTTGTGCAAGCCAAATACGACCCCCTTGGGGGTTTGAGCCATACACTTGTGACGTGACGATGAAGACACCGTGACCAACCAGAGTAGTGGATACTGGTTGTACCTCTCAGACCAATAGTATTAGTTGGTGTATGAGGCTATTGTCTATATAATGTTTGGTAAAGGAGCGCGTGGGCAGTCTGCGAATTGGCACGGTAGGCTCCATCTTACTGCAGTAGATGCTTTCATTTGATGCTTTGTTCAATAAACACCTTGAACTTAGTATCCGGACCTCTGAGAAAGATTCTTATTCCACCGAGTAGAAATTATACTACAAATACAAGAAAAATACGAATGCCCTTATAATAAGGGCATTCAAATACACTACAGTAGCAAAGTCATTTTATTTATATGAGTGATTATGATGGAGGACTGTAAATTGGCGGAAAATGGAGAATAGTCAGATTTTCTGTCTTAGTAGTTAGTGGGATCACTACAAATGAGGCTGGGCTATGTCTAGACCGCTGTTAGTGTCACCAGTGTCCCTATAGCCTCTTAGGCAAAAGGATGCTTGCTTGGGGATGTATAGCCATCTCCCTGAAGATAACTCTCACGTCTCTTAATTTCCAGTTGCCATGGCATCTCACCCGAAGACACATCAACACATGGCATCCAGGGGGTACTGGATGTGGCATATGTGCTCACAGCAACCATTCAGAAAGAGACATCTATGAAGCACTGTGTCAATAGACTTAATAAATAAATTATAATAAAATACATACATTTGACATTACCTTATAGCGCAAATCTAAAGTGAACTTACTAAGTAAATTGCCATAGGCATCCTATAAATTCATGACACCTGCCAAATGTGTACCACATAACCAATGAGAACCAGGATAGAAAGAAACGGTTGATCATGACAATGCCTGAAAACAAGGTTAATGCTAATTATGAGTAGCTTTCAATATTGACTTATAAGGGTCCGTTACTGTCAAAAAATAGCCCCACAGCCTTTCAAATAAACCTGTTCTAGCCATACAGTTATTAATCGTCCCTGTCTTTGTTCTTCATTGTTTTTGTTCATTTTAAAGTCAGAGAGAGAGAGGAGAGAGAGAGAGGAGAGAGAGAGAGAGAGAGAGAGAGGAGAGAGAGAGAGAGAGAGAGAGAGAGAGAGAGGAGAGAGAGAGAGAGAGAGAGAGAGAGAGAGAGAGAGAGACCTTGACTATAATAACTTCCACCTCATCCCAAGGGGAAGGCTGAACTGTTTACCACCTGAGAAGGAGCCAGGGGTAATCAGGTGTGTTCAGGTGAGTCGGGGGGGAGCAGCGTGGGCGATCTCTCAGGATGTACTTTCTGATGAAACACCGCCGCGGCCTCCCAGAGGCTACGGCGAGTGACATGATGAGCAATAGATGTTTGGTGTTACATCAGACACAGCTCACATCTGTGCACCCACACCTGTAAACAAATATTGGTCGGTGCACATTCCCTCTCTCGGGACAAGTGGCCCGGATCCAAGCAGAACATCATGCGTTGCACGTTACACAATGCCATGTTCCACCACATCATCAACAAGGCCATGATGCAAAAAACAAACATTCAACAGAAGCACGCAGCAGCCAATGGCAGGCAGACAGGTCAGAGCTTAGATCCATGGTTATTTGCATTCCAAATAACTGCTCATTGCTGTGCACCGGGAAACGTGTTTGTTAGCACAATACCACCCAGTGTGGTCGAGTCGCTGTCTTTAGATAACAAAATAACTGATTGCAGGACCATTTGTTGCTACAATGGCACCACTATGTTAGCAATACTGTCAAAAGTCTCTTCTGAGGAACCCGTTTCTGAGGCAGGAGCTATGGGGACGAACATACCAAAATTAACCGTTTGTGACAACTCTTGGAGCAACATCGTGATAACATCTCAAATCTTATTTTGAATCTTCTTTATTGGTCACAATTATGTGGGCAGCTATTGTATATACAGCGCCCGGGGGGAAGCAGTGCTCAAGGGCACCTCGGCAGTGCCCAGAAGGCACTTTTTTCCCCCAACGGACTGAGCTACTGCCAACCCCATGTTCATTCACTATTACAAAGAGAGAGACCAGAATCAGCTCAGATCATCCTCACACATTTATTAGATATTACCCTTTGGAGTACACAGAGCGGTTATGTGACGTTCATGTGGGACGGATCAGATTTCTGAAGGTGCTGTTTCACAACATGTATAATAGTTGACAACTCTGCCATGGCCCCTTTACCTGCAATACAAGAAAAAAAAAAGATGCAAATCAACAATTACAAATACAAACATATTTTTTGGTCAACGGGCTGTGATATAATAATATATAGGTATATACCTAGAAATATACCTATATATTATTGTTATAGAAATATACCTATATATTATTGTTATAGAAATATACCTATATATATTTCTATAACAATAATATATAGGTATATTTATATAACATCTCGGTACAGTAAAATTATCTCACTAGGAGTGTGACCTTATCACTAGCATACCATAGTGTACAGTGTTGTTTATATTATAGTATTGTTTAGTATAGTATAGTATAGTATCGTATAGTTTTGTATTGTATTATTGTAGGAAATTCAATGGAATAATTCATTCCATTGTACTTGTTGCAAATGGCAATAAGAAAACATCTTGGATCTCTTGCAACTTGAATTTCAGTTCACTGGTGAACTTGCACAGAAAGCCCTGATGGGGGCTTCAGACGTCACTTGTTATGGTCTGTAGAGACTAACCAATCGTGGACATCCACCTCCGGTATCAACAAGGGAGCATCTACCCCACCCATTATTTGTCTATGTATTTTACTATGGTACAGATGGTACGGAGGCTATACTTTCATTGCGCAGTAACATTATGCTCGATATTTGTTTTACCAAATAGGGTATTGCACCCACACTGCCTCCTGCATGATAGTAGAGAGTTGCAATGTAATTACCTTACATTACAGAAGTCAAAAGTGCATTTCATTCCTAACAAGTCTCCAATAAGTACAGAAGTACAATAAGTTCAGGTAAAAGTTCAATAAGGTAAATTGGCAAGTAGGTAAGTTAGCAAACAATAGAACAATATCTAACATACAATATACTTAGACAATCTACTCATAAAAGACCCTAGTACACTAGTAAAAAGTGACAAGAGGATGGGCTAGGAGAAAGATGTAATGTATGATGCTGATTTCCACTTATCACAAGGTGGAGAACCACTGCTTTACTCTGCTACCACGCTATTCAACGAGATCCGGAGCACATCCGCGTCACACGTTTACTCTACCAACACTTGTTGGTGTTGTTGACTTTGAAGACCCCTGAATACGTTGTCTACACGCCCACAACAAATCTGACTGCTGGTTAACATCCAAATCTAAGAACGGTTAGGATTTCCAAATATGACAAACTAATTCAATCCGACCGGTGGATTTGTGGTAACATTGTTCGGAGATGCAATACTTCCCTGATTACCTTCTCAAGGGAACGTTCACAAGTGATAGGTGGTTTGATACATGATAACAGTACATGCTAATACACTATTCTAATAATGACACATCTGTTTTCATTTATATTTTGAGTGTCCATGCACTCTTCAGTACAAAAGCGTTCTCAGAGAGTTACTGTATGGGAGGTCAGCTGGAGGTCAGCAGAGAGGTTAAGGGTGTTCACCTCTAGTTATGCTTTGAATGTAATACATGACTTAGAACACAGTGGCCATTGTTAAACATTTGTGTGTTGTCAACAGTATAACTAAACCTTGTGTAGGATGGGATCTTGTCCAGCCCCCACAAAATATTGTTCCTTGGCGACAACTAATACCTTGAATTCTGTCGACCCTCTGGGATAAGGCTACGGTGGACGTATTGAACCTACCCGACGCTGGGAGACAATACAAAGTAAACAATCTGAAGACAGATCAAGGAGCATTAGTGGTAAAAGGGACATGTTATAATGGGTGGTTGGACTAATGTTAAATGACCTTGTATGTCACCGCGAAACATCTTGAGTCTCTACAGACAATAGAACATGTGTGGACATGCCCCTATGCCCCAGTGAAATTGCCTCCTACAATACCCACCCGCTGTATGGGAAATATATTATAACCTTTGTGGAGGGTAACGCAGAGATACTTATCTTAAAGTTCAACCTTAACATGGTCGCTAGTAAAAAGATCCTTTAAGGGCTCAGGATTTGGCCCCGTTGTCTTTCTATTGTAGTCTAATGGAAGATTAACAAATACATATCTAAGCGTGTTGTAGAGAATTCAAGCTCTTCCTGCTCTCCTTAAGTTCGATGAGACAATACGGAGGAAACCTCTTAGGATAATGAAAAGATAAATCTGTTTATTCTGATAATGCAATATAATAGCAGAGTAAAATAAGTGAAGGTCAACACGGAAGCAAAACTTGCGTGTGCATAGTATTTAGTTTCTCCATTTAGTTTGCGCTCCATCTTAAAAGGGGAAGCTTCTCCTGATTGGCTCGTGAGCCGACACAGTCTGTCTTACCAAATGGGTGATTGTTGGGAGAAAACCTTTCGAGTTCAACTGGGTTTCTATGGATACTATCAACTTGTTTCAGCCCGGTGAGCCCAGTGGGTGTTGGGCTCTTAGAGTTGACCTCTTGGCCTATTGGCCTGCAGAACATTAACTTCAACAGTCTGTTCTATGTCCCCTTGTGAGCTGGAGAACCTCTGGGTCCACAGAAACATATCCATATATCAACATACTATATCAACTAGACAACAGTACAAGGTACTTACCTAGTTCAATTTTACGGCATTCTAGTGATAGCATAAAGACCAATTTCTTCCACACGTGCTATGGTAATGGTAAACACTAAAATTAAATTATAAATACGTACTTATATCAACAACAGTGATAATATAATACTATAGTACTATCTACTATAGTAGATATTAAATGGTTTTCAGTGGTCGACCTAGCAAATGTGTTCTTCAGCACTATAGGGTGGGAACAGACTGGGGCAGTTATCACTGCTGCTCTACAGAAGTCCAGGGGTCAACCAGCGCTGGGGACTCTTCAAGAGTCCTGGGAAATCCCCCCCCTCAACAGGAGGAAGTGGGACCCTCCCTAAAAGACCATGTGGGAGCGTGGTAGTTAATGCACTGTCCAGCAAACCTGATGTACGCCTAAGTACAACAGGCCCCTTCTGTCTGACTGTATTTGTGTGTGTGTCTATTTGTATCTTCAGAGTGTGCTAGACACTGGTTGGGTTGTGAGCACCCATAATAGAAAGGTGGGGTGCAGGACAAAGCCATATATGGCCATTATTGAGGATCAACCAATAGAATTGGAAATTTTCCAGAAATTGGTGCTTAACACTAGTAGAGCCAGCTTTAACAATGAAACAAAATTATAACAAAATACTTCCTAGGTTCCTAAATTAGCAGTTGTCATTCATGGTGATACAATACAAGGTTCTCTGGTGGGGGAGTAAGAAGCAGAACCGTTAATCTTTTGATTCATGGTTCCTGGCGTTGGCTTTGAAGTTGCCTGGAGCCTGGCACATCTCAGAAGGATAAGATCTGCAGATACTGGGGAGATTGCCCATTCGGATTTTATAGTCACTCAGCTTATTCACTGTGCTTGCTTGGGGATGTGAATATGATAATTTAATGTTATACCAATAATGTTATTGTACCAGTAATATACATTTGTATTGCAAGTGAGCTTATATCAATGCTGATGTACAATCAAATGGAAAAAAATATCCGCTATACAAAATAATAATATTCCTGTCATTGAAATATAGGGTGTGTTGCTACAAACAAAGTGATTTAACCTAGAAGAGATGGTTCTTATGGCGCTTTAAGAAAAGAACCTAAAAGCCTACTAACCATAAATTACCTATTCAAGTAGGACAACACCAATTCAAATGTTGAGTACTAGTGTTTCCGTCTTAAATTAAGTAAACAAAGTGTGACACTTCTACGGTTTATGGTATGATTCTACGGTTAATGTGTGACTACTTATGTACAACAATAATTTATCTTTGGTCTTAATCATCTATTACGTTTTTATAAGGAGGGATAGATTGGTACTTACTGAGTCAAGTATTGCACAAAACCTACACCATTATCTCACCCACCCTTTAACTAATCTCTATTCATGTTATCCTATTCCATTGATACAACTGTTTTATTAATACTATAATGAATTAGTAATTGTGTTTTTGCTAGTTTAGGATTTAGAATTGGTCACACTTTTCATGTATTAGCTACTCTGTAGTATCTGTGGATACCTATTGTTTTTGTACTGGATATGTATTTGAATTTTTGATTAGTAAAATATATGTCAGCCTGTGACTGGTAAAAAGCTTTGCATTTTGTCACACATATGTGTATTCCCGGGAAGCAGGTCTCCAGAAAGTTTGGGATGACTTGGCCCACAGAGGGCGCGGTTACAGTACCCTGCCACCCCCAATGCATCCCGATGGATGTCAATGTCTGAACCTTGGTATACAGTCCATGTTTTACATGCTGAACATATGGTGTGACTTGCTCAGTCACAAAGGGGGGAATGTGGGAAAAATATTCTAACAAGACTTTGTGTAAAACACATATTCAATGTGGGAATGCTCATTCAAACAGGAGAGAGGAAAGAGTGGGGAAACATAGTCTCAAGGGATTGTCTGCTACAATCGTCCCGGTCAGCAAGGAGACATGCAAAACACATGCAACTTAGACACCTGACAGTTGATCCAGGATGTCTGGCATCAGAGTCAAAGGGGAACTAGTCAAACAATGTTTCCATAATTGGGCACGCTGGCTAAACAGGCTATTCTTAAGATAACCTGGTAACTACCTGAGGAAAGGGGACAAGGGCCCAACGGTATCAAAGATTGTCATATAAAGGAGGGAGAGGGAGTCGTAGAAAACAATATAATCCATATGTATCCTAAACAAAGTCAGTTGCTCTGTGAACCAGCTGTGTATGTTAACAAAAGTGTTAAGTGTTGGTGTCTTGTGTCTCAAAAAAAGTGTCTCAACCAAAAAAAACAGTCTGTAAAATGGTCTTTGCGGTTATAGAAAATGGTCTTTGCGGTTATAGAAGTACGTTTAAATGAGATGCTGTATCATAGTAATGTTAGTCGAACAAAATATGTCAAGATTAATTAATGGAAGGTAGAACACATTACCACTGCCGCTGAGAAGTATAGGACCAGCAATGCTCAAAAACCATGCAAGAATATAATTATTTTTAAAGTGACCAGACACTCATTCCATTGCCCCAACCTCATGATCACCACCAGTCTCGCGAACATCATTAGTCCTAACAACAATAATAATAAAATATTGAAGTTCTGACCAGGAAATTATAAATGTACACACACAGGAAAACAGGAGATTTATTTACTAGTGGTGTCATAAAACCCAATGAGGAGACTGGCTTTGGGGCCGCCACTTTTCTGCTTGTGTTATTATGGAGATGGGACATTTATATTTTATTTATAATAAATCAATAAAAAATACTTATAAATATGAGTATTAGTTAAGAGTTTTAATTGGGAATTAAAGTTCTTAAAACAGACCAATAAACTCATAAAAACATGAGCTATTTTAGAGGGAATGTTTTCATCTCATGATCATTCCCTGCCAAAGCTGTACAATGCATACAGTTTTCCACATCCGGCTAGGCATGTTTTTTTGGTGTATACAATTTGACAAGAAAGTCGTCATCATGTTTTATTGTGTGTGTGTGTTTATAAATTAGCCCCCTGGTGGAGCCCGAAGGTCATATATCAGGGGAACATTTTTTTCCAATCACTTCCATAAATGCTGTCACAAAGTGCCTCTGTGACGACAATGCTTTCAACTTTATGAGAGTTGTAAGTCTTGTTGACCCCTGAACCTGTCAAGGGCCAAGGTTCACATTACCGTGACCAAGGAATGTACCAGAAAAGTCTGGGGGGGATAAAGAACTACAAAAAGACTTACAGGAGTCACTGAAATCCTTCCTTGAAATCACATGAAAAGGGGGTGCATTAAGGGGTGCAAACAACAACTTCTTGAACAATAACACACACACACACACACAAACCTTCATCTCCACATACTAGTTTCTTGGAAACGCAGGGGATTTCCACATATCCAAAGTCTTTGAGGCTGGCTACTTGTCGGGCTGTGATTGGGTGTTCCCACATGGCTGTGTTCATGGCAGGGCAGAAGAGCAGAGGCCGGGAGTTATCCCACGCTCTCACCACGCAAGTCTGCCAATTCAAAGTGAAAATGTTATTATTGTCTGTCATCCATTTTATCTCTTGGGGGAATGAATGATCCAGGTGTACGATAAATCATATGCTGTCACATCCAGTGAATAAAACGACATGGGTCTTACCAGTAGATTGTCACAGATGCCACTGGCAATTTTACCAAGGGTATTGGCATCTAGTGGAGCGATCACAAACAGGTCCGCCCAGCGCCTGAGCTCAATATGCAGCACTGGGTCAGTGCGCTGCGACCATAGCTATCGTCGAGAGCAAGTCATTATGGTTAGAATAGATCTGACCTCTAGCTGTTAATGGTTGTCCTTTGAAAATGTAACAAAGTCATATTTACCTCCCACTCATCGCTGTCTGTGTAGATCTTCACCGTTATCTCCGCCGGGTTATAGAAGTGATGAGCATGCTCGGTTGTAACCACTCTCACGTCCACCTGGAGCCCAGGACAGGAGCAATCACAGGAGATGTTTGATCGGCTCTTTCATTTAATCACAACATGGCTGTACTGATATGAAATAAAATGATATAATATTACAATTATTACTTTGTGATATTTTCATATTTCATATCATGATATTTTCATATCATGATATTTTCATTTTTCATATATTGTTTTGCACTACAACATTAACTATTACTTTCTGATTAAAACTAGTAAAAGGTATCTAAATATATTAGTTTAAATCACGGTTTAAACACTGACTGATTAGCATTGCGATATTACATGTTGCAATATTGCGCAAACATGTGCAATATTGCATTTAAAGCATCTCCTCGGTATAGCAAGTTGCGACATATAAACCTTTTTTATATACAAATAAAATAATAAACCCGTATGCTTATTTAGTTTAATGTCATCTTACCTCTGGTAATTCCAAAAGTTGTGAGACCAAAGCAGGCAACTTCAGAGCCGCTACGCTGCCTGTCACGCCAACCAGCACACGGAATTTACCGCTTTCGGTCAACAGACCACACTTGGGGGACGTATGACACACGCCACCCTGCATAGTAGTGCTGATACGATGTGAAAATATATCGGTTTGCCTCAGCACCAGATATTTCAAAGTGTAATAAGAACCATAGGATAAGGACTAATTTACTTGACTTGTTGTTCTTCTTCTTGGTCTTGGTTCTGGCCGTTTCCGTCAACACTGAGGAACAGCCAATCAGGTCACGGGGAGCGACGTCAGCTGACGAATCGGTACGTTGGGAGTCTGCGCACGCGACGTCACAAGTCGCTTTCGACGCTCGGCGAGTTTCAGGTCCCAAGGAGCGGAACCGCCTGTCAGTTGGGCTCATAGACGTCCCGGCCGGCCTAGAATAACCCGTTCAGTACAGTGAACATGTGGCTCACACCTCATGTACATTGGGCACAGCGCCATGAAGACATTTACTTGCGAGTTGAGTTGATAGACGCACAGGTAGGCGCGCTGGGCCGCTGGACCGCTCGACCGCTGGACGTACTGTGGTGGTGGTGCATTACAAATGGCCTTCGAAAATCTCAGTGCATCTAAGTTCATATGTTCATACATGGTTGAAACTATGTGGGCGAACCCGATGTTTTCCTATAAAACAATCTAGCGACATGCGGCGAGAGCGGTCGACCTCACGTTTAATTCAGCTCATCAATCATTATTTCAATCATTAGCAATCGGATTGTGATCCTGGTCTTGAGTAGCGTCATATGAATGCTTGCATTGTTAGGCGGTGCTCTGTTCGACAGAAGGAAGTCGAAACTCGGAACTAACACATTTTTTCGTGTCTTTTTCAGAATATGAACGTCCATATACATGACAATGTCCTACAATTTAGTGGTGAGTGGGTGGCGTGGTTGTTGTGCGTTGTTGTTCAATTGGATTGGGAATTGTTCTCGAATGAACCGAATTATTTCATGACTATAATGTGTGTCTGAAGGGCAGGGACATGGCGCAAAGGGACAAAACGACTATCGGTTCAATCTGGCGTTTCTTTTACCAGTAAACCCAGAGGTAAGCTGTGCAAGCTCCGTCTATCTTGTTTGTGGTATCAGGAGTGGGATGGAAACGTGTCCTGATGATATTATGATAACACGTATGATTTGTAGGTCAGCTACAAGTCCACCCAGAGGCAGGTGACTATAACCGTAAGGAAAGCACAGCGCGGTTGGTGGGATAGGCTGACTGTTCAGGAGCGAAAGCCAGCCTTCCTGGCCCCTGATTTTGACCGCTGGCTGGACGAGTCCGACGCTGAGATGGAGATCCGTGAAAAGGTAAGCTTGAAAAGTTGAATTCTGTTTTGAGAGGAAAAAATCGTGCACATGCACCTTGTGTATGGGCACATCAAGGTCCACTGCCTTCCATGACCTTGGTACTAAATGCTTGAGGGAGGACCATCCTCCCTAAAATTTCAGAGAAAAATAAAGTGCAAGAGATAAATGAATACACATAAATGTAACAGATTCATCTGATAATATACCTTGGATAATATTACTATTTTAACACTTCGAGTTTTTCCTATTTTCATCATTATTGGAGTAATCACTAAATAGATATTTTTCATCAAAGTAATGCTTCTTCCCCTCAGATCACAATCGGTTTAAATTATGTTTGGCTTGTCTGCTAAAATGACCCACTAATACACTGTCAAAATTGATTCCTTCCTTCCTCCCCTACTTTTACAACCACCAGCCGCCACTGCTATGGACATGGAGTCTCTCGATAGTAAAGCTGTAAAAAAAAGTGTGTAGTACATTTTAATGTCTAGTTAAAAACCCAATTTTTTTTTCCCAAAAGGAGGAGAAAAGTAAAAGAATAAAGACGTCAAGGGCTAAAGAGAATGGTGAGTACTGTATTATTCATACAATTATTCAAATGTTTTTGTATTCAGAATTATGAACTGTCAAATTGATAAAACGCATTCCTTTTTTTTAGGGCTTCCTAGTATTAAGATGGTGTTTCTGTTCCTATACAACCTGGTTCAGTTCCTGGGCTTCTCCTGGATCTTCATCAACATGACTGTGCGTCTTTTCATCTTTGGCCAAGGTGAGGATTGTGTTCGCTGAGAATTCTGCACGTATTTGTTATTTATATGAATCTGTACTAGTTATGTCAGTGGTGTCGTCTAAGGAACGACATTGAATTGAACTCGTCACGACTCTGCTCTCTTTTCAGATTCTCTGTATGATACCTTTCACACCATGTCCGATGCCATGTTCTTATGCCAGACTCTGGCAGCCGTCGAGGTTCTCAACGCTGCTTTTGGAGTGGTCAAGACAGGCGTAGTACCGACTTTTATACAGGTATACGCCGGGTTTCTTTGTCTTGCAGCGATACACCTTGTAACTGGTGCCATGTCAGCGGCCTAAGAAGCTAATAATTACTTTAAGTGACGTTGTGTATGCCAATGTGTTGTGTGCTCCAGGTGGTTGGAAGGAACTTCATCCTCTTCATAATCTTTGGTAGCTTGGAGCAGATGCATAACAAACCAGTAGTCTTCTTTGTTTTCTATCCCTGGAGTGCCATTGAGATAGTTCGGTGAGTCTTGTCGTGCATGCTAGGGCTTTTTTTTTATTTTGCTAACTTGAATGGAAAAACAGTCACTCCTTCACAATTAAAGCATTTTTAGTACTGGTATACATTTTCATTGTCTATGTTTTTTGCCATTTCTCTCAGGTATCCATTCTACATGCTGGGCTGTTTCAATACAGAGTGGAAAACCCTCACTTGGTTGAGGTACACTGTGTGGATACCATTGTACCCGTTAGGAGTTCTGGCTGAAGGTGAGTGTTCAGTTTTTGTAAAAAATAAATAAAAATAAATAAGAAAACATTAACCTTTTCTTCTCAACAAATGCAGCTGTCGCGGTCATCCAGTCCATTCCCATCTTTGATGAGGCTAAATTGTTCAGCATCGATCTCACGAAATTCATCGGCACGTCCATCCGATTCTCCCACTTCCTGTACGCCTACCTGATAGTCATGGCGATAGGTGAGTCTAGAAACACACACTTTCTGTTCATGTTTGTTGAACCAACGCAATATGTTCCACTACTTAACTTCAGTGCCATTCGCAGCCTCGACAATTAACTTCCGACACCTCTACAAGCAAAGAAAGAGGCGTTTCCGCACAAACAAGAGGAAAGAAAACTAAAGATAAAGCAAGAACATTTTTGTAAAACACCTTTTACTGTCTGCCTATAGCTGGGACTGACTCAGATTCAGGAGATATTGTATCTCTTCTATTCTTGTCACAATTGCAGTATTCAATGAAATGGTTCATGGTTTTCACAGTCTGTATGGATGGTGTTATCTGATGGGCGTTTATGCTTGCTATTTCCTGTGATAAATTAAGGTGTCAATTCAGTTTACACAGAAACAAATGAAATGTTTAGTTTTTGTACTGTAGCACAAAACTATTTTGTCAAAGTATCTTTTCTGAAAAACATTTCTACATTTATGAAATCGTTGTAATTGAGCGGTTTTCATTGTAATTGTGTAACTATACCTTACATATAAGACTACTTAGAATAGCTTTTAGGTTTAATGATATTTTAATCTAAGGGATGGGTCCTGACCTTCACTCATTTCCAATTAGATTTGGTTGGTAAGATTGAATTGTTGTAACACATTGATCTGTTGTCATTCTGAGCAATGTACACCCTTATTGAAACCAAGCTCTTTCTTTACATTTAATCAATTGTGTTTGTACCATTGTTGATAATTAATGATTGAACCTAGAATGGTCTGCTACTGGTCTGTAACCATCACTACTGTGATTACAAATGGCAATTTTATTAATAAATCCCCAAGTTGGTCAGAGACTGTAATTAAACACAACATAACTCACGAATAAAAAGTCAATTCATGAAAAGGTACTATAAACACTAAAAAAATATGTACACGGCACCATTTAACAAAACATGGTTTTGCGCAGCCACAAATAGGCAGCGTGTGTGTGTGTATTCTCTATTTGCGGCAATCTACTCGACTTTCCACATCACGTCAATACTGGTTTTAAACATACACAAGGAGCCTTCCTTGTTACTTGACGCCCATTTTGGAGCACAAGCCCACACACAGTGCCGAACTGGACTGCGCTGGGGCTCAGCTTGAGAAGTCTGTGTGCATGGGCGCAATGTTTTGGTCGAAGGCCGCATACTGAGAGTCCCCGGCGCTGGCCAGCTTGAGCTGCTTGGCGGCGTGGGAGAGCTGGAAGGCAGCGTCGGGGTGAGCCGAGTCTGGAAGCAGGGTGCACTCCCTCTCCAGCAGATCCCCCACTCCCTTCAGGAGCTCGCGGAAACCGAAGGCAAGGGCGGCCTTCCGCAGGCGGTTCAGCTCCTAGCGAGAACGTTTACGTTAAACCAAAACGACGTCGGGGGGGGTGGGGAAACGGCTCGACTGCTTGTCTAAAAGGCAAGAATTGATTTTGAAGAGTTTTTCACCTTATAGAATGTTTGGGTCTTCTCCGGAAGCTTCCGTGCGTTCCTCAGGATCTTCTGCACGTCGGTCTGTGGAGGAGGACGCACGCCACAGCAATAGTTTACAATACATATAGAAATATAAATTAAATCCATATGTATTAAAGACCAATATCATTTCATTATAAACATGTCGTAAAGTTATGATAGGAGGGCATTTTACCTGTAATCCACTAGCCTTGATCCACACAGTAACATTCTGTGCATAGCTCCGTTTGATCTGGGGTTGGACTGGGAATGGACTCTTACTGTCGTCCTCTCCATAGGGATTTTCAGCAGCCTCTGAAAGGGCAACACCAATAATTAACTACCACTGGGTGAGTTTTGTAAGCCGTTCACAGGCTTACTGCTTAGTTAAATGCAAAAACATTCACATGAAGGTAGTATATTGAATTGTGAGTTAAATTACCAGATATTGGCCCCAGTTGCAAGACTTTGCCAAGCCAAGGCAGAGGCTCTGGGCCAGGCTCAAACAGAGACATCATGAGGTTGGACTTCTTTTTGCTGTCTGCTTGAGAGTACAGCATACCATACCATTCTGGCCTGGCGACCAGATGAACAGGTGTAAGGTGATTCAACATAAGCCCAATGCAATTCCAATGTAATTATAATTATAGGGACAAGTGAACATACAACTATAATAAGGCTTGTAAGTTATTGCCCTTTTATGAGTCACAGACCAGTCTTGTGAGGTGCTATTAAAAGGCACATTAGTTGTAATGCCTCACCCCAGCTGGACCAGCGCCACCATGCCCTCCACCTTTAAGCTGCCGTGTAAAAGGACACAGAAGTTTGGACTCTTTCCTGCTATTTGACTCGCAGAAACCTCCTCTTCCGGCTCCTCTGCAGCTCCTGTCCCAACATCATCCACCTCTGGAAAAAGCCACAAACAGTCCTGTTTACACCGTTTTACAATTGCATTGTTGCACACAATGTAATGTTATTTTCAAAAGCACTTTACAGTTAATATTAAGGTATTTAGCAGACACTTATCTGACGCGACGCACAGTGAATTCAGATATAGGTAATTCATTTGCAGGTGTCTTCGGAAGGGCATCTTGCCCAAGGATGCCTACAGGTTAACTCAGTACCTTTTGGGTAGAAATCAAACACGCTGCACTACCCTCTCCCTCTGTTAAAAACATGAAATGCAAACCTTTGTTTACGGCAATGGGCAGTACCAAGTGTCGGGATGTGACAGGGGGGCTTGAAATGTCGCCTATCTCGATGAACCCCACAATCTCCAAGTCTGCAATGAGTGGAAAAACATAGGCAAAAAATCTGTGAAGCCTCCTGCAGTGTTGATGGGCACGTATATATCCACCTGCTGCTAGAGGACTGGCTAACCTGTGTTGACCACCCTGGGCATGGGGTCCACTTCGTCGTCCACCACCACAGGCTCTGGCCGGGGGAACACCTGCACATCGGAGGACAGGTTCCCACAGTGCAGAACCGCATGGAAGGGCGAGTATGCCTGGTCGATGAGCCTCCTGCAACCACACCACACCCACACACACACGTTGTTTTTCTCTTTTTCTACTGTTTATTGTTTACGGTACTCTGGTAATGTCATGGTAATGACCATGTTCAAATCGCCTTCTGGTGGTTACTAAACAGTAGTTACGTTATTTTTTACAGTCTCAAGTATTTACTTTAATTTTTTTTTTACTTTGACGTCACAATCAGATCCAATCAGATCCAAGGAAACAAACAATATCAAATGCAAAGTGTTATTTTACCCAAACATGGCCTGTACACTCTTCAGACACAGTGGCCCGTCCATTGTGAAGATCTGTCCATCACCTCCACTAAGATGCAGCATCTCCTCCAAGTTGTCCATAGCATCAGTCATCTGCAACTGGCATTGCAAGAGATATAACATTAATATGAATCACATTATATATACATTACATTACCTTACATGAACCGCAACACTGTTAATCCATGACATAGTCCCAATAAGTAATTGTAATAGAATGTAATAAGTATTATCCATCCATCCATCGTCTACCGCTTATCTGGGTCGGGTCTCGGAGGTAATAAGTATTATGTGGTACAAATAAATAACTTAATTAATGCGTGAACAAAAGGCGTACAAGTAGTAAAATAAGTCAAATGTAAGAAAGCAATCACTAAGTTACTATAGTCATAGTTGAGGAAAGACGTGACTTAAGTGGGATGGATGGATGGACTGGATACCTCCTCTGCGTTGGCAACACACAGGATGAACATCTTGGTAGGGAAAGGGAACGGGAGGGGGAACTTTTTGTCGTCGGCACGCTGTTTCACTGTTTGTAGGGACTGACGTAGGGAACCCTTCCCAATACCAAGAGAGCCATCAGTCACCAGCACCACCTACACAAAATGACAGAACAGCTCACACCCAAAAACCACCAACTACTACTACTACTACAAATGTTTGGAATTGTGATTTAAAGTGTATAACAATGACAGTATAGATACCTGACAGGGACAGGAACTGCCCCACTCCTGTTGTACTATGTTGCTTACTCCGCCGAGAGCTGATTCAATGCATGTTTTGTCATAGTCTTCCAGGTTGCTGAGCGCCTCCTGCACAATACACAACAGAACAACGTTTAACCCAAATGAATGTTAGAAAATTAAATAAATATTGGGGGGGGGGGGGGGGGGGGAAATATACCTGCAACGTGTTGTAATCTCTGGTGAAGGGCACCAAGAGCTCCCAGAGAGATGAAAAGGCCACTAGAGATGTGAACTCCAAGCGGTAGTTTGCAGCCATGTGTTCAAACAACATAGTGAGTCCATGGACCGCTAGGTTCTTCCTCTGGAACTCCTCGTAGCCCTCTTGTGATACTGGCCGCGTCATGGACAGCGACACGTCCATCACCACCACAGTTGGCATCGTGAAGACCCAAGATAGCAACCCGCAATGTACCTTACTGAAAACAAGAACACATACCATACAAATATACTCAAATATATTCGTAGCGTTTTGTATTGACTGGGTCCTGCAGGCTGCAGGGCAGTTAAAGAACTGCTTATATTTTTTTAGAAGCAGCATGCAGGTCCCATTAATAGTTTACGAGCATACATAAACATATACAATTAACAATGTTAGCTATTCGCAACACGGATGCAAACAAACATCAGGTGCATAAAGTGTAAGCCCATGACACCACAGCCATAACTCACCTTCTGTTCGGTTTCCTGTGAAAAACGACGAGACTGAGAGGGGTGTAATCCTAACGTTGGCTAGCCAATGTGGCTAACTATAGATTGCATTATGGGGTTAGATTATCACAAAAGACAAATGTCTTGATGAGAATGACAACTTTACAATAGTTCTGAATTTAGAAATGATTTTTAAAAAAAAGTAGGATTCAATCACTACAAAGCGTACACAGACGCCTATCGTATTTTCAATAATTTGTGATGTGCAACGCTTATTGCGTCCGGGTGAAACAAGTGTTGAATGAGTTCGACTCGGGCGACTTTGCAAGCAAGTGTTAATTATTCATAAATCGTGTTTAGTTGTAAATGAATGCACATTTATAATTATTGAATTACTGTAATCACCGAGGCATATTTATTACATTGATGTACATCATTATTTACAATTTATTTATCAATGTATAGCTGAATTCCTTTATCTGGAAGTCAATGGACAACAAACTATTTCAATGTAGAATTAATAATGTCAATTAATTATAATTGTCCATATGAGTTTTAGGCTTTGCACACACATAGGCTCTCAATAATGGGCAATATTAATGCAATGTATGCCAAAGCATCAAATTATGTATTGTAAATAACTAGGGGAGGGGCAAGACAAAGTGAGAGCGAGACAATACACATAAGCCTCTTAAAACACTTAGGTATTAGGTATTATGGTAATCCATTGTGGAGACTTGTCCCGCGGTGCGTCCTACATAACCCTCTGGCCACTGGTAACAATTTGGATGCCCGTTTGTCCCAGTGTACCCAGCTGTGTATATTATTAACTTCTTATAAAGGCTTTTGGTGATATGGATAACATATTTCATTCAAGGTAAGCATGTGGTTTATTTATGGATTTTGTCGTTTGTTATTTCAGCAGAAATGTTTTTGGTATAGATAATATCATTAGTTGTTACATATGCTATGGTTCCCTCGTCATAATGTTTTCTGATCATTTTTTGATGCTTTTACTTGTAATAGCCCAAGCTTTCAATCCAGTGAGGACATGAGATGAATCCCATCGCTGGAGCCTTCAGATCAGTCTCCCCGTGGGCTTTCGGGGAGGTTACTGGACGTGTGGACGTTTATGACTGCCTATTCATGCCCATAAGTTTGTCATAAGCAACAGCACCGACATCGGCCTGGAGCGCCATGCATTACCCACGACGGAAGCGACTTCACCTGGGCCGCGTCCTCTTCCTGCTCACAGGGGTCGTCCTCTGCACCGTGTACCAGCTGACCATCAGCGCCAGGCTGTCCGACCCCTGGCACGCGCCTCAGATGGGCGAGCCCTTTGCCGCGGAGGGCTCCACGCTGGAGGACGTGGACCAGAGCATCACCCGGGCCCCGGGGCTGGGGGAACCCATGACGGCGACGCGGCCCGTGGACCTCACGGGTCAAACGACCCCAGGACCGCAGCCCGTGACCGGGCCCGTGACGTGGGCCTCCACCGAGGCCCCTCCGACACCGGCGACCGATCGGAAGATGGTGCACTGCATCTACGTGGAGCCTTTGGAGCCTGCTGCCCCAGAGCCGACCCCCCTAGGGACGCCGAGCCCTCCTCCGGGGTACGTGACCACTCCCTCCCTCCCTGGCCAAGCCCCGCACATAAAGGGAGAGTATCCCTATGACATCTTCACCGTGGAGGACCGGAGAAGGGGCTGGGTCATCCTCCACATCTTCGGCATGATGTACATGTTTGTATCCCTCGCCATCGTGTGCGACGAGTTCTTTGTCCCCGCCCTGGGCGTGATCACGGACAAGTTGGCCATCTCTGACGATGTGGCCGGGGCCACCTTCATGGCCGCCGGAGGCTCCGCCCCGGAGCTCTTCACCTCGCTCATAGGGGTCTTCATCGCTCACAGCAACGTGGGCATCGGCACCATCGTGGGGTCGGCGGTGTTCAACATCCTGTTTGTGATCGGGACTTGCGCGCTGGTCTCCCAGGAGATGCTGCATCTGACCTGGTGGCCTCTGTTCCGGGACGTGTCGTTCTACATCCTGGGCCTCAGCCTGCTCATCCTCTTCTTCCTGGACAACATCATCGTGTGGTGGGAGAGCGCCCTGCTGCTGGCCGGCTACGCGCTCTACGTGTGCTTCATGAAGTTCAACGTCCAGCTGGAGCACGCCTTCAAGTCCCTGCTCCACAAACATAAGCACATTATTCAAGTCATTGCCATGGTGGAGCCTGAAAAGGTATGACTTAAGAAGAATGGCTGGTTGAACATGTAAGAAAGTCGGGTCAATGTCCTTTGATCTCACAGCAGCTGTATTGAAGAGGGCCATTTAAGTACATGAAGTGCAAGTGTACAATAACTATAAATAAAGATTGCATTATGCAAGGTAGGGTAAAACCATTTGCTTATATAAATACATCATAACAAATGTGCAGCACACAATATGCTACTGATCTATATGTTACTACCTTACCAATATACTTACCAATGACAATGACAAATATCATTATTTCAGTAGCCACAGCTAAATTTATCAATGAAAATCAACTGTTCAATTGACATTTACTCACATGTAATGTTTCCTACAGGATCCCGGAGAAGCAAGCGACAATGTGCCCTCTATTCCAGAGGACAAAAACAGGTTAAAGGTAAAGTTGAACAAATCCACAAACCAACCAACCCACCCATAGCAAACCTTTTAAACGTTCTGATGGCTGATGATGATATTCATCCATAAGACTGAGTCTGTCTGGTGGAGGTTTGACTCTCTCTCTCTCTCTCTCTCTCTCTCTCTCTCTCTCTCTCTCTCTCTCTCTCTCTCTCTCTCTCTCTCTCTCTCTCTCTCTCTCTCTCTCTCTCTCTCTCTCTCTCTCTCTCTTTTTCTCTCTCTCACCAGCTGAAACCCTCCCTCCAGCGTGGCGGCAGCTCAGCCTCCCTGCACAACAGCACCATGAGAAACACCATTTTCCAGCTCATGATCCACACGCTGAACCCCCTAGGAGCTGGTAACTGTCTGCCAGAACACCTGTAAACATGGCTACGGCGATAGTCTCGTCATGGCACTGTGCTTCTCCTATAGTGCAGTGGCGATGTTATCCCACTGAATGGCAGCGATTATTCTCAATGGATACTCTCAGCAGATACATGGTTCTCTGTACAATATATAAGTTATGTATCACAGAGATACATTCCAGCGGATGCAAAATTTGTGTTTTAGTCATCACAAACCATACAAAGGTAAAATAATAATCATCATTCATCAGCTTATTCAATTTATGTATATTGTCTTTTTTAATCAAGCAGTGCAATTCCAATTATTACTGCAATAAAGGGCACTATTACACATCCCTTAAAAGGGACAGCACGACAGCCTTTCTAATACTAATTAAGAGTATAAGATCTGTTAACAGCCCACAGCCTTACCCGCAAACTAATTTCTCATGTCGAACAGGTCATCCAGTTTAACACAGGAATAAATTAAAAAGGAACAGAGGACTGCAGGGAGTATGTTCTGCCAGTAGTCTGCACTACAGTCCGCTACAGCAACTTCAGGTCCCGTTTGTTATGTGCATCTTGTTTCATATTTGATTTAACATCCAAATACCTACTGTCAGCCAGTAAACCTATCTCTAACCCATACCCTATATGCCTTAGGCAGTACTTGAGGAAGACATTCAAAATACAAGATTCCCGTCTGTGTATATGGTCTACATGGTTTCAAGGTGAAGGAAGCAAGACGGATCATTCCAAAGAACCTGAGGCTGCACCAGCCAAGGAGACAGAAAAGGCAGACCCGCCGGAAGACAAGAAGGTACTCCCCCTGGACATCCTCCAAAAAAGTAAATCTTTAATACATGCCTATGTTAAGAGTCCAACACATACACCCCCTCTCGTCAAGTTAAGTAACATGTATTTGTATAGCCCTTAATCACAGTTACAGTCTCAAAGGGCGTTCACAGGCCACATGTTTACAACCCCCCCCCAAACCCTAGCCCCCCCTAAGGGCAAGAAATTATTAAATGACGGAGGAAGACATTTTGAGAAGGAACACACAGAGTAGAAGGGGATCCCTCCTTCCACCGATGGTTCAGGAGTGCCATGCCATAAGTGGCATACATAGTAATGTACATAGTAATGTACAAAGAAAATAAAAAGTATAAATAGTAAAATGAGACTATCATTTGTGTGTGGTTCTGGCCGGTATCTTTCAGGTGGGGATCACAGCGGCACACTCTGTACAACTCAAGAGAAAAACACGCCCACACGCCCTCAGTCAAAGTACTGAGGTGTTTCTCCACTCTTGCTGGTGTTACGGTCACAGGCACACCTTTGGGGTGTGGATCGAAATATGTCTCTGTGTCTTTCTATTGCCTTCCAGTTTACAGGTTGTAAAAACCCTCCTTGCCCTCCTAGGAGGAAGTGCCAGCGAGTGACAAGGGGTCAGGGGGCTCCCGCCACTCTGGCAGCGATAAGGATGACGGGGACAACGATGAGGACAGTGACAGCGAAGAAGACGACGAGGATGATGATGATGATGACGATGATGAGGAAGAGGAGGAGGAGGATGATGATGACGAAAAGGAGGAAGAACAGGAGGAGCCTCTGTCGTTGGAGTGGCCGGACACCAGACGTAAGCAAGCCACCTACCTCTTCCTGCTGCCCATCGTCTTCCCGCTGTGGCTGACGATTCCTGACGTCCGCAACCCCGTAAGTCACCGTGAGCAGCTGACAGGAGACCACTTCTCTACTCGCCTGCATCTCTGTCTCTTAAAATCATCTTATTCTGTGTTTTCTCCCCATTCCCCCCGGGGGCGCTAAGACGTCAAAAAGGTTCTATGCGATGACCTTCCTGGGCTCAATCCTGTGGATTGGTATCTTTTCCTACCTCATGGTCTGGTGGGCACATCAGGTGAACTTTCATCGGGCAAATATTATGTGGCTACTAACGTGGCTACTGCTCCACACGCACTAAGACACACACACTAAGATAAGACACTCGAGAAACACGTTTACAGTTGATTTAGTATCAGCATATATTCAGGGTTTGGATTTGTCTGAAGACTTTCTATAAAAAAAAATGTCTTGAACAGGAGACAAGACAAATATAAGATACAAGATACAATGAAGAGATAATAATATCACATACAATTGTCCCTTCAGTCATAACAACTTACACTAGTATTAGTATTAGTATTAGTATTCCCTCTCTCCTGTAACCTCATGTTAATGTGGACCCGTAGGTGGGCGAGACCATCGGCATCTCAGAGGAGATCATGGGTCTGACCATCCTGGCTGCAGGGACCTCCATCCCTGACCTCATCACCAGCGTGATCGTGGCCCGTAAAGGTTTGGGGGACATGGCTGTCTCCAGCTCCGTGGGCAGCAATATCTTTGACATCACTGTGGGGTGAGTCACTTCAGCGCATCCGGGGCAGGATAGCCTATAGTGGTTATAGGGTGTTTGTCTCTGAGACCAAAGGCTCTGGGTTAGAAGAGCAGGTATAGGTATAGGCATCCTTCAGGGCCCTAAGGCCCCTGAGGGCCTTACGGCCCTGAAGGATGCCTATACCTATACCTGCTCTTCAATGAGTTATATGTGCTGTATCTGAATTGACTATAAGACTAACACTTTGGGGGAAAAGGGTGTGCTAAACAGCAGATAAATAGATCAATAAATAATACAAAATATCTGTGTTATCCCCACCCACACAGTCTCCCAGTCCCGTGGCTCCTGTACTCCACGTCACACGGCCTCGTCCCAGTGGAGGTGAGCAGCAACGGGCTCTTCTGTGCCATCGTCCTCCTCTTCATCATGCTGCTCTTCGTAACCATCTCCATCGCCTGCTGCAAGTGGAGGCTGAACAAGAGGCTGGGCCTAACCATGCTCCTGCTCTACGTGGTCTTCCTGGTGCTCAGCGTCATGCTGGAGGACCGCATCATCTCCTGCCCCATCTCCATCTAAGGGGAGGGGGGCGGGGTAGGGGGTGGTGTAGGAGAAGAAGGAGGAGGAGAAGAAGGAGGGGAAGGAGAAGGTGGAAGGGGGAAGAGGAGAAGGGGGAGGGGGGAAGAGGAAGAGGGGAATGACAATGAGGGGGAGGGGGGAAGAGGAGGAGGGGAAGGAGGATGAGGAGGGGAAGGAGACGGAGAAGGAGGAGAAGGGGAAGGAGGATGAGGAGGGGTAGGAGGAGAAGAAGGAAGGGGGGGGCAGTAGCCTGGCAGAGGCTCGATTACATAAACAGTGTGGAAGCAGATGGAAATGGGATCTAGAACCGTTATTTGAGGATGAAACAGATGGTCAAGTTAGATTTGAAGGAGGCTTGTTGGTAAGTATAGTTTAGAGAGAGAATATGATAGTCATGTGATCATTCAACATTGTCCAGTGTAGTTACATAATGCAGTTAATGTAATGTATCTGTTGATTATGTTAGATTTTTAGGTTTTTTAATTGAGTATGCATCTTTGAGTTGTAAATGTCAATATGTATGATATGTAAGTATACCACTTTTTTTTATATTTGATTTAGCAAAAATATTTACTGTATGACACGCTTTATGAATTGAAATAATTGGCATTTGAAAAGGAAATACTTTCATACTTTTAGTGTGTTTATTTGTATTTGAAAACAAACTAAAGATCCAGTCAAAAAACTTTTCTTTTTTTACACTTCTTTTATGAAAAAAAAACTATACAAATAAGTATCTGTCTTACAAATGATGAATATGTATTCAAATTCATTGGATTAACCAACACAAGTCCACACAAATATTAACACAAAACGATACTTTGGTCACAGTGCTTTTGTAGACATTGGTTATAAGGTGGTGATTACATGGGTTCTTAACAGCTGTCTCTGTACGTGGTTATTAAACAAAACACACATTTTATGACAATTCAACATATCAATACTAACGTGTCAAAAGGTTGATTTCCATCCAAGCTTTGATACTGCTTTGTGTTATTTACAGACTTGGTGCAGAAATGCTGATTAACAATTATGCATGGACGTATGCGTATTAAACAAATTGTTGTCCTTGCAAACAGACTCCCAAAAAAGTAATCATGGAACAAATACATTAATTCATATTTGTAGTGCAAAAATGGTGGTTTTCTCAATCTTGTGAACTTGTATATGCTCTGGGTAAACAGCAGTGGTCAATAGTCATTGATTGGTTGGTTTTGAAACTGAATTATGAAAAAGAAACAGAAAGTATCAAATACTTTGTACATTTTTCTAACTCTGTGAAATTTATAATAAATAAATTTATTATCAAAATATTGTCTCAATTAAACGAATAGAAAGTATTTTCAAATTTTTGTTTGTTTGCTTGATTGTTCTGGCTATGAGGAATAATTATCAGTGGTCCCTTTCAACACAACATCGCTATACATCCTAATAATCACTTTAGAAAAAAAGAATTTGCTTAAAAAAAGTCTCAAGAAAACACACAGGTTTCTTGAACATTATTTAGATAAATTATTAATAAAAAATAATATTAGCAAATAAACTGTAAGAAATTAGGTTTAAATTATTATTATTCTATGGCCATACCCATTGAATAACTAAACATGCTTCTCCTGATCGTGAAGCACTATTATGTTTTAAAACAAAAGCCGCGTGGCTCTAGGACTTTAGGTCATAAGGGCAGTGAACACTCGACCCTACCGAGTTACTAGGGCACCGATGAGAAGGAATATTCGTTTTTTTACCTTACTTCATTCAACAGTAATATCAGCCAATACAGTCGTTATTACTGTAGCTTCCAATGAAATTGTACATTAACTTCCATCAACTTTTATACAGCAAGACAATGTCAAATAACTCGCCAAAGTGCTTTTAACATACAAACCTCTCATCAGCATCAAGTACCTGTTTTACAATAGTCTTAACAATGGTCTTCAAGATCACGGTTGGAATTCAGACAGCACCGCACAGTTACTTACCAACGTACTTACTTATACCCACAGCTTGACACAAACGTCATAACACAGACTGTATAATTACCATTACAAACATTTAGGGTCACATTAAAATGACAACATATTACAAACACAAAGTCAGTTATACACAGTCTCCACATTTATAAAACCAACTCAGTGCTGCCTCAAGTGTCTTTTTTTTCTATTGTTCTGTTGTTGTTTTTTTGTTATACTGTGCTTAGAAACCCGCTTTGTTTCATCTTAGGGGTAAAGGGAGGGGAGGGGGGTGCCAGAAAGGCGGGGCCTTAGTCCTGACTCTGGCAGAAAAGAAAAGAGCGGGGAAAAGAGCGATGGTGACGAAGAAGGTGAAGAAGGTCAAGCTCAGGGACGGGGAGGAGGCGAGAGCTCTCACTCAGAGACCCAACTCCCCAAATGTCCTCCTGCACTCCATGACCCCGGCCCCCGGCGGTCGGTCACAGTTATGCGTCAACTTGACCTGACCGGGCGTCAGTCGGTCGTACGCCATCTTGTACTCGCGGTCGAACGCGTCTGAAAAGAGAGTTTCCGATGAGTTCAGAACTAGACTAGCTAAGAAATAAATAACTGATAACTAGTTTTCCCCCTGTTATTTATGACGACCATAAAAGTCACACGCTATCAAAATGGAATTAGATCTCGGGGTTTCTAATGTAACTCACCAATGTTAATGTTGCTCTTGCCCAAAGCCACCAGGGCCAGGAACAGTATATCACGGTACAGGCTCCTTTAACGGGGAAGAGAGATGATGATACATGATTAGAGAGACTCCAGGGTTTCCTACACATAGACAAAAGCGTCAAAAAACACACACACAAAAAAGCGTCCGGGCGGGTTTTCTAAATCGCTAAAAATGTCTGGGATTCGGCTTTTGCATCCTCCAGTGGCATTAGTCACATTAGGTGCCAATCACACAGTATGCGTTTGCAGGCTGAAAAACGCCAGGCGCAATGCATTGCATTGCTCTTTATCGATCACACAGGACGCGAAAAAAGAGCGGTTTGAAACAATGCAACCACCGAATCAGTGGTCCAAGCATTGGAAACACGGAAGTTAAACTACCTTCAAGCACTGCCGAACCCCTCCGAAAACACAATTTCTGTGTAGTCAATTTGTATTGTTCCCCCCAAACCACGCCCCTAGGCCATGCTCCCCACACCAGCTACCGCCAGAAGTATATTTCAGATCTGTGGGAAACACTTGACTCACAGTTCATATGGCCTACAACTACAAAACGACAGACAGGTCTAACATTCTTTTATCCGTCCCCTGACCTTTGTCTCTTGAATCCCATCTCTGGCCCCAGGAGCTGGATGATGTGGCTCATGGGCTGGTGGACGTCACTCTTCTTGATGGACCTCACCATGCTCTGCAGCATCTCCACGGTGAACAGCTGACCCTCCTCACACAGCCCCGAGCGCACCAGGGAGTTAGCACCTGTAAACACACAGAGAGAGAGGGCGAGAGAGGGTGAGAGAGAGAGAGAGAGAGAGAGACAGACAGACAGACAGACAGAGAGAGACAGAGAGACAGATTCATGAGATTGAAGATTGAAGATTGAAGATTGAAGATTGAAGATTTTGATTTGCCATTTGCAAGAGAGTACAAAATACAAGTACAATGGAATGCTTACTCCCTATTCCCTCCCGCAGTATGACATTCTAGAACACAATACTATAAGAATACTAAACACAATAAAATAAAAAATTTACATAAAAAGAACAATATTGATTGATGGATAGAGAGACAGAGAGACAGAGAGTGGGAGTGAGAGAGAGACAGACAGAGACAGACAGAGAGAGAGAGAGAGAGAGAGACACACACACACACACACACACACACACACACACACACACACAGAAAGAGAAAGACAGAGAGTAAGAGAGCGACAGAGACAGATAGTGACCATAAGTCACCCTTTTCAAAGGCACATTTGCTATCGCCCATCATCACTCAAGGCACACTTTAGCACAGCTTATTCACGACGGAGGGCGGCAGAGCCCTCCCCAGTGGACATGCACTGACATGCACTCGTCCCTGGTCCCCTCTCTCGTGAAGAGAGAGGGGCATAGTGCCGGGTTAGCCTTGGCCTCGACCGCACGTGTCAGCCCTGGCAAACCTCCCGTCCCTTCTCCCTTATTAGTATTATTATGACTTCCTAAGAGATTTAAGTTAAGATATGTGTGTCGACTGACGCTGTGATCCACAAGTCACTCACAGTGTGCGTTCCACAGCACGTAGCAGGGCTGTACTTGATCCTGGTGCAGCTTCAGGTTGTCCCACATGATCCTCACCAGCACGTACTTGTTGTCCTCCGTCGACACACTCGGAGAAGCCTGCAGGAAAGCAACAAAGCGCGATAATGAAAACATTATCCCCCCTTATGGGTAAAACACAGGCAAATGCCAAATCAGAGACCAGATGGAGCCGTGTTCAAAAGGGGTGCTTCTGCTGCTACTTCACCTGGTCTCCATGGCGACAGTGTTGAGAGGCCAGAATAAGCGAGGGCAGGTTGCTAGGCAGCTCCAGCCGTCGGAAGTACCACAGCAGGTTCCAGAAGACCACGGGGTGCTGGTCCACGACACTGGGCGAGGAGAGGGCCTGCTCGCCCTCGTTCACCAGCAGGCTCTCCAGCTCCTTCCAGAGGACCAGGGGGCTGAGGTAGGGCACTGTCACCTGGTCAGCGGGCTCCGGAGCCCCGGGAGCGGGGTCGGCACCGGCCGAGCTTTCCCGGCGGGATGGAGCCTGGGCCGGGGGGGGTTCTGTCTCAGTGGTGGGTGGCGCGTCTGATGCGTCTCCTTTCTCCTCGCTAACAGGATTACCCTCTTCTTCAGTACTGAAGCCGCAGGGCGGGCGGGGGGGAGGGGGTGGGGGGTCAGAGAGTGGTAAATTAGGCCATGAGAGGATGTCTTGGATGTTACTGTGCCTAAGACTGCGCCTGCATGGACTGGCTTGTGTGTGTGTGTGTGTGTGTGTGTGTGTGTGTGTGTGTGTCTGTGTCTGTGTGTGTGCACACACACACATACACACAAATACCCACACACACACACACACACTGATGAGGTTGTGTGTGTGTGTGTGTGTGTGTGTGTGTGTGTGTGTGTGTGTGTGTGTGTGTGTGTGTGTGGTGTCGATCAGTCTCTCCACATGGACGTTAAAGGAGGCGGTACCTCTTGCGGCCGAGTGGCCTCAGGTCCCTCATGTAGACGTTGAGGAGGGGGACGAAGGGTGTGCCGCAGAAGGGACACGAGCTGTTGAGGTTGGAGTCGTCCGCCGTCCAGCCCGCCATGATCTCCTCGTCGTACACCAGACTGTCACAGGTCTTGCACAGCGAGCAGCTGGACATCAGAACCTGACAATAGACCAGTGATAATAATGTTAATGTTAATGTTAATGAGGCCGGCGTTCACACACGCTTCAGTGTTCAGAGCGTACGCGTAGTTCACCGAGGGTGTTTGTGGGCGGGGACTCACCTCTATGGTGTAGTTGTGAGAGGGGTAGAAGCGGCCCGTGTCAGGCGAGGAGTCTGGAGTGTGAGGACCTCTGGGAAATGGAGTCAAACCCCCTAGAAACAATGCAAGGATGAATATTGTAAGACACTGCGTTTGTCTCGGATGGTTCAACTAGAATTGTGTTGCTTGGGTCAATGGTATTTGGTTGCTTTATGCAACCAAATACTGCTTAATGCTTTATGCAACCAAATACAAACCAAAAACCAAACCAAAACCTTTATTTGTGTAAGATGAATACAAGAATCCAGACAGGTAGCTATCACTACCAAAACCTATACTTCTTGTGAAATACTGTACTGTGCAGTTCGGTATGATGAGGTCTTTTAGGTTTAATAATTAAAAGCAGATTTGGCTCCCCCATAGGATATAATCTTTGGATGAGTATGGGCACGCAAATAAGTGTGTGTGTGTGTGTGTGAGCATACAAGTGTGGGCCTACACACTTGTGTAGGCACGCCGACGCACACACACACACACACACACACAGACACGATGTGTAGACTTCTGCCTACACACTGAATCAGCCTTCGTGTCTACTGGCCTAGCTGGCAGCCTCATCAGCAGAGCACACAGCTATCTACATGACTAAGCCCTACTCGTTCTCGTTCTAAATATAGATATCATGCAACAAATGTTTCCAACAAGTTGAGAGGTGCAGTCAAGAGTGTGACAAAACACAACAGGGCCTAAAAGCAACAAAAAAAAAGAACCATTCATCGCAGTTGCAACAGCTCAAAGAGAAAATTGAACACATTTAAAAATGGCACTTGTCATTTCATAACAGAAGTGGAGCATCCGAGGCTCGAGCTTCTTCCCAAAAGGTCAAAAGATAAAATGAAATTATTATTATTGTTATATATATATTTTTTATGTCGTGTCTTGTAACTATGTTGTTTAAAAAATGTTTTCAAATTTTATAATAAAATTGTTTAAAATTAAATTAAAAAGTGAAATGAAAATGTACTTTTTTCCAGAGACGTTAGATCATTCAACTCAACAAAGAATTGAGAACATTTTGCACAGGCCAATCCGATTCTCCAATAAATCAGGATCAATTCACATTCCTGCTACATTTTGTCCCACTCTTATATCCTGTTTTATTTGGCAATGTATTATATGTTGCGCTAGAAAGATATGCTGAGAACGATATTTCAGCTCTTGTCTTAAATCCTATAACTCACATAAACATTTCATAATCACATTCAGATTGTCTGGCTAGGCTGTGTTCTCGGTTCCTGGTTGACTTTATGAACCTGTGATTGGGTCTTCCCATATGTCGACATCAGGCAGAGAGCAAGTGTTTAAATCTAAATCTGAGGATGTGAATCCTCTTTAATGGTCACATACATGTACAGTACACACACACAGTCAATTTTGTTTCTCTGCATTTAACCCATCCTAGTATAAGGAGCAGTGGGCAGCTATTGTATATACAGCTGCCCGGGGGAGCAGTGTAAGGGGTCTGTCTGGTGCCTTGCTCAAGGGCACCTCGGCAGTGTCCAGGAGGGGACTTGAACCGGCGCCCCTCTGGTTCCAAAGCTAACAAGTCCCAACAGACTGAGCAACTGCCGCCACCCCCAAGAGCTCTGCGAGTGGGTCCTTGTACTGACCAGAGAAGGAGTTGTGTCTGAACACCCTGCTGGGCGTGCCGGGGCTGTCCAGGCTGGCCCGGAGCCCAGGGCTCCTCCTGAGGCGGGCCACGCCCCCGTGCTGCGGGGAGGTGAAGCCGTCCGGGTCCAGGTAGGAGTCCAGGTCCAGGAGGGAGGAGCAGTCCAGCTCCCCCGAGGTCAGGGAGGAGATGCTCATCTGGTCGCAGTTGGCGTCCTGATGACGGCGGCGGCAAGGAGGAGGAGGAGGAGGAGGAGGAAGAGGGAGGGGAGACATCGTTAACTCATAGTCAATTCTAGACTTAGTTAAGACCTTAGTTTTATCTTTAAGTTCATTCTATATTCAATACATAATTGTTCAAATGTACTGTTAGTATACAGGGCTGCGCTAAGAGGCTTCGGTCTCAGTGGTGCCTCCCGGGAATCAAGCATTCAATCAATCAAAGAGGTTAGACTTCAAGTCAGATGAATGACTGAATCTTTGTTTCCTCTTTCTTAGAAAAAAGGCATGCTTGATGCTTTCAGAGGCAGTGACATCGCCAGCATTCAGCCGGACAGACAATGAAGCTTAAGTAACCTCTGCAAGGCTGACCTGGTTCAAGGAGGTCTGGGAGGAGAGGCGGGAGTAGAGGCGGCTGGCCTTCTCCGCCACGCCCTTCCCGGCAGAGATGAAGCTGCACTTAAAGATGTCCAGGGATGGGGTGAACAGAGACTCCATGGAGAAGGAGGAGGCGGAGGGCGACGGCGAGGAAGGGAAGACCAGAGACGTAGGCCTTTCTCTGTGTGACATGCCGAGGGGAAGCGACGGCGAGGTCCTGAGACGCTCCCTTGACTTGACCGGAAGCTGGAGTTGCGTGTTGGCACGGAGCAGCACGGGGGGGCGGTGGGGGGAGGGCGTGGTGGTGCACGGGGGCGGCCCTGGTTCTGGGCTGGTGGCGGAGGGGGCTTCGGGGAGGCGGTGGTCCGCCACGGGGCTGCGGCTGCGGGCGGGGCTGCCCCCGTTGTTCATGTACGTCTCGATCTCCTCGGCCAGCTCGCGGCGGGCGGCGGGCGCGGAGCCTGGGGAGGCCACGCCACTCTGCTCCGCCTCGGCCGCCATAAGCGACAGGGGGTCGAACCCGCTCTCCATGTCCGACATGCTCACCGCCCCACCGCTGCAGCTGACTTTCCTCTCAGGGGACAGCTTGGTGGCAGTGGTGGTGGTCGAGGTGGTGGGGGTGGTGGGGGCGGTGGTGGGGGTGGTGGCGGTGGCAGTGGTGGTGGGGGTGGTGGGGGCAGTGGTGGGGGCGGTGGCGGTGGCAGTGGTGGTGGGGGCGGTGCTGGGTGCAGCGGCGGTGGTGGTGGTGCTGGTGCTGATGGTGTCGGTGGTGGGGGTACTATCGGGACTCTCTACGGTGCAGCTCACGCTCCTCTCCACAAGAGACTTCTGCTTGTTCTTCTCCCCGTCCAGCTCCTCCTCCTCCACCCCACGCAGCCTCTCGGCCGCCAGGTGGGGCTGCTTGGTGGAGCTCTGGGCCAAGGCCAGGGCCAGGGCGTTGGGTCGAGGGGGCCACTGTCCGCAGGGCAAGTACAGCGACTTCGGTCTCTCGTTCTTTGGTGAAACTCCACAGGGAGCGGCGGTTGCGTCGTCCGGTAAAGAACCTACATGTGCCGTCGTGGCGCTATCGCCTGGAAAGAAAGAGATGGATGATATAAGATTATGGGTTTGGGCATTTCCACACGCAAGATCGAGCCAGGACACGCCTTGGTGTAGATCTTTAGTATCTAAATTCAAATCTGGAGGATTGAATCCTCTTTATTGGTCACATACATGTACACAAACAGTGAAATGTGTTTCTCTGCATTTAACCCATCCTAGTTTTAGTAGCAGTGGGCAGCTATTGTATATACAGCACCCGGGGAGCAGTGTAGGGGTCTGGTGCCCAGGAGGCGAAACTGGCACCTTTTTTTTTTAACAGTTCTCACTCTGTACTTGGTCAGTTTCTGGGACTTGAACCAGCGACCCTCCGGTTCCCAAGCCAAGTGCCAACAGACTGAGCTACCTGCCGCCCCTTTTTGTCAGTGTTACTGACCTGCACTGCTGTCTGGAGACTGTGGACTCTGGACACAAGGAGACGCAGGGAGGATTGGAGGCGACTCCTTTTCATTTTCAGGCGCTGCAGAAGTGAACACAATTCGACGGTTAGGATTTCACCCTCAGAAGATGCTTTTGTCACTTTCTCCGTACAGCATCCTTGAACAAATACAAATGTGTTGACAAACAATGTACATTGCGTTCTACAGTGTCTGGTCCCGAGTCCTCATTAAATTGAAAGGTTTTTTGTTGTTGTTGGTGGATTCAAGTCTAAGCTACACTGAGAGGGGATTTCAGTGATCCCATGAAAGACTCAGTGGGTGTCCATTCATGTCACAAGTACATAAATGAGCCCTGTTGCCAAGCATTGATTTAGTCATTTAAGAGACTCATACAGCCCAATCTCTATCTGAAATACAGCTTAATATAGACAACAGCAAAAATACGGATATCCTAAGCATACATTGTGCCCACATTGTAGGTATTGTAGATGGTGTTAATGAGCAGTTAAAGATAAAGTTAAAGATACATAATACCACCATTTCGCGCCCTGCTGACTCATTTTTATTTAGAAAGAATGAGTATTGGGGAAAACATTTTGTCCCAGAACTCACAGGACTTCCGATGTCTCTTATGGTCAACCAGTGGTGTGTTGTCATTCCCTCGTTCTTCCTCTTTGGAGAGTGAATCATAGCCTTGGTCTGACTGGCCGCCTGCAACATACCAAAAAAAACCCAAAACATTTATTTTTCTGAATGAACGTCCTCATAAGCCTCTCATTTCTCAATCATCTTTTTGTGCACACAATAAGCGCCAAGAAAAGGGAACGATTCTAGCTCTCTTTGCATGAATTAGTCTGGGGGTATTTTTTTGGGGGTCTTTTTTTTCTCCTTCCGACTGATCTGAGAATCCTGCTCCTGTTGTGGGAGTGAGCGTTGTGTGACGCTCCCTAGGGCTTAGCGCGCATCACGCGCCCAGAATAGCAATGCGGCAGTTCGCTAACGACGGGGGCAGAATCTTTAAAGAGATTAGCTATGAGAGAAATGAACACACAGTCATAACCATCAGCAGGGAAAGGAGGGGGCCGCATCGTCTTCATGGGGGGGGGGGGGGGGGGGGGGAGATTATTGCATTTGGTTGTCATTGGCTCGGGTGTGAAAGATAGGGAAAGATATAGGGGGAGACATTTTCAGTCTAATAAAAAACGTATGTATGAGGAGATTTTACTTTGACTCGACTGACTGAGGCGGGCGAGTTAGCAAGGGATGAATACACGTTTGTCTGTTCCAACACAAATCCCCGGACCATGGAGTAGAATAGCAGCATTATACATCGTTGGAAGAAATTATGAAATGATGAGAAATGATGAGCGGCGCCTCGGCTAGGCTACCTGTGCTACATCCGTCATCGCTGGAGTCCATTTTGTTGAAGTCGGCGTCGATGGAAGTGCGCTCGCTGTCCAGGCTGCCGTGACTCACCGTGTCGAGATCACTGCCATCTGAACGAGCAAAATCAGAGAGACGGGTTTATGTATGAAGAAGCGGTAAGGGCGGTACAATACATCACAATGTGGAATTGGAAAATTGGAAATTGTCACAAATAGTTTGATGCGGAAAAGACTAAATGTAACGTCGAAACAGTTCAAATATGTGTATTCAAGGTGAATATCATTTCGTGCTAATATCAGAAAATGATGAATCATCCGTCGCCTCCTTTCACAATGTTGGATTGTGAAAGTCGAATACATTGGAAAGCGATCTTTCGGCTCTTTACGTGCAGGCTGACAACATCCCCCATTATTCAAAATGACACAGTGGCTCGAGGAGACCGTCAATGCGGTTATATTGTTCCCTTAAATTGAAACAGATTTTCTTCCTTTTCATGTCCACGTCTTACGTTGACACTGGATACAGAGCTAGTCTTCAATAAGGCCACCTAACATAGTCTTAACATAGCTTTCACACTGTCGAAACTCGGGGCCATTTCTAATGTGGCACGACCTTTCACAGGAACGTCCCCCTAATCGGCCCTTTCAGCCATTGTTTCACATTGCAATGTAGGAGAAACCACCAGACACCGGAGGTGACTTCATATTTGCAACAGCCTCGACAGTGGCGTCAAAACCAAGCACGCTGAACACCAAAAAAAAACGGCGCTTGTTGTGGTTCTTCCGTCTGCTCGAGATAAACCATTTAGCGTCGAGCCCCCCCCAAGCTGTTCTTCGGGTGCCCGGTCAGCAGTACATGCATGTACCGCAAAGGTTCCCCATAAAAGGTCTGAGAGGGGTGGTTCCCGTAGTCGGAAAGCGCGCAGGGGTTCTGACCCTCCTTAAACGAGTTCTGAGTTCCGAGTGTGAAAGCGCTTCGGGTCTTACCTGAAATCGGAGGGTCCCTGAGGGGGGGCGGCTGTTTCCATCCTCCTTGCTTGAACTGGAGCACGCCAAGCACCACGTTCCGCAGCTTCCCCCACAGGAAGTAGCCCCCCCGGGTGCTGGGGGGCCAGGTGCTCTCCAACACCGCCTAAGGGAATAATGAGTGTGCATGGCACATGTTCACAGCACTGGACTGAATGTAAAAATCGATATCTAAATCTGGAGGATTTTAATCATCTTTATTGGTCACATACACTTTTCCAATTTGTTACGCTGCATCTAACCCATCCCAGTATTAGGAGCATCGGGCAGCTATTGTGTACACAGCGCCCAGGGAGCAGTGTAGGGCTCTGGTGCCTTGCTCAAGGGCACCTTGAAAAGGAAAAGGAAGAAGGGAAAGGAAGCATACTGGCAAATACTAGTTCTCACTCCGTACTTGGTTCATTTCGGGGACTTGAACTGGCGAACCTCTGGTTTCCAAGCCCAGCCAGACCAGACTGAGACTGTGTGTGTGTGTGTGTGTGTTTGGGTTGAGGGGCAAACCTTGTTGTAGTAGCCGTAGGTGATGGCGTTGGGTTGAACCCCGGCTCTTTTCATCTCAAACAGCACCCTGACAGCCAGCACCGGCTGGCCGTACTGGCCGCACAGCTGCATCAGCACCCGGTAGCACACCTGCAGGGGCAGAGGCTGGGTTAAATCTCACTAAACCATTCAAGGGTCCCCCACAACAAAGTCTAATAATAATAGTAGTGAAAACGTTTTAGTCATGTTTGGTGTGAGGTCAGTTCAACATTGAAGATTTTTTTTATTTGCCATATTTGCCATGTGTGCCATTTTAAAGTGACAGTAGTCAAGTCAAGTCAAGTCAAGTTTATTGTCACTTCACAGTTTACAGTTTAGTATAAAGCAGTGATGTGAAATTCTTGTGTGCAATACCCGACGACAGACAGCAGTTATAGAATAAGATAAAATACACATAAAATACACGCTGCAGTAGTGCAGCAGCATCATAAATACAGATGTTTTGTTCGAGTCAAAGTGAATTGTATTTGTACAGCCCAGTCTCAACGGGCTGCATGGGCCACCATGCATCCCCCTGAAACCACACCCTCTAAAAAGCAGGTTGAGCAGACGCCTTGCCTTGAAAGCGTCAGCGAATCTGAGCCATGCCAATACATTCATCGGGGGCCGACACAAGATCTCCTCAATTCTGGTGTATTTGGACAAGGTATCAAAATGATCCAATTTCTGAGCCTAGCGATTACGACGACTAACACTCCCTGCCAAGAGCATCGCAGAGTATAATCCACACTGGCGTTGAACATGGTGATAGTGGTGTCTCTTACCGAGTGTATCCCTTTCACTGTAGAACAGACGGCAGACGATGCAATTTTGCGGATACGCTCAAAAGACTCCTCTGATTATGAAGAAAAAGAGCCGTTCCCCCTGTTTGGCCCATGTCCCCCATAAACCCAGACAGAGAGAGAAAGGGAGGTGTGTGTGTGTGTGTGTGTGTATGTGTGTCGGTTTTGTCTGTGTCAGTGTGTGTGTCCTACCTCATCGGGAGCCTGCAGCTTGTCGTCCTGCATCTTCCTCAGCAGGTCGTAGGCCGTGCGCAGCGCCCGCACCTTGGAGTGGCTGGAGCTGACCAGCGGGGGCAGACAGATGAACCACAGGCCGTAGCAGTGGCGCAGCAGACACTTGGACCACATCTGCGGCACGGACGAGTGGGTCTTGGCCATCTTCTGGGCTAACTTGATCTCCTGTAACCAAGGACAATGATGCACACGTGACAGGAGAAGGAGAACATGTAGAACAAGGTTATTTTTTGCTGAAGCTTTATACGCACATTTTAACGTTACATTGCATTACAGTACATTTATTTAGCCGACACAATTGTCCAACGTAACTTAGACAATTAGTGCATTGACATTTATGGACATTAGATAAATAAAGTGTTGAAGTCGGATATTTTAGAGCTCAAATATGTATAGACCAGAATGCACTGATCAAGTTGGGGCCGATAAACAATACATTTTTAATGGAATCACAATAGGATGAAACATATTAGGCCATATGAATGCATTTGGTATCAGGGTCAAAATAACATGTTTTATTAAGCGTGTTTTATTTCAAAGTGAGTACCGTTGGTGTCGTTTGTGTGTCCCTGTCGAAGTAAACTTTGTAATTTGAGTTCTTTGTAATCTGGCCGAAGTTGCCTGAAGTTAGATTGTTTCATTGAGAAAGCTCGAGAGGAATAGATGATAGGGTCTAATGAGGACTATTAGAGGAGCGTGAACCCGGGTCACCGGCCCCACAGGGCGACGCTGACCTGCTTGGAGCGCCTGTAAATAGCGGTGGGACTGGCTAGGTTGTTGTGCCGCAGAGCCATGCTGGCTGATGGAGGATTGGGCCCCACGAACGTCTCCAGAAGATTAGTGTTCAGAACCGGGAAGCCAGAGTAACTGCACACACACACACACACACACACACACACACACACAAACAAAAATACACCGTCAGTTTCTCTCAAATCTCGCCAAAAACACACATCAAACCTGTGTTTTATCTCCACATGAACAACAAAACCACAACCGAGCCAAAAAACAACATAAAATGTATCTCAACCACGCAGAGGTTTGGGCGCCCACACATAAACAATAGTGTGTTCTAGCTTAAAAAATTCACACAGCCCTCCAGCCGTGACAAATGATCCCACAGAACAGGCAATTTATAAGATAATGCTCTTCCAGGAGTTACACTGCACACACTCAAATAAGTAGTTGTTGTGGTGTGTGTGTGTGTGTGTGTGTGTGTGTGTGTGTGTGTGTGTGTGTGTGTGTGTGTGTGTGTGTGTGTTTGTGTGTGTGTGTGTGTGTATGCACACGCATGTGTGTGTTTGTGTGTTTGTGTGTACGTGCATGAGTGTGTGTGTATGCACGTGCATGTGTGTGTGTGTGTTTGTGTGTGTAAGTGCATGTGTGTCGATTGTGTCTCTGTGTGTGTGTGCGTGTGTGTGTGTGTACGTGCTTGCGTGCATGTGTGTAAGCACATCTGTATGTATGTGTGTTTGTGTGTGTGTGTGCACACACAAAGGCTGGTCTTATGAGGCCATGTGTTGTGGACAGATCGGGTACCTGTAGCAGAGCGGGTGCTCCTCTCCCTCTGGGAGCAGGGGGAGCTCCGGGGGGTTGATGTAGACCGTGTGCTCCGAGTGGTAGGACTCGTCCAGATCGATTAGTCTGGTCTCCTCCGGTCTCTCGCTGTCCACCTGCTTCACAAAGAGAGAGACGTCCGCCCTTCGTCATCGCTCTGTGCACCTTACCCCAGGCCCTCGAGTCTGTCCGTGCACGGCAGACGTTCTGATCTAATTCATTCATGAGACTCCCGAGGCTCAGTGGCCCCAGACATAACTGCGTGAACTCACGCTCTGCTACTGGACAATTTCACACCATCACAACTCTGGCAGAAAGTAATTTAGCTGGCACAATTCTACAAAGTAAAAACACAGTGAAAATGCCCTGGAGAGGCCCCAGTGCTCTCTCCGCTAGCACTGGGTGACCTCTGTGCACCCTCTCGAGCGTGTCTCTGCAACACGGTTCTGCTTCGTGTCCTTCCTTCCCCCCCCCCCTCTGCCCCCACTCAGAGAAGAACAGCCCTTTCTCAACATCCTCTAGCTGTAAACCTCAGTAAGGCTGATGCTGAATGAATCAATGCTTCCGCTTCTCAATAAAAAGCCACAAGGTCCATTCATCAGTTCATAAAACACACACACAGACACACACACACGCACACAGCTTTTTCATGATTGCACAAGTCTGCACAAAAGAAGGATGTTTTGTTTTGCTCGTCTTTTTATCCTGATATCAACATTTAAAAAACCTAAGCCAGTACTGAGGCCTGAGCCCAGACGTGGTCTCGAACCGTGGTTTTCCAGGGCCAGAGGGCAGAGGAGGAATGCGCCAAGGAAAGCTCACATGGAAATAATTGATCTCAGTGTCTGGAAGTGGCTGAGGCAAAGTTCAGCAAAGCCCTTTCCTGTGCTCCAGTCTCATGACACTCTCTTGGAGTCACTAAGACTGGCTGACATACAGGGGCCAGACCGTACAGGGGCCAGACCACTAAGACTGGCTGACGTACAGGGGCCAGACCGTACAGGGGCCAGACCACTAAGACTGGCTGACGTACAGGGGCCAGACCGTACAGGGGCCAGACCACTAAGACTGGCTGACGTACAGGGGCCAGACCGTACAGGGGCCAGACCACTAAGACTGGCTGACGTACAGGGGCCAGACCGTACAGGGGCCAGACCACTAAGACTGGCTGACGTACAGGGGCCAGCGCTGCATGGCAGTGCAAAACACCTTTCATTCTCTCTCAACTTCACTTTCTCGGGATATGATTTATTCATAGTGTGTGCGCACTCGTCCAGACATGCACAGGCATAGATCACACGCAAATCCAAACACTTGCAGAGCTAAGCCCTGCGCTGAAGATAACGACACAGCGTTGGACAGGGATGCAGATTATAGATAAAGGAAAAAAGTTCATGCAACAAAACAGCAGAGCTACAGACACTTACCTTGCCACCTGTAGCGAACAGCTGCCAAGGACATCCCATAATTCAAAGGCAAAATGAAAAGGAAAAGAGCCAGAAGAAGAGATTTAGAAATAAAGGGTAATAGAGGATTTGCTTATAATAGATGTGAAGTGATTGTTCGAAAGGATCGCTTAAGGTAAATGTCAGATCATTAATTACTTTGAGGCAGTTCTTATTAAAGCCGACACTGGTCTCAAATGGAATGACATGGAATAACATATTAATCTCGATCGAGATGACATGTGATTAATCGCTCCTTTCACTTATTTCAGCGACAAGCTAAAAGGCGGCCGCTTCTTATTAGATCTCATTAGGACACCACCTTGGGGCACAAAAGACAAAAGCCCTCCTTCTGCCTGCATTACCGCACACGGCTCCACAAACATCCGCCGCACAAGCCTCACCTTATCAACACACTCGTCGAAGAAGGCCAGGCTGGCGTCCTTATCGCTGACGAAGGAGCACTCCTCTATGAAGCGGATGAACATTTGGGTCTTGGT
>CM051010.1:3331638-3361638 GCA_027704905.1 Muraenolepis orangiensis | reverse complement strand
ATTTTCTATTGAAGCCAACCTTCAAAAGTTGGTAACGAATGTCTGGCCAGTACTATGCGGACCACTGAGAGTCATCAAGCAACCAATCCACAGGAAATAATTACTTTGGCAGAACGGCAGTACGCAAAAGATTAAATACATACGCGTATATGTCTGTGTCTGTGTATGTGTGTGTGTGTGTGTGTTGTGTGTGTGTGTGTGTGTGTGTGTGTGTGAAGCAAAAACAATTAGAATGTTTCTATAAGCTAAAAAAGTAATTTCTAGTTTAATATTTATTGTACATTTAAATTATAAAACGGTCCTATAGGGCTTGAACAAAGGCACAGCGGGATGTTAGTTATTATGTTGGTATTTGGTTTTTATAATGATTTTTTGGTCATTGTTAAGTAATGATTTGATATTTTTTTGCACAAAATGCCTAGGTTACAGTATATTTATGTTGATTTAGGAGACAACTCACTTGAGTCCTTTTCAATATGTCAAAGTATTGTAAACAAAACCAAAAATCCCATGATGCATTCAGATTCTACAATCCCTATATCATTTGGGAGGTTTTACCTTTTCCCCAGAGGCTCCGGTCAGGACGAAGGTGGAGAAGACAGGCAGGGAGTGCTTGGTGTGGGCCGGCCAACACTCGATGTTGGCCCCCATGGGCAGGCAGAACATAGGGACCGGCTCAGGCAGTGGGAAGGACTCATAGTCTTCCTCAGGGTATCGACACAGCAGACCTGCTCACAAACACGTTCAATACAAAACAACATGTCAAGCCTTCCAGTTGATCATACAATTTGGAAATGACTAACCCTAAAAAAAATCATTCAGATTGTGACTTTGGCTAAATTCATTGCAGTATATTCGGCCGTCACGCGTTACTTTACCTGCTTTGTATGCGATTGCGTTGGTTTTAGCCAGAGACTTCTTATAACAAAGGAAAATTGAGGATCCCCACTGGAAAATGGAAAAACAACCATCATTATAAGGAAGCACACAGTTGTTTTTCTGTCAATAGCAATTGCTCAGCAAGTCCACGGCACCTCAGCATGCATTTCCCTGCCCCCTGCTCTAAAGACAACTCACCATGCTGCTGTTGAGGTTCTTGTCCACCTTGCAGAAGGTGTGTGGCGGTGTCTCCCCCTTGCCCGGGATGATGATGCAGACGTCGGTGACAGCCAGGGAGGAGTGGGGCTGGCTCTGGGAGGCGCGGCGGTAGGTGATGTAGATGCGCTGGGAAGAAGAACTGCTTATGTTGGCAGGGCGTCCGGAGGGCGTGGTCTGGACGATGTGACATCCTGGTTTCAGCTTTTCCTTCCACTCAAACAGCACTCTGGAAAACCAACAAAAACCCTTTGCTAATACTACTACTACTACTAATAGCCTGATAATAATAATAATAATAACAACCATAAAGCTGTATTTGCACTTCTGTATAGCACCTGTGATACCTCAAAAAGCATTGAGCCTTGTCCATTTAACAGGGATAGGTTATGTCATGTATCTTTCTTTTATTATATGTGCAACAAAAACTATCAAAATTGATATTTTAATCAAATCCACAGTACAGGGCACAGCCTTTGTATAGTCAATATAAATATATATGGGTAACACACTTGAAAGAATCAGTAGACGGGAATGAGACTTTGTAAAATAGTGCAGGCCTATGGCAGCCCCTCAAAACGCTCCACAACGCTATCTGCTATACGCTATCCACAGATTAACATAGAGCTAAAAATAAAAAAATAAAAAAACACACACCCCAGGCACATGAGCGAGAGCTAGGAGATCTACCGGACGGGTGTGCATGTTGAGTAGCTTAGAGCCGTCTAAGGAAAGCAATGGGATTAGCGTGGCCTGAGAGAAGGGTCAGTCACCGGGGGATTACGACTCACCCCAGGTCTGTCAGCGGGGGCTTATCTCTGCCCCGCTTGAAGCACAGGAAGATCTGCGGCCCGCGCAGGCTGGCCCCGTTGAGCTCCGCCGAGAGGCCCGTCGGCGTGCTGTCCACGCTAGTGAAGCCAGGCGGCACCTCCTCGCCCAGGGAGCGGATCACCACCGCCACATCGGTGATGGGCGCGTTGGCCCTGGCGGAGCGGGCGCAGGCGTCGTCCGCCACATGGAGCTCCTCCTCCAGAGGCTTGGAGGCGCCGGTGAAGCCAGCGACCACAAAGTAGTCCGCCACACGAGGTCCCTTGTCCTCCATCATGACCCCATGCCCACTCTGCTGGACTGGAGGAGAGCAGGGGGGAGAGAGCAGAAGGAGAGGTGGAGGTGGGGGGACAGGGGGAAAGGAGGAGAGAAGACCAGGAGGAGGAGACCAAGAGGAGGAGAGGGGAGGATCTGTATTAATGCTGTGTCATATCAATATCAATATCCATAATTTTTTTTTTTTTAAACAACGCCACACAGCCACGGTCTGCCTCACCCAGACAATCCCAATAAAGAGAGGGGGGACGTAGATCACTGATGGCGTGTACAACAAACACAAGCCCATGTTATACATAAACCACCCTCAAGAAAATAATAAACATGAGACATCTGGAAGTGCTTAGTTTGCATTCCTGTTCCCAAAAAACACTACATTTCAGCAAAAAATATGGCAGCGCTTTAGAACATGACCTCCCTATGTGCCGTGACAGATTTTCTAAAATAAAGCACATGCCGTTGTCAAAATAGTCAGGCCATGTGTTAACCTATGGGTCTATATGGTCTATGGCCATGGTCTATATGGGGCCTCCATAACTAAGGAAGGAAGGGAAACAATAACAAGCACTTTAGCACAGCAGTGATCTCTGGCATAGCTTTTAGGCAAGTATTTTTCAGACTCAATATACTCCATATTTCCATAAAATACAAATGTGAAAGCCTTTTCCGTGGAGGCAGCTTGTTACGGGTGGTGCGGGGTATCTTTACAGTGGCATAGTTTATTGTGCCCTAAACAAGGGGGCTGCTTTATCTCCGATTCCTCCACAGAATTCACCAGCAAGCTGACAAACAGCTCGTATTTCTCAAACTGGGATGAGGGAGTTGGCATTGAGCCGCCACAGATAGGTTCCTCCTCCTCCTCATATTTCACGACTAAAAACAATGGTTTATTACTGTGTCACTCATCTAGGACCATGGCAGTATATTCACGGTGTCCATGTCCCATCCCCCCAATGAGACGGAGGGATGGGACAGACTAGTGCTGAGGGTCTGAATGAAACTGATATGTGTGAAGGTGGGATCATAAATGCAAGCGTGTTGCATTACTTGCTTACTTTTTATAGTCATAGTGTCCCAAACACTACATGTACTCATGTATTTGTATTTTCATCATTCATATGCATACTAACAGATAAAATATGTAATAATATGTAAATATCTAAATAATCTTAGTTTACTTGACTTGACTTGACTTGACGTGCTATCTTGGTCTGCATAGTGGTTAATAGTTCACGTGAATCATTGAGTCCAGTACACAACATTAAAACTATCTCATCTAACTTTTTTAGTATATCTTAGTATATATATCTTAGTATATTTTAGTATATCTACCGATTGAACAATTGCACATTGTTGAAGTTAAGGCGGGATGTGGCTTTGCTGGTGGGGAGGGTGGGCACTTTTTCTCTGTATAAACATGGCCTCCTCATACGGTGAAGTGTCACACTTCCATAAGGTTTGGGCTTGGACATTATTACGGACAACAGATCTCAGTTGCATATTGTGTAAAATGATATGAGTGCAAGATCGCTGATTCATGCCCCGACACTTCCCTGAAACGATGTGCAATCTATGTGTCCGATGTCGCTCTGACATCACAACACAACGGACGTGCGTAGCAACATCAACAAGCAACTTGTAAGACTTGAATACGTGCATGAAAACATAAAAGCAGAACTACACATTTTCTTTCATGGGGGGAGAATTTCTCAACAATTATTTCCAAAATTCTGCTTACATTTTACAATAACACATGGAGCGGCAAAAGATGACACTATTGTACTGATTACAATATAGTAGCCTAAGGTATACAAAAATAAACAGCAAACTATGTTAACCACTTCAAATACATATACCAAGGTCTCTATTGAAAGCCTATGTCTAACCTTTGCTTTAAGCATGAGCAAGAGTGTGCGTGTGTATGTGTGTGTGTGTGTGTGTGTGTGTGTGTGTGTGTGTGTGTGTGTGTGTGTGTGTGTGTGTGTGTGTGTGTGTGTGTGTGTGTATAAGTGTGTATGTATATGTATATGTGTATGTGTATGTGTATGTGTGCGTGTGTGTGTGTGTGTGTGTGTGTGTGTGTGTGTGTGTGTGTGTGTGTGTGTGTGTGTGTGTGTGTGTGTGTGTGTGTGTGTGTGTGTGTGTGTGTGTGTGTGTGTTGATAATGCTGTTATACTAACGCTAAGGATACACAGTGGTCTGGGGATGCTGTGGCAGCAGCAGCAGCAGCAGCAGCCGGGGATTAGAAAGGCTGTGGTAAGACTCGGGGCCGGGGAGGATGGGCACCCTGATCAGGGAGCGAGCACCAAAACATTCAACGTAGCATCTGTGTCCCCCCCCCCCCTCACTGTAACCATAGATGCCATCGCAACTGACAAGACGCTCAACACACGTTTCCCCAGGTTCGCGCAATCAGTTATACAACAACATAATACTAACCGAGCGGTCGAAATGCATGCATCGTCAAATGGTTGCCCGGTGTCGCTTGTTTTGATTTTTCATTTGTTGCACTTTGCACAAAGCTTTCACTATATGCTAGTAGCATGCTATGGGTGTTTTTTTTCTCGTATTGTGTATCTGTAAGAAGCCATTTTACGTGACATATGAAGGGATACAGTGTATAGTACCATTCCGTAGCCGTTCTGAAGACTACAATGAGAATGATGGAGCATAATTACGCAGATAGGGGAATATAAATATACACAGTTACATACAACGCGAATAATTGTTTATTTTTACTGAATATAGTGGATATATGGTGGCTATGAGAATAGATCAAAAATATCTATCAGATCATTGTCAACGAAAGCAGAAAAATACAAATGTAAGATTCACAATGGTAGGGTTAATGGTATGGGATTTAATAGCTTGTCTCTTTGCTACACATGTTTAAATGTCAAATAACGGTATGTACTCACATCCAAGAATCGCGACGATGGTTTGATTGATCTGAGGAATTGTAGATATTTCTAAATACACCAATAATCACGTCGAAATAAACGTAAAGTAAAGCAGAAATAATATATATTTAGCGTCGGAGAGTTCACCCCGGCCCTCTATTTATTTATGAAAGGTATTTTTTTTTCCAAGAGAATAACAGACGCATCCACATAGTAGCGATGCACTTGGCCCGTGAAGCGCTTTATTGAGACCTGCGCTGGTCACGTGACCGCTTACTACCCCCACACCGACGTCACGTGTGACGTCGCCACGGCGGTGATGTTTACACTTTTGGTCCCTAATGGTCAAGTTACAGTCGTGTCAAATATTTGTTATAACCATTGTTGAAAGTGTGCCGGTTCTACCTGGTGCTTAGTACCGGTAAGAGATTTCCAGGCGGTCCGGAGGACCGGGAAGAATTGACAGTGACACCGCAAAACTGCAGCTCCACCCGTGGAATTTGAGCGTCTGTCACAAGCGCATTTAGTCACAAGCGCATTTCGCTTTTTTTAATGTGTTATTATAATTTTTCCTTATTGAAATGTTCCAAAAAATGCATTTAATCTTTTTTGTAAGGTTATATGAGCCCAATGCTTGCTGGGAAATTATGCAAATTCGTTTGTTGCCCAGACCCAATCAGAGCAATATTTGCTTTTTCCCACTTGATCAGAACAGCGGGAGGAGAAAATAATGGAGTGACTGAGTGACAGCTAGAAAATTAGGCTACGTGGTAATTAAAGCAAAAATGCAAACGACGATTTTTCAGATGTTTAAGAGAAAGGAGAGAGATGAAAAAACTCAGAATGTGCTTAAAATTTGAAAAACAACGCCCACAGATGACACAGGTGATGATGCTTATTTAGCCCAGAGAATGGACATGAACCTGGCCATGATGAATATAATAAGTTAGCTAACTAGCAAACTGTATATCTCTATATAGTCAATGGCTATCTTACTCAGAACACAACATGTACACAGCATACTATTTTAACATTAAATATTTTGCTTTGATATCTTCTATTTTAATCTGCACATTGTGGCATACATTTTGAGACATTTTATTTTATTTGTATTTTAATTTATGTACCCACTATTCTGAAAATTCAAAGAAAGACAGAGACTTGTACATTTTTGACTGGCTGAATTTAGTTATACATTTTTATTCTAACTTATAACAGTTATAACAGAGAGGAGACTCAGCCAGAAGAAGTGGCAGCAGGTCCCTCAGAAGCCACCACAGGTGATGCTAGCCCTACTGCATACCCTTCTATATGGAAAGAAGAACAATATGAACAGTTCAAACAGAAAAATGAATGGATGTATGCTCACAATGGAAGGCTAGGCTGTACCCCATGCCATGATGTGAAGGATCTGGGTGTCATGGCATCCCGTGGTGTTAATATTGCTATTCAGTGGGCTGATGGAAAGATAATCCCAGTTGGTCAATGAAGGGATGTCCAGCTTTCATCACTACGCAAAAAAATCAGTGAGCACAAGAACTCTGCAGCACATAATGAAGCAGTCAAGATTCTTCAGACAGCAAATAAAGATATTCTTCTGAACATGAACGCGAGTAGTCAGGAGTCTGTGTTTGAGTCTACTGCCAAGGTATTCATGACAGCCTATTATGTGGCCAAGAACAACAAGCCTTTCACAGACTTTGAGAGTCTGATTGACCTGCAAATTCATGCAAATTCTGCTGATTTAGGGCGTGTTTTGCATAGCAAAACTGTCTGTGTTGACATAATTGAGCATGTGTCATCACAGATGAAAAAGGAACTTCTAAAAAAGATAATAGAGACCAAGAGCAAAATCACAGTATTGGCTGATGAGTCAACCAGTGTTGGGCACAAATCAACACTAATTGTGTTCCTGAAGGCTAGTGTTGATGGAGACATGGAGCCCATTGCCTTTCCATTGGACCTGGTTGAGCTGGATAGTATGTCTGCTGCTCATATCAAGGATCAGATTATGGGTTGCTTGCTTAAAAATGGCTTCACTGTTGAGTTGCTGAGAGAAATCCTCATTGGATTTTGCAGTGATGGGGCCAGTGTCATGCTGGGAGTGAAGTCAGGTGTTGGGAAGTTGCTCCAGGATGACTTCCCAGGCATCATACTATGGCACTGCCTTTATCACAGACTGGAGCTTGCTGTTGACCAGGCACTGGATGTGACAGGGGGAAAAAAGGACTTCCAGGCATTCATGGACAGCCTATATTCATTATATAGCCAGTCACCAAAAAACATGTGGCAGCTGAGTGAATGTGCTCACAACCTGGACATCGCCCTCAGGAGGATTGGAAAAGTGTTCAGTGTTGGCTGGGTAGCTTCTTCATGGAGGGCAGTCTCTGCAGTTTGTCAGTCATATCCAGCCTTGGCACAACATTTCCGTGAGGCATCAGAGGATGATCCAAGGGACAGCAGAGAGAGGGCCAAATTCAAAGGTCTGCTTTCTAAGTTGTGCTCCATCAACTTCCTGAAAAGTCTTGCACTGATGGCAGATGTTCTGACTGAACTTAAGAACTTGTCAGAAATTCTTAAGAACAGGAAGACCACACTCCCAAAGGCCCATGACATCATGACGACGTATGTCAAACGCATAGAAAGTTTCAATCGCTACCCAGGACAACATGCAGTTGATGCCAGTCAGGCAGAGGAAGTGATGGAATTCAAGGAAGAGGAGTTGGCAGGTCTCCCATCATTGACTCTGCTCAGTTCATCCGAGCAGTGGCAGACAATATGAAATAAAGACTCTTCACAACCACAGCAAACAGAGCACAGGCCAGTGTTGCAGCCAACCGAAAATAGGCTTATAACAGCCTTATCAATCAAATGGCAGTCCTCAACCCTGACAACTGGGACCATGACAATCCTCGATTTGGAGATAATGAGGTGAGGGCTTTGTGTGATGTCCTACATGTGAACCAACAAGAGGCCCATCTTGGATTCACAGAATACAAGGCCAGTGGAGGAAGAAACATTCCCAACTAAATGAAGAAGTTGCTCATGGCAGTGGACACACGGTCTCCAAGAAATGCTGACTGTGAACGGGGGTTCAGCACAATGAACAACATCATAACTGAGTATAGGAGCAAACTTACAACAAAAATGCAGCAAATCTCCTCTTCATCAGCTCTGTGGGACCACCATGCAGACAGTGGGATCCACTGCCTTATGTGAAGACCTGGCTGGGCAAAGGAAGAAGAGCAGCCCACTCAACAAGCTGCATGGCTCGCCGGTACACAGAAGAGGAGAGCTACTTCAGCCCTCTGTGGGAAATGTGGAAAAGTGTGTAGTTTACCTCCCTCAACGTGCCTTGCTAATGGTCTGTTAAGTTTTGACACAAGTTGTATGCACAATTGAAAATAAATAATTGACTATACATATTGTCAAGTGTTTCTAATTTCTACCCCATAAAGGCATTAAAAATGTGAAGTTTGTGTTCAGGGATACATGAAGCTGGGGGCGGGAGGAGAACAATATGAACCAATGAAGGTCGGGGTAGCATTATAGTACCTGCAAGAAATTCAAACCACTTTCACCCTAATAACATAAGTCCATAAGTCTGCTTAATTGTGTTTTTCTCTCTATTTTCTTATCGACACATTCTGGATTTTTTTTCATACATAATAACCTAATAATATATCTAATATGACTGAAGTAACTTGATGATGGCCTTTTAAATCCCACATGATCCAGGCCATGATTGGTTTATTTTAAATGGTGTTGTTTAGTAACTCCGCCCCTCCTGTGCCGCTGGGTTGTTGTTTTTCCGGGGTACGTTTGGTGTGTGTTTGGGTGTAGCCGTTCTCTGGTCGGAGTAGTAGTCCTTTGTGTTGTTGCTTAAGCACCGCCCTCGTTTCCAAGCTGTATCGAACAAAACGTTTTGACGTCATTTCCTTGCGATTGGCAGGGAAACAGTTTAAAAAGTTGCAGCGGGTGCAGTCGGTACAAAGCGAATGGACGTGAGGCGGTGGCTGTTTCAAGATCGACAGCATACATGATCCCATAATCAATACGACATTCGTTTGGTACGGAGGTGTCATTAAGGAATAGGATTTTCCTTTCGGCAACTTTGACAAAAAAGGTATTTTACCACTTTATTTTCTAGCTAGCTAGCATTGCTGGTTAATCTTCAAACTGAATATATCAGGGGCGCAAATAACTCGATGTTCTGCCAATGTTGCTTTTGTGACCTCCGTTTGGACCATGAACCGTGTGAATAGTCCGAAAAAGTGGTGTTTTTGGAGGATGTGGTGACTGACGTACGCCAAATGGAAAGCATATACCTAGCTTTACCTTACTGTACTTTTACCTGAACTTATTGTACCTCTACCTGAGCACTGGTTCAGTTCTTGGAGACTTATTAGAAATGAAATGCACTTTTGACTTCTGGTGGTGACGAGTTGTTCTCTTAGCTTCCTTTGTTGAAACACACTATTGTAAGTCGCTTTGGATAAAAGCGTCTGCTAAATGGCTAATATAATATACACAATACAATATGTAGTACAGAAATGTCGTTCCGCAGCATCGGCACAAGCACTACCAGGTTCGAGGCCATTTCGAAGTCTAACTTAAGGATGTCGACACAAAGTGAAATGTGTTTCTCTGCATTTAACCCATCCTAGTATTAGGGGCAGTGGGCAGCTATTTTATAAACCGCGCCCGGGGAGCAGTGTAGGGGTCTGGTGCCTTGCTCAAGGGCACCTCGGAAATGTCCATGTGTTTCGGGGACTTGAACCGGCAACCTTCCGGTTCCCAAGCCAAGTCGCAACATACTGAGCTCCTGACAACTTTACTGCCAACATAACTCATTCCGTGGTGAATACCAATTCTTGCGAATGCTTTGTGTAAGGAGGCTAGCCCAAACTACAACTTTCTGGTATTCAATCCCCACCAGCAGCTTGGGTGTCTATTCCACCGATCACTATCCACAATAAAACAGAACCTGTCAGATTACTAAATGCATGCATGGTCAGTTTAGTCATTATTATGGTTTCTTAATCTAGCTTGCTTCTTTCTTTCAGGTATTCACAATGACCTCCACATTCTCATTTGTGCAGTCCCTCAAAGAATTGTTTGATGGGAAACTGCAACAATTCATGAGTGACATTGATAATGTTCATACGGTTTGGCTAAATGAGATCCAGCCAGAAGCTAACCGTATGTTGACAAGGTAAGCTTGAATTTCATGCAGTTTAGAGTGTATTAGATTACACTGGTCATTCACATGCTATTGTATTTAACATTGTCGAGATTCACTCATCAGATCTTGTTTAGTGATCACTTATTATTATGCATCCACAATGGACACGTTTTCATCCTGGTTTGTGTAACCGAGTATCAATTGATTTGGATTCTAGTGATTTTAGTGCTGAGATAGAATTGATGCCAAAAACACCATCTCAGAAAAAAAGGAATCGCAGGAAGCGAGTATCTCTTGGTTATCAAGAAGAGACTCGAGCCAAGAGACGGTTTGTTCCTTTATTGTTGTCCTATTCATTTCAACATTGGTTAATATTTTACACACTTTGTGTGTGTGTTTAGTGTTTTAACATTTGTTGGTTGTTTTTTACACAGGTTTTCCAAGGGCAAACGTGGCAATTTACGGGGCTCCTCTGCTAAATCCTTGGATATAATTGTTGAAAATGAGAGCATACCCCAAGCCAGCACATCAGAGGAGTTAACCGAGCAGCCCAAACGCAGCACTCGCATAAATAAAAAACCTCAGCCTGAGGTACCGGTGGAAGCAGCAGCCGTCAGCGACTGCAGAGCAGAACAGGTGCCCCGGGAGGATACAGAGGTCGTGGATATGGTGATGGAGACAGCGATAACGCACACCGAGATCAAGATCGGTAGAGCTGAGCCCCAAGAGTGTTTCTCCAGCACCACTCCGTCTCCCCCCAATCTCCCCACTCCCAAGGTTTCAGTGAGGATCTCTTCCACAGACCGCCGATCTGCAGAGCTCGTGGCAGCTCTCGGCCACGAGGCCACCAAGATAGCAATAGCTTGTACGCCCACCAGGGCAGAACGCAGCTCTGTGCGCCACTCGTTGAAACTGCGCAACTCCCTGGCAGGGCTTCGCCACAGCAAGAAGCAGAACACCAGCCGCCGGGCCTCCAGGAGCTTCGTAATGAAGAAGAAGTCTGTTTGCACGGGCAACAGCAGCGGAAGCGGTGCGTAGTGTGGGCCAGATAGTCCAGTGGTTAGGTTGACTCCCAGCTGGAAAGTTACATTTGATAAATCGCAATGTCCTCATGACATCGCACAGACTCATGATATCCATGAATATAGTGCCCACGCCTACTTATGGAATAGGGGTTGTCACATCAATTAATTGCTTCTGTTGCAGATGATTCCTGCATGGAAACCGATGGAGAAGTGGAAAAGAAACTGTGAGTGGTTCATCCAATATTAATAGCCACATTTCATTTTTGAGTAAAGTTAGAAATTTACTAGTATATGCTACCTAATTTAAAGTAATAATCTTTAGTCACTATTGCCAAATGAGGCAACATAATGGTGCATGAGCATATGGCTCACTGATAAAAGTGAGCCATTTGCAGTATTTTGAATGTTACGAACTGGGTGTCTGTGGCAACATTACTGGGAAAAATCACAAGCGGGTCACAGTTAGTGACCATCACACAGCAGTGGTTCTGACAGAGCAATGCAACAGACTCGCTCTTCAGCTCACACATAACATAGGTGTTACTGTTTGGATCTCTGGGAAGTGGGGTCCAAAACACACCTGCACTTACTGCTTAATCGCCATAGGTGCCGCCAAAGAGAACAAATTGGAAATTTGTGCAAGATTGCCACTTTAACAGCACACATATATATTTTAATATATTAAAATGTTTGGCCTAAAGTCAAAGTGCAAGTCCAAAAAATAAATAGACTGCACATTTGAATGTTTCTATTTAGGCCATCGGTTGAAAGTGATGACGTTAAAACAGTGAAAGTCGAAAAATCCCAAGCCACTGCAGAGGTCAGATAAAAAATAAAGTATTTGAAAAAAAATACAATAATAATCGATATTAAGAGAATGAAATTAATTTGTGATGTTTCGCTTTCCAGAAGCCAGTGGTCTGCAATGAGCTTGTTCCTCGCTCGGTAGCCGTCATCGCTCCCTCAGTGGTGCTCTCACCTGCGCTCCCCAGCCAGTTCAGAGACACCCTCTCAGGTTAGTGTAGTTTAGTCGATTTCTAGACACTTCATTCAATACTCCACTATTGCCCCCTTTGTGTACTTATGACATGGTTATGTTTGTTTTGTTTATGGATAAAGGCAGTGCAAAGGAAGCTTCTTTAAGAAGTCTGGGGTAAGTTTCCGTTTCTTCTTTTAATTACAACTGCACCATTTTTTGTGTGTGTGTACCGTTTTGGCAATGTAAACAAAGCTTTTCTGTACATCTTTAGAAGCAACGGGGGCAAACGCAAATCCCCCGACATGCAGGATAGCCCAACTAAGAAGTGTTCACCGCCGCAGAAAACTAAGGTGTGTGTGTGTGTGTGGTTTTATCCCAAGAGTTTTACATGTGGACATTCTTGGCATGGGGGGCCCCAGTTGGAACAGTCCATTTATTAACCCCTTCCCCACTTCATGGTCCAGATGATCAGGCCCCACGTGAGGTCGTTCCTTCAGACTGTACAAAAGAACCAGGCGCTCATGACTCCAAAGTCTGTGGGCCGCAGCGCGGTGATGAAGTCCTTCATTAAACACACCACGCCACTCAAGATCGACTCCAAGGTGAGTCTTCTGCTTTACCACAGAAATATGCCAAACTCTGAAAGGAAACGTATACTGATTTTGTCTGACCTGGTTTAGAGTGGTGCTAAGTGGGTAATGGGCAGTCCACATCGTTGGTGGGATTTTTTTCACACAGTTCACGGGGGTTAATGGTTTTTAATGAGGAACATATTTTAGCAGCTATTTCAATCTTTAAACGGAGGTGATAGAATGATGTATTGGTGCCAGCCCTAAATGCAGGACATCACCTGTACGGGGCAGAGGGTTAAATATCGGGACTGCCCCGCACAAATCGGTACACTTGGCTCCCATTAAAAGGTATAATAAAAATAAGAACAGCAGCATAGGCTTCTTGTCAATGAGTAGGCCTAATGACATAGAATTAGCTTTACATAAGCTAAATACACCACAAACATGCGTAGCCTCTTTAACCATAGTAAAGCGGAAGTTACGGCCTCACTGCGCGGTCATCATCCACTGGTACACTGGTATCCACTGAACATTTCCACACCGTTGCAACACTTGTTAACGCGTTATCATTTCACTGACTCAATTAGTTATTTGTTCACCTGTTGTGAGTCCCCCCCTCCCCCGCTTAATAGCCTCTTTCTCCTTATCCCCTTATCCCAAGGACTTAAAGAATGGTCTTGTGGTAAGTGATTGGTTTGCACCGTGCGTCTGTGGGCATTTTCTTTCAAGTGGTCCTATTTTACTATCAGGTGCGACGTCTACTAGCCCACCCGGTGGATTGGGTTCTTCTTATTTATAGGGGTGGCAGTAGCTCAGTCTGTTGGGACTTGGCTAGGGAACCGGAGGGTTGCCGGTTCAAGTCCCCGAAACCGACAAGTACGAAGTGAGAACTGGTACCTGGGGAAAAAAGGTGCCAGTTCGCCTTCTGGGTACTGCCGAGGTGCCCTTGAGCAAGTCACCAGACCCCTACACTGCTCCCCGAGCGCTGTATATAAAAATAGCTGCCCACTGCTCCTCATACTAGAATTGGTTAAATGCACTGTACTAACTGGTAGGCTTATCTAGCCATCATACATCTGGGTGGACACTCTCACTTGTGATGTCACTTTTATGGCTTGTCCCTGCATCCCAACATCCCACCTGGTATTTAAACAGGGGCTTTTTAATGTGGATTAGGCCACTTGAGTGTGTGAGTGTCCCCCCTTGTTGTTGTACTAATGGTGGACATAACATCCTGTTATTGCTTGGGACAACACTTGAAGACTTTTAAACTTTGTATGAATGTTATATGGGTCATTGTGGATTCTAACAACCTGTCTAGCACAACCCTTTTTAACACCTTCGCTCATTTTAGTTCACATTTCTGTCCTTTGGTTTCAAGTCTAAATTTGACTTGTCCGTAGGCAAAAGAACGACTCAAACTGGAAGCCCTTAAAAAGAAGCAGGAGCAAGAGGAGGAAACGATGAAGAAAATGGAGGAAGAGAAGAAACAAAAGCAAGACGAACGGAAAAGGTGTGTGTGTGTGTGTGTGTGTGTGTGTGTGTGTGTGTGTGTGGTGTGTGTGTGTGTGTGTGTGTGTGTGTGTGTGTGTGTGTGTGTGTGTGTGGTGTGTGTGTGTGTGTGTGTGTGTGTGTGTGTGTGTGTGTGTGTGTGTGTGTGTGTGTGTGTGTGTGTGTGTGTGTGTGTGTGTGGTGTGTGTGTGTGTGTGTGTGTGTGTGTGTGTGTGTGTGTGTGTGTGTGTGTGTGTGTGTGTGTGTGTGTGTGTGTGTGTGTGTGTGTGTGTGTGTGTGTGTGTGTGTGTGTGTGTGTGTGTGTGTGTGCTAAGTTGTCTCGTGGGCTCTTACAGGAAGAGGGACGAGAGGCTGAGGCGAGCGGTGGAGTCTAGGATGAAGGAGGACGAGGAGAAGAAGAAGAGACTAGAGCAGAAAATGTCCCAGACGGATGAGAAAAACGACAAGGTCTGTGATGTTTATGACACCTAAGGGTGTTCCAAGTCATTGGAATGTAAACGGATCACACCGGTTTGAGCTTAACACTGCCATCTATCTGTGTGGCGGAGGAAAATAATTATTTTGCTGTCTGTATGCGGATGATGTCATTCATCTTGTCTTTCTTTTTCAAAAGCTTGATGATGGTGTTGTAGCCATTATTGTTTATCTATAATCCATCAAAATATATTTACTTTCTTTTTATGGATATGCTGACCTTATGACTTTATAGACACACAAACAAACAAACAATGCTGAGTTTGAAAGTGTATTATTGTTGTCTTTTGGTATGATCAGTCTATCGGTATGTTATATTTTCATACAGCGCATTGCAGAAGGAAAGACGAAGAGGAAAGTTGCTGTAAAGCGTCAACAAGAAGTGGACCAGAAGAGGGGATTGGAGGAGGAGGCCAGACTCAAGAAGATTCAGGAAGCGGTAAGATGTGACCTCATAATAACTTTGATTGATTACGGAGCTCTGTATTTAATGGAAAAGCTACACAGTACTCCCAATAGCTCCAAAACACCAGACAGACTCTAGCTAGATGTCTCAAGAGGCAACAGTCAGAAATGACTTGTTTAACGTTTGTTTTTCCATTTCAAAAAGGGATTAACTGTTGTGTCTTGTTTATTTGATTCTGAATTCCTTCTAAAGGAGGAGGAGGAGGAGCAGCAGCAGCTAGAGCTGGCGGCCAAGCGGGCAGCAGAGGAGGAAGAACGAGCTCGCAAGCTGGCCGAAGCCCGCCGAGCTGTGGAACTGAGGAGGGAGCTTGAGAGGGAAAAGGAACTGGAGAGGGAGAGGCAAGCTGCTGTTGAAAGGTGATTCACTTTGATTTATTACTACTAATAAAACAAAGTTTTATTATTATCATTATTATGATAATAAGCCTCATGTTCTTCTGTGATTTTCTTTGTTCCCCAGAGAGCGTGCAGAGAGGGAGAAGGCTCTGACTCTTCAGCGTGAGCTGGAGAGGGCAGCGAGGGAGAAAGAGAGGAGAGAGCTGGATGAGAAAATGAGACTTGAGGAAAGGAAAATGAGGGTGAGCCCGTCAAACATGTCCCCAAATCATCCACAACCTAATTTTGATGTATGTGTTAATATATTGCTGTATTATATTGCTAAATGTGTGTCAATATATTGTTTCCTTAAATGGTGTAAGATCATATGAAATTATGTGCATTTGGAGATAATAATCAAACCTTCTTTTCCACAACACTAATGCCACTTTTGAAATTGAACATTGAACAACATTTTGAGATTGAATTTTCAACACTGACGACTGATGGGATGACCCTTGGGTCTTTTTAGGAACAACAGCAGCAGCGGTTGGCTGCTGAGCAAGCTGCCAGAGAGACAAAAGCAGCCAAGCAGAAAATGGCTGCAGCCTCGGTTGCTTTAAATAATGTACAGGTGGGTAAGAGGAAAAAAGACTCAATTGCTTAAACTATTGAATTGAAATGGCATAATATATAACACAACTCATTAGGCAGGGGTGGTTTTTGGATACGTTTGTTATATTTCCATGAAATTGCAATTATGTGGAGGATAACGCCAATTGGCCCCTTGCATCTCCTAGAGCTCTGTATTTAAGACCCCCGTGGGGAAGGGTGCTGCCCTGAACGTCACTGTGGAGGTGGAGGTAATGAACTCGACTGACAATCTCAAGGTTAATGGAAGTGGAGTTCATCTAATTTTGAATCCCTTGGTGGTAACTGGACATGTTGGTGATACTCCCCTGCAGAAATCCCCTCAGTCCTACAAAATCACTCCAAAAGGTGGCAACAAACCGCTTATTAAAAACACAAATGCTGAGGATTATGGGATGGACCAAAACAGCGATGACTCGACTGATGATGAGTCGGCGCCACGGAAACCCATACCGTCATGGGCAGAAGGTATGGACAAACTGGTTATGATTGCATTTGATCTACATTTAGCTTTGGATAATCAAACATAACCTTTATTTTTAATTTTTTTTAAGGTCAAAATTTGCAGCAGGTCATCATGAAACAATACTTCAATCCTCCGGATTTGCATTCATACTATGGAACGGTTGAGCCGCCAAATTTGGAGGACATCTTCTACAAGAGCAAACCGCGCTACTTCAAGCGCACAAGCTCAGCTGTGTGGCACTCTCCACCTAGACATGGTCATTACTAAATATCAGGGATGGGATATATTTTGGGATAGGTATTTGGGGATTTTAGACTTTATCTTAAATGTTTTGTCAAATGTTTTTTAAATAAAGAATGTGTCTATGAGTTTTTTGAACAAGTTGTTTTGTTTGCGCATTTAAATGCAGCCATGCTACGCTATGGCTGTACATTTACATTTAGACATTTGGCAGGCAGTTTTTATCCAAAGCGACTTGCAAGTGAACCCTGAACACCAGCATCAGGGACTTGATGCCTAATGACAACTTAATTCTGGCAACTACAGGGTGCCAATGGAGGGAGAGTGGTGTGACTGCATTCCGAATGCTGTGCTGCAGTAGTCAAGCTGTGAGATGAAAAGTGCCTGGAAAAGACCTGTTTTACACTACCCCATCGTCAATCACAACCCCAAACTGTAGCATTCTTGGGCGGTACAAGGTGAACAACAGTAATGCTGTGTGGGGTGGATGTTCTTTAAGGGGAACATACGTAAGAGCAGTGATTCTCAAGGGTCGTGAGGGCCTTTTGAGTGGGTCACACAGCAAATGCCAAACCTTAATCTTTAATCGTGTGGGTCCTGACCAGTTGAGAACAACTAAGCGAGAGGATTGATACTTCAGCAGTCGGGCCAGCAGAATTTCTGGATTTGTGTCACTTCCGAGAGATAGCCAGGGAGTTTAGGGTGCTGGTCTGGAAGTGAGGGGACAGAGGGGGTTGAGACGTGTGGTTAGGGCAACAGAGTATTGGTAGCAGTATTTCTTTATTTATTCATCAAGTGTACGCAGTTCGTAAGGCAGAAGAGCCTTGAGAGACAAGTGACCGAGAAAGGCCGAATGTTTCTGTGAAAAGAGATGTACGGGTGGGACGCAGTCAGTCTGGAAGGGAGAGTTTTACACAATCAAATAAAGTTATCCGAAAGTGTGTAGTGGTGTGATGGAGAGGTGGTCAGTGATGTGTCTGTGATCGCTAGGTGGTGAAGCCAAATGGCGGTGAGAGCCAGAATGTGTTGGTACTGATACTGGGAACCAAAGGCAGGAAGGAAGTCAGCTTTGTTGACTGCTACAGTAACTGGCTAGTTCCCTCTCATAGAGAGAGAGGTGGTAACCGCTGAAGTGGCCATAGCTTGTCTGTGTTGCCTTCTTAGGAAAATCATGACTTTGGGGATGAGCCTGTAGTGAATGACGAATGAAACTTAAAAACACTGTTAGATTGGGCAAAAGAAAATGTGATTATTGTGTGAAGTACTTGGCTCAATGTGCACAGTATAGGCTAAAACTTATATAAAATCTTGAGTTTTGACCGTTTACATTAGTCTTATTGTACAAATTGATAATATATTGGTCCAGAGTGCTAACCATTACACCATGGTCGCCCCGTGATCGATCTGTCATTGAACCAAAAATATCGAACAATATTTGTTAATATGCGTTACACGTTCATATCTTCCGATTGTCACGATGTTTAACATAACTAAGTGAGTTATGTCAAACGTGTCAACCGGAAGATTAAAAAATAAACATTAGTTAGAAGATCCAGCCCAAGGCGTCCTACACATCATTTGTATAACAACGATCCGCCCAGTTTGGGCGTGTTCACGTTCACTGTGGTAGCCTAGCTAACCGGCTAACATTAATGATCTCCCTGCCAGTGTTTTGAGAGGAAGAAGGGGGCAGACAGTGCTACTAACGGCGTTACTGCACTACTCGTTGAGGGGGGAAAACATTTCAGTATCGCTGTGCTACCGAGAAACGAGCGAAAATAATGGGGACGAGAGATGACGAATACGATTACCTGTTTAAAGGTAACTAAACTCAACTCAAAGTGCTAGCTGGCTAGCTAGCGAGATAGCCTGACAATACCAAGGGTGTTTTCCCCTAAGACTGTGTTGATTCATCAGTACGGTTTATGGAGTCCAAATCAGGGATTACAGTTGATCAATTGCAGTTATGATCGCTATTCAATGATATTAACCGGCATATAAAACAATTTCACCGGAAATTTCTGTCACGATAAATATGTCACCTATGGCTGCGTGTAAAAGAATACGGAAATGGTGCAAGGCCGTAAAACAGCCGAAAACGTTTCCTTTTAAACTTATGACACTGACACGAAAGGCGACATGCAGTGTTACAGAAACAAAATAATAAACCGTTTGTCAACATTGAAATGTGTAGGTATTTTTGGTTACAAAGAGGAAAATAGTGCTATGCGGCCGCTATCGGACACTTCTTCCTGTCTTTTACTGTGGATTCCTTCGTAGCCTGTATGTCAATGTCTCCAAGTGTTCCTTGGCTTTTACGAGGGCCAGAAACGAGTGTTCCATACGATGGCCATCGACTAACTGCTGTGAATATGTTTGTCTTTAACTGTCTTTAACCTTTTTTGAACAGATGTTTGGACAGTGTTTCTATTTAGCTCGTTATGGAAATGACATATATATATTTATATATTTATAATTATTTAAAAAAAATATATATACTGTGAGTTCTAGCTATAGATCTCCATTGTATATTATATCTGCCTTTTACTGTGAAAAACAATCAAACTAACAGGACAAAGATAGGACACTTCCTGTTCCCTCGTCACGAGCGAATGTGTGGAGACACACTCATCTCCTGATTGGTCAAGTTGAAATGATGGAATAACTGGTTGCATGGTCTTTTTCAAAGTGTATCCTGTTTTTATGTTTTATGTGTTAAAACGGCAGGGTCTTTGTATACCATTTATTACTATAATAATAATTGCACATCGCTGTGTAATGAGTGCTCTCACCGTACATTCCGTCTATTGATGTGTATATATCCTGTTTTCCAGTGGTGTTGATCGGGGACTCTGGTGTGGGAAAGAGTAACTTGCTTTCCCGCTTCACCCGCAATGAGTTCAACCTGGAGAGCAAGAGCACGATAGGCGTGGAGTTCGCCACGCGCAGCATCCAGGTGGACGGGAAGACGGTGAAAGCCCAGATATGGGACACGGCAGGCCAGGAGCGGTACCGAGCCATCACCTCAGCGTATGTTGTCTAACTTGCCATTCAAACTTTCCTTTAGCTTTCTTTTTGCACGAGCGCCATATGTACAAACTTAGACACTTCTCTATTGTTCTTGATTGTTATTATTGCTATTTATCAGCTTTTTTTCCGCATTTTTACTTTTTACTTGTAATAATTGTGAAGTTTTACTTCCCCTGTCCTGTGTTGTGAATAATTCACACTGCGGCAGTAAGCATTCCATTGTACTTATGGCAAAATAAGATATCTTTTAATTTTCACATTTATTCATATTTATCATTTTCTTCTCAAACAGAACACTGGTAATCGGATTCCTGTACTTTTCATTGAATGGGTTGTGTTTATCTTTCTTATTTCCACCCCCCCCTCCCAATTTGATCAGGTACTACCGTGGGGCCGTTGGCGCGCTGCTCGTGTACGACATCGCCAAGCACCTGACCTACGAAAATGTGGAGCGCTGGCTGAAGGAGCTGAGGGACCACGCCGACAGTAATATTGTCATCATGCTGGTGGGCAATAAGAGCGACCTGCGCCACCTGAGGGCCGTTCCTACGGATGAAGCCCGGGCGTTTGCAGGTTAGTGTCAACCGGCGTCGCTGTTAAGTCTAGCTAAGGTCCCGGGCCTTGTCTATGGCTTTCGGACATGTTTCTTCTCCGAACGGGTGGTTTAAGTTAAAGGCATGTTTAACCCGGCGTGACTGATGAATTAAATGTTCTGTCTTGCAGAGAAAAATGGCGTTTCCTTTCTTGAAACCTCAGCTCTAGATTCCACTAATGTAGAGACGGCATTCCAGACCATACTCACTGGTGAGTTCTTCTAAATGCTCCACTTTGGACTTTGCTACACTTGACTGTTTAGTTATCGTCAGATGATTTTCAGTGAGTTCAGACGCCGAGGATCGAACTCGGTACTGACCCTTATCCTTCATCTCTTCAGGGCAATAGGTTATTTTATTTTAGGAAAGGCTGTACTTGTTTCTGAATACTCAGTCAAGTTAGGAGTCTGTCAAGGCACGCCTTCATACAAATGTGGAGGCTCAAAGGTTTCCTCTATATAATGTGGTTGTGTAGCCTGACCGGGATTATGTATCTCAAAAGGCTAATGAACAACCTGGTCTTATATTCAGTTGCTTTTACAGGACATGGCAGCAATAATGTTTTGCAGTTGTGATCCTCTGCACAAGTGCAACACATTTTAAGTCAAACTAATCTTCAAGCAAGAGTGCTATCGGATCTTATCAAGTTTTTCCATAGTGTGAGCCTTGCTTTGTACTGAGAGTAGATTATGCCGAGTGAATCGAGTGTAAAATATATCGTAGAAACCTTGATTGTTCTCAACCTCACATGGAAGTGACTTTGGATAAAACCGACTTTGACAAAATGTAAATTATTTTATTTTAGTTGATCAAAACCATTACTCTGTGGTGTCTGTGTCTCCTCGCCCCACAGCCATCTACCACATCGTATCTCAGAAGCAGATGGCGGACAAGCGGGACAACGACATGTCGCCCAGTAACAACGTGGTCAACATCCAGGTGCAGCCCACGGAGAACAAACCAAAGATGCAGTGCTGTCAAAGCATCTAGGAAGCACGAAGCCACATTCCAACGAGAGCCGGCACCACCCCTCCCCCCTCCCCCCCCCCCCCCCTCCCCCCCTCCCCCCACACAACAACAACAACCACCACCACCACCGCCGCCACCACCAATTAAACAACAGCAGTGCAGAGATCCAGTTGGCACGCTGATAACGGATGGCAGTGGTAAGGCCGTGGTTGAAGCCCTGTGTCCCAATGGAAAGAATAGAAGAAAAAAAAAACGGGGGGAAAAAAACCACCCAGATAGAATTACACCACTTCTTCTCCTCCTCCTCCCCTGCCAGGAAAGCTTTTTATATAGCAACGTTTTAATCATCAAATCCACTCAAAGCTGTCTATAGGTATATCATATTGTTTTATTTGATGTGTTAACTTGAACTTTTGCTTCTGACATTGTCTTCTGTCATGGCTTCGTCATCTCTGGCAGCAGGAACTTTTGCTTGCATCATTTTAAGTATGCAGCCCTCGGTTTTTTGGTTTTGTTTTTGTTTCTTTCTCTTTCTCTTTCTTTTTGTATTGTGGGGAAGGACAAGGGCCTCTGCTTACCGAACGTTCTACCTGCAGTCCACTCAGCGTATACACTTTCCTTTCGAATCACGTCTCCCGGCGGCATCGCGATGCGGGATGCCCGCCGCCTATATTCACTCTCTTCCTGTGTACCGTTGTGATGTCTCACTGTCTGCCTCATGTATCTGTTGCCAGGCCGCTGACATTGCCTTGTCCTCGATCAGTACTCAAAGGTTATTCAGATTGTGCTGAACGGTGCAACTTGACACCCCTTTGAATTGTAACAAATTATTATTATTATTATTATTATTATTAGCTAAACATATTCTCTCTTATGATCTGAATGTTCTTTGTTTTCCGGTTGCTGTGTGTGATTTAACACTGTACTGGTTGTAGTTGCGTGCATGTCCAAATCTAGGGCTTTACGAGAAGCATATTTCAAGTCGCCCTTACATAGGGATATCGGACACAATGCCTCCGCAAAAGTAGAACAACCCTATTTAATTCTGCAGAGTATAAATGGCTGATATTTAATGACCCATTATGCATTTGGAACGTTGGAAAGGTTCAGATGCTGTTCTAAATTCAGAGCAAGTTGAGAACACAGGATTTTTTTTATATATCTTCCTATTCCAACGGAGGGGTTATAAAGCGCCGGCTGGTGGAACCACAGCCTCTATTGTAGTCGAGCAGCGGCGTGATGTCTTTACGTTATGACGCAGTTACGTCGAGACGCACTAAATTACCTTGCGTCTCACTCGCGAAGACGCCGCTCCTTCCTTGGGAGTTACAAGTCACCCACGAGTAGCCTCATCGGGAATACTACCGAACGGCAACGTTCCCGAATGTCAACAGCACAACACTACTGGTTGCTCAGGATCTACGGAGGTGAAGACGCCGCCCCCCCCCCATCTAACACACACACATTCACACTTGAATGATGTCTGCTGCTGCGTTCGCATCGGTTCAAACATCTCTGTCACATACTGACTCGTCTGGCTGACAGCCAGCCCAGAGCATCCTTCCGGTGCTCAGGGAAGCCCGTTTCCGTTCCAACTAGAGGACCTCACCCATCTCACAACATTGTTTTAAGTATGAACTGCGAGCTGCACGTTCTCTCTCTCTCAAGTGTGTGTGGTGTGCTGCAGCTGAATGTTAGATAAATATATACATAAAACCCGTTAAATGTGTTTTTTATTTTTATTTGCACTGACCGCATAGCATGCATCTGTATCACGAATAACGCACTACAGTTAATTGTCTACATGTATGATTTTTATTAAATTTTTGGTTGCATCCTTGTTTTGATTGCTGGCGATATATGGTTCTACCATACAGCGCTCCTCTCTGATTGTAAGTGGCTTCAAGTGCCTGGGGAAAGACTTTCAATTCTGTCTTGTACCGTGACCATCTGCCTTGGAAAGGTTGCACTACGTGTTGTGTGCGTGTGCGTTTGGAAGTGGTGGTGCCCATGATGTCGTTGCACAGATGGCACCGTCATCTCCACTTAAATATAAAGTCGGTATACAATGAATGTGACATTCGACTCCTGTTTTTCATTTTGCTCCGTTTTGTTTTTCCATACGTATGTGTGTGTGTGTTTTCATGGATTTTTCTGAGCCATCGTTTCACACCACGGGCGTCCGATTTGGAGAAGATGGGATCACTGCGAGTGTCCCGCACGGGATTCGAACTCACGTTTTCCCAGCATGAGAGGCGACGCTCCACCAAGACGCTTAAAGCCAATGGGCTCCAGCTTCACCGCTGGAACTTATTTCAGGTGTCGGGGAGTGAGGTTTACAAATAACACACCGCACAGCACCACCGGCTGGCGTCCGTTATTACACGAGCATTAGACTTTACATTTTTCTTTAATGTATATACCAAAAAACAACAAGCAGCAGTATACTGACAGCAACTGGTAACACATTCCTTAGAGGGAAAAGTAAACAGTTTCTCCCCCGTAAGACCTTTTTCAAAAGTTACCGCAGTGGTCTTCGGATGCCGTGACAGTCGGCACAGATGAAGTGGCGTCCTTGGGTCGATTGTCAACAATGTTATTGCTTATACAAGGAGGTGAGATGTAATTCACACAGTGAACGAATAAGTTCAGTAAAGCAGTAAAAAGGTAAGCCTCATAAAAAAGTAAAATATACTACACATTACTCTGTCATATATATACTGTAGTTCCATTTGTAATGAATACACAGGGTAGTTGTGACGCGTTCATTCCCAACCTTTGAAGAACAGTTTTAGCACAAATTACATTGCACAAGATAAATTGTGTTATCTACATTGTTGGATACCCATTATCTCATGCGCATATATATATGTATTTATATATATATGTATACTTTTATTATTATTCTAATCTCACATTAACAAAATTCACCATTACCAATATAAATCAATACATGAAGAAAATGGCATAAATACAAACATGAGCGGTACCAAAATTCCACCTCAACACCCACGTTGACACAATTGGATTCAAACAGAAAATACGTGGACACACGATACAAAACAGCACATTTTCAGGTGACCTCTGTTGTTCGGCCCGATCCCACCTTGCGACATACAGTATATGAACGCCACTCGCCTTGATTACGCCCACTAACACACACACACACACACACACACACACACACACACACACACACACACACACACACACACACACACACACACACACACACACACACACACACACACACACACACACACACACACACACACACACACACACACACTCCTCTGAAGCAGTGAGCTTGTACAGGGTCTCTCTCTCTCTCACACACACACACCCACCAACTAATGGCATGGAGGTCATCGTTGTACAACAATGGATGACCATGCGTACTCTTACGGTTCATCTCATTCCGTTGTGTTTGTAATTTTTTTTTTTTTTTCCATGTCACACGGCACATTATCATGATGGTCACTTCACTTCAAACCACCCCCCCCCCCCCCAAAAAAACCCCCCATTGTACTCTATGAAACAGTGCTTACAACTAGTAGTAGTGTGTGTCTTTGCCACGTTTTTATTTTCTTTCGCTATGAAGTCTTTCAGCTTTGGGTTTTCGTTTGAGTGGCCCCCCGCCTCACCGTCGAGTGGCCCCGCCTCACCGTCGAGTGACGCTGTGTATGCCTCACGTCCTCCAAGTACAAAGTCAGTACCAAGAGCTAAAAATGGATACAAGGATTGTATTTCCCCGGGTAAGAAAAGAGTCCAGCACCGTCTGTACGCCTGCCCGCCATGTTGTTTGTGTAACCGTTTCACTGTTTACGTCTCCTCTGTGTCCGATGGTCCATTAGCAGGAGGCTGGGCAGCACATTAAATTATATGGACAATTGAAATGGACGCATGATTGCTGGTGTGCGGCCCTCATAACAGGATGAACAGAACAGAGGGCCCTCCCCGTGCTCCCTATGGCGGCCTCCATGGCTCTTCTTTACAACCACAGTGCGTGAGTGAAACGAACGAGTGCAAATGAACCGCCGTGAATCAACTACAACCGGGACCGGAGGAAGCCGAGAAGCTATCCCTCCATCCCAGTACCTTAATGTTATTAAACAGAGAGAGAGAGAGAGAGAGATGGAGACAGAGAGAGGAGAGACAGACACAGAAACAGACAGAGAGAGAGAGAGAGAGAGAGAGAGTGGTGAGAAATGGAGGGCCGCTGGCGGTGGAGTGGGATGGTTATTGGGTAATTATTCGTAGCCTGGACCCTGCCAGAGGTTCCCCCCCTCCCTTCCTTCCCCCTCCTTCCACCTTCCTAGAGCAGGGAGCTGGGGCTCTCTAGGGCTGCCGGTGGCGTGGTGTGTGTGGGGCTGTGGCGCATGGGCAGGATGTCGTAGTGACTGGGGATGTGGCTGCTGCTGCTGCGGGGAAGGTCGTAGGGGCTTTGCGAGAAGCCGGTGGCCATGCCGTTGGGTCCCTGCAGAACACTCACCGTCGGCTCTGTAGAAGAGGGGGGGGGGGGGTGCAGTTTGGGGACACAGGGATGAGGTTTGGAGGGGGGGGAGAAGATAAAATACATATTGGAACAGGGAAAGAACACGACAGCACAGAGTATAAAGAGAAATTAAGTGTGGTTACAGGTATTTATTATATCCAAGTGTGCGACAAAAGGCCCAGTTTTCAAATGTCGTTTATCTATACTTACCGCTAGTCTGCTAGGCCGCGTATAGAGGAGCAATACTGGGCTAAGTGTTAATGGCGTAATATTGCACGACTCAATTCACATAGCCAATATTTTAATATTATTCGTTATATATACGCTATACATGAACTGCTGAGTGGGATCGGAGGGAGTTGTCTGTGTTTGCACACCGCAAGCAGGGCATTCACTTTGACATGAGCTGAAGCATCTGTGTACAAGTAGAAGTAGTGCCCAGAAAGGGTAGCCCATTGCTGCAACCAAAATCGTCAAAATAACACGTAACGTGTATGCTAGTCGCACCACACGATGAGCCAATCCGAACGCTCGCCTCAAAATACCTAAATTGTGTAAATACCTAGAGACTTGAAAAAAATGTAGCAAAGGAATGGAAGGGTAGACTTCCTGTTCCTCAGACGAGGCTAAGGGCCTATCAGGAGCAAAGGGGGACCGGAGGATCGGACAGGGTCATTCATCCCCTCTTGAACATGATTCATGATTCTAGATTCAAGATAAGTACAATGGAATGCTTACTCCCCATTCCCTCCCGCAATATGAATTTCCTACAACAATACTATACTATACGATATGTAGCAGACAACGCTGCCACCGGTCATTAACATGGCTACTTGCGGGCTCCTCCGGAAGACAAAGACACAGGTTGAGTTTTGAATAATAGTGAACAAAGCAGATGGTACATCTAGATGCTACATGCTAGACATGCTAAGCTCTCCCCTCCAGTGTGTGTGTGGTGAATGTTTTACCTGTGAGCCTTGATTAACAAGGACCCACAGCTGTGCAGCCTCACCAGCCATTCAGTAATCAGTCCAACTCAGGCCAGGTGAGGCTGCCTAAACCAGCCACCAACCACACACACTCCACACGATACTATACTACACAATACTATACTAATAAACAACACTATATACTACCTAGGTTATGCTATACAATATACTATACACAACACTATATACTATACTATGTACTATCCTATATACTATAAACAACACTATACTATAACATCTAAATCTAAGACTGGAGGATTAAATCCTCTTTATTGGTCAAATACTGTATATGTACACACACAGTGAAATGAGTTTCTCTGCATTTAACCCATCCTAGTATTAGGAGCAGCTATTGTTTATACAAGACCCAGGGAGCAGTGTTGGGGTCTTAGGCCTTGCTCAAGGGCACCTTGACAGTGCCCAGGAGGAGAACTAGCACCCTTTTCCAAGTACCAGTTCTCACTCTGTTTTGGGGACTTGAACCGGGGACCCTCCGGTTCCCAAGCAAAGTCCGAAACAGACTGAGCTACTGCGCCCCCCCCCCCCAACAACATTAAAAACAATAAAAAGAGCAATAAAGTGACTGATGGATGATATAAACACATCACCATGGGGGACCACCAGCCCCCAGCTTTCCCACACTCACCGACGTCGTAGACGTTCCGGCCGGCGGCCCCCAGCAGGGTGGCGGTGCCTCCGAAGGGCACCTCGCGGTGGGACGGGGACTTCATCTCCACGTAGCTGCTCTCCGTGTGCTTGCAGGCCGGCCCTGGCGGCGGGTCCCTGATGGTGGCGTACGGGTTCTCGCTGTTCAGGGAGCAGGAGCTGCTGGGCCCGCCCATGGGCCCCTTGATATGATCTGTAATAATAACATCAGCACCGGACAAAGAGTGAACGTCACGCCGGTGAATCATTAGAGAACGCGATAAGATGGACGCTGACACACTGGGCTACACGCTGGCAAGCGATTCTCGGAAGAAAAAGAAGAAGAAGAAGAAGAAGAAGAAGAAGAAGAAGAAGAAGAAAAAAAAAACAACCTTGTTCAATTTATGTGCGTCTTTTGACAGTTGATGAATGGCGGCGTGTACGGATGGAGAGGACAAAGGGGAGGCGGCAGAAGCGCTCATATCATCTATAACGGTCTCATCAGTCTGATAAGAGGCCTCATTAGACACCCCCAGACGAGGCACCTTCACAGCACTCCTTCTGACGCCCTCGGGGTGGCCCTCCCCTGCTCCGCCTGGGAGACAGAATGACTTATTGGGGCACTGAGCCGCAGAGCACAATTAGCATAAGGAAACCTCAGATCACCGCAATCTTGTCCGATGCACGCTCTGGTTTCACATAAATCAGGGAGGGCGGGGTGACATATTGTTCTATTGTTACATATTGTTGGCTATTATACGCACGTTAAGAGCCCCTCAGAAAGGGAGGAATGCCCCTTAAAGCTGTAGGCAACGCCCGTTGTGCAACAGTAAAAGTAAATCCGACACAGGATGTCGCACATACGCCATTCGGTAGTAAAGTGCCCTATACAATACGTATACAATACGTAGATGTAGATGTAGGATGTAGAGTGGCCTGTCTGACAACCCGGAAAGTTGCTGGTTAGATTCCCAATTCCAAGTATCGAGGTGTCCCTGAGAAAGACCTCAGGGACCTTGCATGGCTGACTCCGCTGTCAGTGTGTGAATGGGTGAGTGTGAGGCTTGTCTTGTAAAGCGCTTTGAGTGGCCACACTAGTTAGAACTCTAGAAGGCACTATATAAATGCAGACCATTACAATGCTCCAGTGGTGGCTCCAGTGGGAGTCGAAGTCCGGTTACTTTGCCAGTAGAGCGAGACAGGAACACATTGGAGGCATGTAGACATAGGCACACATGAAGAATAAGAACGGCTGTCTTTCTTTACAGAAAGGTATTCACCTTTTCTGGAGCTTCTCTGTGTCTGTATCTCCCCTTGTTGAACATCTATAAAAAAAAAAGGGGGGGGAGAAAAAGTTCCTTCATTCAATTCTCATTCAAGATTCAAGATTTGTATTTTCCATTTGCAACAAGTACAATGGAATGCTAACTCCCCATTCCCTCCCGCAGAATGAATTTCTAAAAAAAAAAATATTATACACAATAAAAATGACAAATGTAACAAATGTATGACAAAACATAAAAGTGACTGAAGGATGATATATACGTGTGTTGAATTGTACAAAACGCATTTAAAATAATTTAAAGTGCCAGTAGTGCAGCAGCATCATGAATGCAGTGCAGTACAGTGCAGAACAATGCAGTAATTGTAATGAGTCCAGAAAGTCCAACGTTATAATAGTTATGATCAAGTCACATCCTATTGCGCTCTGGCCGTGGGTCAATATTATGTTCATGTTCTAATCTTGACCGCAAAATCGTCGGCATGAAAGTATCTGCTTCGAATATATTCAAAGCAATGAATAAATTACATAATGCGGTTTCTTCAAGCAGAGGAACATTTTAGAAAGGAGGTTTTTTGTGAGCATTTGGGGATCTTCAGATCATTTGTTTTGACAGTTTCATCTGACAAAGTGCTTAACAAGCTTCCATAACGAACAGCTCTACACTTCACAAGCGGGGTAGATGAAGAGGAGTAGTGTGATCCCGTCTGACAGCGTCACACCTAATTGCTTTCATTTCGTTATTCCAGAATACATCTACGGATTTGTTTACTTTCATTAGAATCATTTCAAATTCAAGTACGGCGCATTCCGACTCATTTTGGAACGTGCCACCATCAACGAGGCCAGCACATAATTCAGCAACTGATGAATTGCATTAGTGAGACGGTTATCACGCCACTAATCCAGTTGTGTGTGCGTTCGTACGCCATCACTTAACACTGCGGGCACAGTGATTAGTTATACAGACTGCATATTGCCCCGCAGGCAGAAAAACAAACTTGTCGTCGACGA
>CM051010.1:3314138-3324138 GCA_027704905.1 Muraenolepis orangiensis | reverse complement strand
GGACCACACTGCATAGCAGATCACATGGTCTAGTAGTCTGTGTGAGATATATATATATATATATATATATATATATATATATTATATATATATATATATAACCCTACTTATCTAACCCTTACTTTCATGATCTCCACTTTCTTACTGGTGTCCCTGCTGGTTTAAACATTTTTTAGGTTTTATTTTTTTGAGAGGCAATTTCCAAATGAGATATTGCATGTAGCACAGATGATTGCAAAGTAACACACCATAGATTTGCTATTGTCTATTGTGTTATTGTCAATAAGAGTGAGTCCACTCTTACCAATCTTCTGTGGTCATCACTCACAGAACAAAAAAAAGTTTACATTCGGATAGCAAAATGGCCATTATTATAATCATAGGAAAAGGGGAGGGGAAAATCAGTTCTCCTCTATTCCCGGCTTATTTCTACAGCCTCACAGCTGTGAGACCAGCTCCCCATTGCTCAGCCCACGCCATAGTAACTCAGGTTGCAAAGAAGAGGCAATTGGTAAGGGAGTACTGCAAAACCATGAAATGGATAAAACAAAGCTACATGGGGACTTTTCCATCACAAGGTCCCTCTTTTATTCCCCTACTGTTTCAGTAGGGGAATTAACAGGTTGTTTTTAGAGCCGGGGAGGTTGCTCCACTCACCACCACCACCACCACCACCACGTTGCTGCTCACTCAAGAGGGTTGTCAGGCCTAGTGTCTTGTACCCCCCCCCCCCCCCCCCTGTCCCCTGGCCTCTCTTTCTCTCTCTCTCTCTCTCTCTCTCTCTCTCTCTCTCTCTCTCTCTCTCTCTCTCTCTCTCTCTCTCTCTCTCTCTCTCTCTCTCTCTCTCTCTCTCCTCTCTCTCTCTCTCTCTCTCTCTCTCTCTCTCTCTCTCTCTCTCTCTCTCTCTCTCTCTCTCTCTCTCTCTCTCTCTCTCCCATACTGCCGCGTGCTGTAGTAATTACCACCCAGACAAATGATCACCGGCTTCCCTCGCCTTTAGCTAACCTATTAAACTTTTATTCATATGACATTCCTCAAAGCCATGAAAGAGAATTCAAAAATATCCACCCCATGCCTTTCTGTAATTTATTTAGAAAAAATAATAATAAAGCCTAAGTAAATTATTCTACTTCTTACTGGCTCACATTGGTCAAAACAAACACAATCCAAAGATATTTACATTGAGCTCTGGTGGCGGAATTAGAAAGCTGGACACAATATTGACTCAGTGTCGTTCTCTCTCGCTCTAGAAATATCGTCGGGAGCATAGCGTCTTGAGATCAGTTTTATCTCGTCTTGTGACATTGGTAGTCATCATCGTCAAGTTACAGGTTATCCCCTTATCCCCTTATGTGTCCGTGGGGGAGGTTGGGTGCGGGGGGGGGGGGGGGGGGGGGTGTTAGCGATCGGAGGGGTTCTCAGGTAACCCGCAACGGGTCACCGCTGACAGGGGGGAGGGATAGCAAACAGGAGGGATGGAGAGAAACTAAGGGGGGGGTGGGGTGGGGGGGACACTTACCCATGTTGCACAGGACGCCCACGAATCCAGGCAGGCACTCGCACCGGCCGGTTACGTGGTGGCACGTCCCGGTGCTGTGCACACAGTGCGGACACGGCTGGCTGCAGTCCTGCCCAAAGTGCCCCGAGATGCAGACTAGAGGAGACGAAGAAGACAGGGCCCACAGGGTAAGAGAGAGATACAGAGAATGAGTTTTAGAGAGATTGAGAGAGAGAGAGAGAGAGAGAGAGAGAGAGAGAGAGAGAGAGAGAGAGAGAGAGAGAGAGAGAGAGAGAGAGAGAGAGAGAGAGAGAGAGAGAGAGACACACACACACACACACACACACAGAGCCACAGAGGAGAGAGAGAGCAACAGAGAGCAGGGTAGAGAGACATAGAGGGAGAGTTAGAAAGCGAGAGAGACAGAGAGAGAGGGGAAGAGAGAGAGAGGGGATTGAATTGTCGATAGAGATGACCCATGTGGCAGATAAAACAGAGGACATGATGGGAATGATAAGAAGGGGGGGTGGGGGGGGGGGGGGGACAATCCAAGGCCAAAACAACACAAGCCAACAATGGATATAAGGGGAGGGTGAGAAGAAAAGAAAACTGCGCTGAATATCGTCTTTTAACTGCCTTTGTTGGAAGAAGGGAAGTGAAATATGCCATGTGAAAGTAAAGCTTGGGGGCCGCATCTCATACGAGACGTAATTGTGCGTCGGTGATGTTGATTTCAGGGAAATAATGAAACCGCCCCCCACAGAGAGACATAAAGCATTGCTAAAAGGGCCAGTTGAGGTTCCCCCAAACCCAGAGGGAAGTTGCAGCAGTCGAATAAGGGTCAAGGGAACCCAGAGTTTTACAGATTTTCTCCCAACAGTGGGAGAGGGAAAGTGTGCATATCAATTCAATTTCAAACTTTTCCTGCCCAAACGGATTTCTGTCCACACTAAACCCAGTGTGGACTTACAAAAGTTTACACTGCTCTATAAGCAACAGTAAAGTTTGGAGTAATCACAGCAGACGTGCACTGACCGTGGAAGAGATCACGAGGGAGAGTCAGTCAGAGAGAAATTAAAGGGAGAGAAGAAAGAGAGAGAGATAGATATGAGATAGATTTGAATTTTTTTTTTAATACCATCAATTTCAGAAAAATATATTATATACCTGTATATAATATACATATAATATATGTATGTTTTATTCATATTTTAATTAAACATACATACATAAAACCAAACAAAAACATGGCATACACGTTGCCTTATAAGTTATACCTGCTTGTGTTAGAAAAGTACATCCACTTTACATGAAATCTTCAGTGAAAAGCAGATGTTCCTCTACTACAGAGCAGATGTGAGTCCAATACAACCTTTCAGATTACCCGAACAATCAGTAGTTTACCCAGACTCTGCCTTTCACCATAGCCACAATACAACAACATCTTGGACATACCCGCTCTCTACCATCTGCTCCCTGCTTTTAGAAATGCACAGTTTTGCTGTCCGAAAAACTGTGCTGTCCCCTTGGAGAAAAGTAAGTAACTTCCATGCTGATGAGTTAAACTTGCTGTAACCAGCTCCAAGAATAAAAACAGCTCATTAAAATGTGTGAACAATTCCTTTTTCAGCCGGGGTAGCAATGAAAAATATTTTCGTGCAAATCGCAGTAAGGACATTGCTTAGAAACAGTCGGATGTCAAATATGAATAAAATAATTCACTGGAGATCGTCATTCTCTGGGAGTCAGGGGTCCACTGCAGTACTCCTTCAGCATCTCCACATCCTCCTCAGTCTTTAAACCAACGGGTTCAAAATGTCTCTGGTGTGTCTGGTGGACCTCAGTCCTAATGTCCTAAATGTAGAAGACAGGCCACTGCTAGTGTGTCATAGGTCTGGGACCTGCAGTGTCTACAATATGTTGTTTCCAGTGGGACACTGTCCTATTGGAAGGCCTAGGGTAGGCCTGGGGTTCTGCTGTCCTGGAAATCCAGCCTTGCTCCACTGATCAGAGGTTCCTTTAGTAGACAGAATAGTGGATTTGTGGGTTGTAAACGTTTCCATTAAAAAGACGCCATGTTTTAACCAGGGCTTTGGCAGTAAACCACACAGCTTTAAAAGACTACAAGCCATTAGGGGCGGCAGTAGCTTAGTCTGTTGGGACTTGGCTTGGGAACCGGAAGGTCGCCAGCTCCGGTTCAAGTCCCCAAAACACCTGGGCACTGCAGAGGTGCCCTTGAGCAAGGCATCAGACCCCTACACTGCTCCCCGGGCGCTGTTTATAAAATAGCTGCCCATTGCTCCTAACACTAGGATGGGTAAAATGCAGAGAAACACATTTCCCTGTGTGTGTATGTGTACATGTGACAAATAAAGAGGATTCAAGCATTTCGATTTCGATTACCAAACAAAGTACAGTTTTGTCCGAACCCAGATGTTCTTCTAAAGACAGCACTTACCTTTACACAACCCCATTGGACACTGCTTCCAAAAGCTGCTACTCTGCTGTTCAAATGTGTCAGCCTCTGCCCCTTCCACTTGAGGTGAAAACATGTTGAGGTATCCAGTGCGTCTCATCCCAGATAAAAAGAACCATCATTTTGGCATTTGTTGTCTGTTGGCAAGGCTAGCAAGTGGTTCTACACAGGCCAAAGTATGCCATAACACAGACGCCCCAGGTTATTGATTATTACATCTCTCCAAAGTAAAATGTCTTAAAAGTCTCCAAATGAGCCATTTCCACTTATTTAGCCTTCCTTCTACTTGATCTTCCAAACCCACGCAGTTTATTCACAGTTTCCGCATGCCCAAGGAAGATAGATTTTTTTACCCCATGTTAAGCCTCCTGGTAGTTAAGGAAGTCCAGTGGCCCCTGACCCCTATGTCTGCTTAAGCTTCCATTGATTTTCAGCTCACAATCAGCTCTCACTACCCTGGTACACAACCTTGATCTTACAAGATCTGGGCCAAATCTTCACAGGTATAGTTGCTCAACCCCCATCAAATGTATTTTCGAAATGAGAATGTGGAGTGTGTGTGTGGTTGGGGGCTGGTTCAAGCAGCCTCACCTGGCCTAGAGTTAGACTGATTACTCTATGGCTGGTGAGGCTGCACACCTGTGGGGTCATTGTTAATCAAGGCACACCGGTTAAAACAGCCACCACCACACACACATAAGGAAGAGAGCTCTAGCATTTACCATCTGCTCTGTTCGCCGTTATTCAAAGTCTGCAATAAACCTCATCATTCCTCATCAACCTGTGTCCTTGTCTTCGGGAGGAGCCCTAACCAAGCCATTTTAATGGCTTGTGGCAGTGTCGTCTTCTATAGAGAACTAAATGAGACCGGTATCGAAACCCAAAGAACCGAGACGTCCAAAAATATCCTGAATGATTGAAACATAATCTAGGATGGACCTACCAGGCTGGTTGGTTTTTGTGTATTAGCTCTCCCAGTACCCTTTTCAGTCTGTTTGCAAGTGCCTTGGACAGGAGCTTATAGTCTGCTTGAAGTGCAAAGGAGTGATACAGGACGCCACGCAGCGTTCCTAATTACTTCAAGGTCTTCTTTCTTAGGTAGAAGGGTTAAAAGAGCTCTTTGGTCTTCCTGCTGCAGCTTTGAGGTAAAAATTCAGTCATTCACTTTCGTTAAAATCAGCTCAAATGTCCATGCATGTTTCTCCTCAAAAAGCAGACAACCACCAACACCTGGAGAGCTTCCTCTTTCAACGCTTTGTAGAGTCACATACAGTTAATCTAACACAAACATACTCCACCTCTGTAATGCTTTCTGAGGCTGAAGAACAACTTAGATGGTTTTTTGACCTGACCAGTGCTAGTGCGAGTGTTTTTTGGGGATTTGAGAACTTTAACATCCTAAATGTCCTCCTCCATAGATCTGGCGATGTCCCTTGTGGCATTGAGCGTGTACTGCAGACATACTTGTTTGATTTCCACTTTCCCACAGTGGAACCAGGAGGTAACTTCTTGCTTCCTTGCATCTCAAACCCTTAAAACAAACCTAAAACGTTCCATGAACGTTTCGTCACAGAACGATGCAACGATTAAAAACCCAACAGGCACTTTTAGGTTAAATATTCGCAGTGAAATCACGACTATAGAATGATCAGTGAAACCTTAAGGCATTCTTTTAGACATTTTAAAAATGACTAAAATGTTGTTTAAAACAATAAAGCCTGTTCATCTGAGCCAAAGGCATCCAAGTGTCACTGCGATGTGCCTAGGCGTATTGTCTTGTGTCATTGTCACACATCAACCCATCAAGCCAGAACACAGTGTATTCTTCTCAGCTCAGCCACGGCACGCTTAGAACGAGGTTCTGTGTGATGTCTGTCTGGATCTTTGTTCTCAGAAGTAAATAAGTCATTACAATGTCCTCCCATATATAATATTGCTCCATGATCACTTAAATAGCTTTACATAGGGTTGTTCAAAGCGACGCTATCAGTTCCTTTAAGTGGAAGCATGTACATTTATAGGAACAACAGGACAAAGTTCACTACCATTAGCCTCAATCACGTAGTGGAGTAGTGGAGCATGACCTCCCCCTCCCATTCTGTAAAGTTTCCACTTTTTTCCACAAGCAAGCCATTGTGGGGATAAAAGAGTAGCGTAAAGATGACCAGGTGATCATCTAATATAATCCACAGAAAATTGAGGACATATTAAAGTTGTGAAATCCCCCCAAAAATCTCTATCGGACCTACTTAGCACCAACCACCCCTGTCTTCCCCCCACCCTCCCACAAGATACAAGATACAAGATACAAGATATTTATTTGCCATTTGTAACAAGTACATTGGAATGCTTGCTACCCATTCCCTCCCTTACCCGTTTTTCTCCCCTCTCCACAGATGTTCTTCACCTTGTCACATCCAGCCGCCCTACTACATGCTCACTGGATCCAGTTCCCTCCCCTCTGCTTCAGTCTACTGCGCCTGAACTCCTGCCCTTCCTGACACACGTCATCAACACATCTCTGACGTCTGGATGTTTTCCCGCTGCTTTCAAGACCCCCTCCTGAAGAAACCAAAACTTGACCCCTCTGATGTCAAGAACTACAGACCGGTTTCCCTTTTTCCCTTCTTATCCAAAACTCTTGAACGTGCTGTCTTTAACCAATTGACCTTGTACCTCTACCAGAACCGCCTCTTGGACCCTCACTAGTCTGGTTTCAAGGCGGGTCACTCGACTGAGACTGCCCTCCTGGCAGTGACAGAGTTGCTCCATGCTGCTAGAGCGAACTCGCTCTCCTCTGTTCCGATACTCCTGGACCTGTCTGCAGCATTCGACACTGTGAACCACGTGATTCTCCTCTCCACCCTTGAGGTGATGGGTGTCTCAGGCTCTGCTCTCTCCTTGTTTGCATCCTACCTGACGGGTCGCTCCTGCCAGGTGGAAGTGAGAGGGTCTGTGTCGGAACAACGCAGACCACTGGTTCAGTTCTTGGAGACTTGTGAGGAATGAAATGCACTTTTGACTTCTGGTGATGAGTTTTTCTCTTACCTACCTTTGTTGAACGCACTATTGTAAGTCGCTTTGGACAAAAGCGTCTGCTAAACGACTGTAATGTAAAGTAATGTGAAGACACCTGAAATTAAACTGTATCTTATCTCTGCCATCCGCATTATACAGTTGTAGCCTGAATCTTTGTCCTATTCTCTTTAATCTGTACATCTCCTGATCAGTGAACCCACATTAAGCTCTTCAGCCCTCTGACTGAAGTAAATTCAGAATTAATATTCATCCGGTTTAACACCTTTCATATTGTTCATTTTTTTGTAGAAACTGAATGGAATTCTGTCTACACTATAAGTGCCTCTGGTTTTGGGCTTCACAGGCATTTGTTCTGGAAATCTGGCTGTCAGTTGTCAGCTGAGCTCTCCACACTGGAGTCAGATCATTCTGCTGTTGCTTGCCTAGCAGCTTGTTCTCTTTTGGATCTACTTGTTCTCCTTTGGATCTTCCTGCTGCTGTCCTGTTGCTTCTGACACACTGACGTTAGTGGAGCCTCATCCCCCATCATGGTCTCACCCTCACCGTCTCGGCCTACTTCTCCGGCGGCTTCACCTGGTACACCGGCGGCTTCAGCGTTCTCCTTCTGTCCGTCTGTCTGCGATTGATTCTGTTTGCGTGTTCCTTCTCCTTCTCTATTTGAAGAGTGTCCCTGTGGCTTTTTCTCTGTGTCTCTGTTTCTTCTGTGTATCGTCCTGCACTGCCTCCTGTTGCTGTGCTTTTAGAGCTCGGTTCACCAGAACCAGAGCTTTTCTCGAGGACATGCTCATATGAAATGTGATTTGTAAAGTAGGAACAACCCGAGAAGACACGATTTGAAATACATTTTGTGTCTAGACAGTTCTCTTTCGTCTGTACACCATCAATGGTAAAAGGGGGGATGTTGGAGGACATACCGACACAAGACTATCATTAACAGGGATGCCTCGCTCCACCAACTCATTCACTTTATTTCTACATCTGCAAAACAACTAAACATTCATGCTGGCTGCAGGTTTAACACTGGCCTATGGAGAGAGAGAGAGAGAGAGTGTGAGAGGGACAGAGAGAGAGAGAGAGAGAGAGAGAGGGAGAGATAGAGAGAGAGAGAGAGAGAGAGGGACAGAGAGAGAGAGAGAGAGAGAGAGAGAGAGAGAGAGAGAGAGAGAGAGAGAGAGAGAGAGAGAGGGACAGAGAGAGACAAAGGAACAGAGAGAGACACACACACACACACACACATTTTTCTTCCCTCTTAAATTCCACCCTAACTGATGTTTACAGGCTTGCTGCTGTGAGCATTCACTCCCAATCACTCCCAGGTCATCACTTGAGAGGTGCCATCAGAGAGCATGAGAGAGAGAGAGAGAGAGAGAGAGAGAGAGAGAGAGAGAGAGAGAGAGAGAGAGAGAGAGAGAGAGAGAGAGAGAGAGAGAGAGAGAGAGAGAGAAAGAGAAAGACCAAGACTTGCACTCCCAGAGAGCCGGGGGCCCCCCTGTGTGTCTGATGAGTCTCCAGCAGACATGGTTCACCCCTCCACCCCTGCTGAGAGCTGGTGGAGGTGGTGGTGGAGGTGGATTGGGGACGGGGGGGAGACAGGGACGGGGGGGGGCACCACCGTGCGGGAGGCGGTGGTGGGTAAAGGGGACAGCATGATTAAGTGATAGCTATGATGAAGGGCCGTACACTCGAGCGTTTACAACCAACAAGACTAAGTGGTTCCCCCTCAAACACACCCTTCGGCTGTCTTTCCCCTCAGCGACCCCCTCTAACCCAAACAAGGTCAATATAAGGGGATGCTGTTTGGTAACAACGCCGGCCGCTTCGCCGCTCACACACACACAAACAAAACAAAATGTTTTAATAATGAAGACAGACACCCCGCAAAACACACATGCAAAAAAAAAAAGACAATTGAGTTCCCTCCGGCCCACCTCTTCTGCAGTAGGTCCCTCTGTATCCGGCGGCACACACACAGCTGCCGTCCTCGGGTGAGCAGGAGCCTCCGTTTAGACAGTAGCAGTTCACAGAGCAGTTGGGCCCCCAGAAGCCCTGTGGACACATGCTGTCGCAGTAGATACCTGTGTGAACACACACACACACACACACGAGCTGTGTGAACACACACACATGAGCTGTGTGAACACACACACACACATGAGCAGACAGAAGAAGCACATGAAATGAAATGAGTCGCCCGTAAGTCCAGGTGTCCAGAGTCTCAGGTCTTTATGATAAACGTCGGACACACAGATAAGTTAGCGAGACGGTTTCAAATGGTGGTATTTCTGTAAATGTGAGTCTCAATTGTGTTTTGTTTCTATGCTTTTGTCCTTTTTAAAATGCTACATGGCAGGCCTTTTGTCACCAACTTTTACCTATATGTATATTTTTGTTTGTCTGTTTGTGAGATAACTCAAAAAGTTATGCAAGGAATTGGACACATCTTGGTGGTTAGATTACTTATGGGCCTAGTTTTTAACGCAGATCCGGATATAAACTTGGTCCTAAAAAGTATTTAATTGGTTTAATTGTCTCCTGGATCCAAATCCAGATCCAGGAGACTTTTTGGTGTGGCGGAGGTATGACTCTATACTGAGGGCCCTCTCGTTTACCTCGGGAGCACAGATTAACTCTAAATGAAAGGTGCATTACAAATTGTATGTATATTAATAATAATAATAATTATTATTATAAAATGTTTTGGATGATTAATTAGATGATTCATTGGGTGATTAATATGAGGTTGTTTATTTAATTTATTGTGTAAAAACATAATTGCGTATCATTTAGGGGGGAGAATGGACAAAGGGACAAATTAATCTACAAGATGGCAGTAATGCAACATTAGGGATGCAAATTACCTGAACGTACCAACGGACAAGAAGTAAACCTGCCTCAGAGCCTGTGATACTGTGATAAAATACATGTTCTCACAGTTACCGGCACAATATCCAGACCAAAAAAAGGCATAGCCTACTAATCTTTGCCAT
>CM051010.1:3301638-3309138 GCA_027704905.1 Muraenolepis orangiensis | reverse complement strand
TGTGTGTGTGTGTGTGTGTGTGTGTGTGTGTGTGTGTGTGTGTGTGTGTGTGTGATCCACCTGTCCAGCCTGCGTGGCATCGACAGAGGCCACTGGCCGGGTCACAGCCGTCCGCGTGGCCGCAGTGGCAGCTCTCTCGGCACTTCAGGCCATAGCTGCCCTCCTGGTTGGAAACAAAAAACACAAAACATCTGCGTTTCACTCACACACACAAGTACGTTTCTCTTTCCGTGGCTGTAGCTGCATCTCTTGGATGTATGTCTTTTTTTAAGTTGTACTGTGCTTTTTATGGACAAGGGAGAGAGAGAGAAAGAGAGAGAGAGAGAGAGAGAGAGAGAGGGGGGGGGAGAGAGAGAGAGAGAGAGAGAGAGAGAGAGAGAGAGAGAGAGAGAGAGAGAGAGAGAGAGAGAGAGAGAGAGGAGAGAGAGAGAGAGAGAGAGAGAGAGAGAGAGAGAGAGAGAGGAGAGAGAGGGGGAGAGAGAGGAGAGAGAGAGAGAGAGAGAGAGAGAGAGAGAGAGAGAGAGAGAGAGAGAGAGCGAGAGAGCGAGAGAGAGAGAGAGAGAGAGAGAGAGAGAGAGAGAGAGAGGGAATGACACATAGCATCGGTTGGAATTCAGCCAATGAAGCATATCATTTTTTTTGAGTAACCCCCCCCCCCCCCACCTCATTATTTAGCATTAGCATAATTGTGTCATTTAGCTGCAGCTTTTATCCAAAGTGACTTTTGGGATAAATGTTCGGAATATGCAGATACAATTTTGCCTAAAGGTCAGACTGCGGACATCGGGGGTCAAACGTGGAACACTTCGTCTGGGAGTCACCGTAACTAATACTAGATCATCCTGCCCCTCCCCACCTCCTCCCCTCAACACACACACACACACACACACACACACAAAAACACTTACGGGGCAGGGCCGGTCACAGTGCGGACCGCTCCAGCCGGGGGAACAGGTACAGGTTCCGTCGGGGGCCTCACAGGTGGCCCCGTTGGCACACAGGCAGGTCTGGTTGCAGCCGGGCCCCCAGGAGCCACTGGGACAGGGGGCGGAGCAGTCTGAACCTCGCCAGCCTGCAGGAAGACCATTCAACAGAGAGTCAAGAGTTCACTTCTGTTCCTTCTCAAGAGTTCTTCCTCCATAATTAAGGGAGTTTTTTCTTTTCCCCCTTAGGGGGGCTAGGGGGTTTTCATTTTAACAACACCCCCGTGTTGTTAAAATGTGGCCTCTGAAGCCTGGAACTGTGATTAAGGGCTATACAAACACAATTGACTTGACTTGACTTGACACTTGATCAGACACAGTACAAAAGTACACCATAAGAGACATGGATATAGAATGTAGAAATAATGAAAACAATAATAAAGAATAGCTCTGAATGGGAACCCCTTGTCAGAGCTAGGTCGATGTTGCCAGGGAGAGGGAAGTTTGGGGTCCCCTGCTGGAGCTGCTACCTGCCGCGACCCGACCCCAGGTAGGCGGTAGAAGATGGACGGAATATTAAATAATATAAAGCAGTGGTCTTCAACCCGGGGTCCGCGACCCCCCCCAGGGGGTCCGCCGAGGTACTGCAGGGGATCCGCAAACATGATGAATGCAGAAAACAATTCTTGCTGTCACCTTAGCCCCCCATTTAACCCAAATTGCACCTTCAAGTCAGTGTTTGCTCCACAGGGAGGTCCAGCTCATAGACATAAGATAGACCCGGGCCTCAGAATCATTTTTATCTTGCCACACACCAGCGTAAGTCATCGTGCAATGTTAAAGTTTGAGCCTGGTGCATTGATTTAAATGATGTCGACATGGCTTATAACCAAGCATCAAGATTCAAGATTCAAGATTCAAGATAACTTTATTTATCCCGAGCGAAATTAAGGGAAACCTTAAAAAAAAATCAAAGCTGGTCATATTAAGAAGTTAATAAGGCATTATACATATGTTATTAGGCCTATAGGCCTGGGATAAAATGCAACAGCATTTTATTGAAAAATATACAGGGGGGTCCCTGGTTCTGAATCCACAAAGGGGTGCTGGTTCTGAATCATGAGGGTCCCTGGTTCTGAATCCACAAAGGGGTCCCTGGTTCTGAATCCACAAAGGGGTGCCTGGTTCTGAATCCATGAAGGGGTCCCTGGTTCTGACTCCACAAAGGGGTCCCTGGGCTGAAAAAGGTTGAAGACCCCTCATATAAGTTCTAAAGTGGCATAGTGGCATGTAAAAAGTAGCAGGTGGAAGTGTTCCAGTGTGCACAAACATGTATATATATATATATATATACACCACACACACACACACACACACTACACACACACACACACACACACACACACACACACACACACACACACACACACACACACACACACACACACACACACATACATATATGTATGTGTGTGTGGGAGTGTGCATCAAACAGACATGCTCTGTATTACGTGTGTGTTCCCATCCCAGGTCCGTGTGTGTGTGTGTGTGAGAACATCGAGTTCAAGTTGAAAAAATACAAACATAAATATTTATGTGAATGGAAATATTTGGAAATCACATTGATATTTTTGGAATGGAGGGGTCAACAGAATGACGTGAAGGCGTGGCGGTGATTCTAGTGCTCCAGTAGAAACCAGTAGTAAAACAGTGAGCAGTGGAGAGAATAGAAAAAAACCGGTTGAATCTTGGGGAATCCTGGGATGTCATGTGGCACGTGCTTCGACTCCGATAGTTAGTATGAAGTTAAGTACCAAACACAAACAAAACGGAAGGATTGTTGTTCATTTTCATTCACCCGTTGACAAACGGACAGATATGACACGCGTTGCCAGCACGCGCAGCAAATACGTTATTTCACGTCACAAAAACGGCCGTTATTATCGCCATTAATTAACACCAAGTACAGACGAAGAACAGTTGACAAAGTTTACAAATGAATAGCGTATATATAAAAGCAGCGAAGGATCAACAGCATGATGGTGATGGCAAAAAATGGTAGGGTGCTACAAGCCCGAGCTGCGGCATTTTGAACCGGCAGACTTCTGATTGACTTGTGTGTCTGAGGCGGGCACACAAGATGTACTTGATATACTTAAAGACTTAAAAAGGTACGCATGGCTTTCCTCCAAATCAGCAACCGAGAGATAAGACCTAACCTTGGCTTTAATCTTTTCTTTAATGGTCCGACACTGCGCTCAAACGACTTGCTCGATACTCGGATAGCCCAATCGCTAGAACAGTGGGCTGTTAAGACTTGGCTTGGGAACCGGAAGGTCGCCGGTTCAAGTCCCCGAAACACCCCGGGCACTGCTGCCGAGGTGCCCTTGAGCAAGGCATCAGACCCCCTACACTGCTCCTCGCTCGCTGCAAACTAATTTCACGGTGTGTGTTCATGTATGTGACCAATAAAGAGGATTTAGATTTAGATTTAGACGATCCTGTACAGTTTGCCAGACAACACATCATTTTGTGATACTTGCCTGGGAAAGACACACCCACCCACACACACACACACACACACACACACACACACAGTTCTTTTGGGGACAGAATAAGGTGTGGCACCAATGGCCCTGAACCGGGACGTGGCGTGAATTGTGTGAAAACCATTAAATTCTCCACCTATCGGGGAGGTGTGTGTATTGATCCCTCGCCGTTTGATCTGTGCTTAATCCCTACCGGCGCGTTCGATATTGTTTGTGGTTGGAATGTTACACACGTCCGCACGGCCATTTGTGACAAAAACAGGTCGGTTGACGGCGTAAATGAGAAGCAATGAAAAGCAAAAAGGCCATTCAATGTCTCTATGTTACCACCTAAAATCTTATTTATTTTTGTTGTGTGTTTGCAGTCAATGTGTTGATACTCCGGGACTACTAGACTATGGTGATGTAAACCTAGTTTTGACTGGAGCTATGGAGTCAACATCTTCCTAGCGCATCCTCTTGTCACTTTTTACTAGCGTACTAGCGTCTCTCTAAGTAGATTGTCTAAGTAGATTGTCTAGTAGTTAGATATTGTTCTATTGTTTGTCGACTAATTGTACTTTTAGCTTATTGTACTTTTACCTGAACTTATTGTATTTCTACCTGAGCACTGGCTCAGTTCTTGGAGACTTGTTAGGAATTAAATGCACTTTTGACTTGTTCTCTTACCTTTTTTTGTTCAACGCACTATTGTGAGTCGCTTTGGATAAAAGCGTCTGCCGAATGACTGTAATGTTATGTAATGTTCACTACTACATGATGCAGAGTGAGTGTGAGATGTGAGACGGTTAAAAACAAACAAAAGGGGATCAGTGGTCTACACCTCGTGTGCACACGCATCCAAGCAGTATTCACCAAGAGCCTGGCCTGGCCACAGTGTGTGGTGTAGCCAAACTACATTCCCATACAACAGCTCTGCGGCAAGTGCACCATGGGGACAGCGCTGAACTGTACCGCATTCAAACTCAGGGCTAGTCCACATTAGCCGCATTTAACATTTACTCAAGTGCGCTGGTCAGAGAGTTCAGACATAAAAGATCCATTTGGGTTTTCTTTTGTGTTTATTTTTATTGTAAGTATTATTTTTATGGTATTTTTATATTCATACTGCGGGAGGGATGGGGAGTAAAGCATTCCAATGTACTTAAAATAAATATCTTGTATCTTGTCTTTTGGGTGTCGGGGGGCGTGAGGTTCACTCACTGCACACGCACTACCGGCTGGCGTCCCTTTACACCAGGGCGGCCGGCGTCCTGCTGAGGCGTTACGCCCGACGGCGGGTGCGCACCGCGTTGACCCCCCGCCCCTCCCTGCCCATGTCATACCTTCGCTGCATGCGCAGGAGCCGTGGACGGGCGAGCAGGAGGCGTTGTTCAGGCAGGAACACGAAGAAAGGCAGCTCGGTCCGTAAAGCCCCCCGGGCACGGCCAAACGCAGTTGTCACCCTGCGGATACGGAGAAAAAAAGAAATGAAAAGCGGGAAAAAAACAATTGACAACAAAGGACAAAGGATGAAGAACGGGCACGGCCCGGAGCGGGAGCAGCCACCGGCCCGGAGCGGGAGCAGCCACCGGACCGGAGCGGGAGCGGCCACCGGCCCGGAGCGGGAGCAGCCGCCGGACCGGAGCGGGAGCAGCCACCGGACCGGAGCGGGAGCGGCCACCGGCCCGGAGCGGGAGCGGCCACCGGCCCGGAGCGGGAGCGGCCGCCGGACCGGAGCGGGAGCAGCCACCGGACCGGAGCGGGAGCGCACGGACGGGCGGAGCGCCCGGACCGGAGGCGGCGTCGGCCGCGCATGTGCGGATATCTTGGCTGCGTAGGTCGTCGTCTTCGTCACAGTGAGATCGTCCCGGTGGATAAGGATGACCCGGGCGGTCGTTTAGGAATGTCCAAGGCAGCGATAAGCTATCGCGAAAAGATGCGTCCTTACTCGTCGTGGCCTGGACGAGTGATCTATCACACACCGCCGCCAAAAGACAACGGGTAACGGGTTTTTATGTTAAAGTTGCTGAAGTTAACGCCCCCCCGGCACAAACTAAATAACACACAACACTGCAGCAAATTCATGTTATACATTTGTACAGTATATTTAATTGTGAGAAAGATTGGAGCAAAATTCGAGAGCGACCAGACGGTGACCACAGAGTCACAGTGAATCCACGGACACGGCCGCATGGCCACATGGCATGAGTGTCATTTTATGCCCCCCCCCCCCCCCCCCCTCAAAAAAAACAACCTCCAGGGCGGGCACCGCGCATTCAAGATGGGGAGCCGAGCCTGCCGGAGCTGCCCGGCCACGCGGCCCCATTCCTGGTAATGAGCTCACCGAGGGGGACTAGTGTTTCAGCCACGCTGGAGGAAAACAAAAAAAAAAGCCTTCCGGAAGCCTCGCCGATCCTCGGGTGCCGATCACCACTGGAGGAGCGAAGCCGCAGCACGAGCGAAAAAGGCACAGGTTTCCTCTCCTTCCCTTCCTGTCCTCTCATTCCAGCAGCAGCAGTCATTACAATGTCTGCAGCTTTAAAAGCTGAGCCCTGCACATGGATTCCGACACCCTCTTCACTCCCTAAGTGATCTCCGCCCGCCTGCCACCACCACCACCACCACCACCACCACCACCACCTCCTCCCACTCCCACTCCTTTATCCTCAGTTCCCGGCTTTGAGTGACAGGTGACACAGTGATTTAGTGTCCCAATTAGCCGCCCAGAGGACTCTGGCGTGGCTCCCTTCCGTCCCTCATCAGAACCCGGCGTGACTGCCAGCTGCTCAGTGCTGTCATTATCATTTTGAACTCTGTTTAAAAGACGGAAGTAGCTGAAGATGGGCCAGTGCACGCCAAGGGCAGAACACACATCTTCCCATCTCCCTTTTGCGGCACATAAAAGCACCACCCCTCCCTACCCCACCCCCCCCCCCCCTTCCGCCCTTCTCTCAACGCCTTCTCCCACACCCCCACCTCCCAGCAAATGCAATTTTTATCAATCGCTTCCAATAACCTTTGCTCCGGCGAAAAACTGCTAATAATGTCAGTTCTGTGTGGAGCGGCGAGGTGCGTACAGAGGTGAGTCAGAGCAGAAGAGGGCGTGTGTGGAGGGGGGGGGGACCTGGACCGTCTCCAGAGGACAGGCAATTTGCAGGTGAGTGGGGCCCCCACAGGCACACAGGTTCACTGAGCTGCAAATGACCACATGGATGTCTCTTGCCTCCGCCACGGCCACCATCTGCTTTTTTTTCTTCTTCTTTTTCCCCGCTTCCCCGCCGCGATGGCGGCTGGCGGTCGGAGCATGGCGGCGGCGGCGGCGGCGGCGGCGGCGGCGTGTGCTCATTAGCCCACTGATTCATATTCCCTCTGAGCGCCGTATGAGGGATGCGTGTGGATGGGGAGGCGGGGGGGGGCATTATTAATACAGGGGGCTGTGTGTGTGTGTGTGTATGCCACCGCCAGAGCGACCTTACATAACGACAAGCGGGGCGCGCGGGAAACTACGCCCCCAAAACCACAGCGACGGAATGCTAAACTCGTGCCGTATCAGTAATTCACGGGAGTCGGGAGAGAATTTTTTGGTCGAATGCCTCTTTTTCCGACGGCGCCATTGATCCACGGCCTCCCATCCATTGAGACTGGACGTAAATGGCATCGCTAATTACCAATCAGCGTCCCCCCTCTCCCAAACAGTTAATCTCACTGCAAGGTAGAGGGCTGGCAATATAAAATGACTGCAGCTAGAAAGATAATGAACCCATTGATGAGGTGAGCCGGCCCTGAGAGACGACAACAGGACTTGTTTTTCATGAGCTACAAAAGGATGTTAGAAATATGACACAAAACCCCCACAAAACTCTCTCTCTCTCTCTCTCTCTCTCTCTCATACAGACATACAGACATACTGACATATACACACACACACACTCATACATGCATACACACATACACACTCATATACACACGCACACATAGACACACACACACACACACACATTCATACATGCAAACACACATACACACTCATACACACTTACACACAC
>CM051010.1:3286638-3296638 GCA_027704905.1 Muraenolepis orangiensis | reverse complement strand
CCCCTAATACAAGCCCATTACTTATAATTAATGAGAAGAAGCCGACTCGCATGCAGCCCATAGTGAGATCAATGGACATGCTGCAAGAGGTGGACGATGAATGGAGGCTAAAGACATGAGAAGTTGCTGGCCGGCCGGCACAAGCACGAGACTAATTAAGTGTACAAAAAAAACCCAACCGTAAATGTTTCTAATTCCACATTCTCACTAATGAACGCTCGTGCATTTCTTTCGCTCTCTTTATTAAGTGGGAATATTCCAGTATTACCAGGTATCCCGTCTCGTTTTTACGAATGCACAAAGAGAATAGGTCAGTGGATAACTTGGTTAATGTGTACACCGAATGCCATCCTCTTCTCTTTTTCTAGTTTTTGTGCCTGGCCTATATTCAAAACTGCGAGAACAAAAAAGTTCTCCTTCTCGACGGCATCATCATCATCATCATCATCATCATCGTCGTCGTCGTCGTGGAGATAGGAGGCGCCTCCGGAGCTAGTCCCGCCTCCCGCAGCGTACCTCCGTCCGCTGAAGCCGGCCGCACACTGGCACTGCCCCGTGACGTGGTCACACAGGCCCCCGTTACGGCACGAACAGTCCCGGCTGCAGTTGACGCCGTACTTTCCGAGTGGACAGGGTTGGGCGCAAACAGAGCCCTGCGGAGAACAAGCAGGAGGGGGGTTGGGGGGTTGGGGTGGTAGGAGCGATCCGAGGCGCTTCACGCGCCATTGATTCACGGCAGTTCAAGGGCAATTAGAGCAGCAGAAAGCCCTGTTATAGTATAGATTATGAATGCTGCAGCGGTTTAGACACCTCCAACACTAGCATATAGTTCCTCAATTCTTAAGCCTCTGATCTGGCAATGCAAATACTATGAACATAAACACAATTATTTTTGGTCAATTGTACAGCCCTTATCGTTTAGAGCAGGTTTCATACTATAGCTACAGTGGAAAGAATGTTTTATTCTTTCTTGCTCCTTCATAACTTCAGTGTTACCAACCTCCCTCTCCTCCTCCTCCTCCCCCCCCACACCATCCTCACTCTCCCCCTCCTCCCTCCCTCCCTCTCCCACTCCTCCCTCCCTCCCTCTCCACCTTCCTCACCTCCCTCTCCTTCATCCCTATCCCCTCCTCTGTCCCTCTCCTCCCTCCACCCTTTCCTCCCTCTTTCCTTCTCCTCCTCCCTCTGCTCTTCCCTCGTCCCTCTTCCTTCTTACTATCCCCCCTCCGCTCTCCCTTTCCTCCCTCTACTCCTCCTCCTCCCTCCTTCTCCACCTCCCTACCCTCCTCCTCCCTCTCCTCCTCCTCCCTCCCCCTCCTCTTCCTCCCCTCCTCCCTCTATACTTACCTCCCCTCCTCCCTCTCATCCTCCTCCTCCCTCTCCTGCTCCCTCCCCTGCCCCCTCCCCTCTTCTCTCCCACCCCCCTCTTTTCCTTCTCCCTCACTCTCCTCCTTCCTTCCTCCTTCTCCTCCCTCTCCTTCTCCCTCCCTCTCCTCCTACCGTCCATCCGGTGGGACAGGAGCAGTCTCCGGTGACGTGGTGGCAGGTTCCTCTGTTCTGACAGGGGCAGCGCTGCTCACACTGGAGCCCGTGGCTCCCAAAGGGGCACCGCTCGCCACAGCTGGACCGACCGGCGACCAAGCGACAACCAACCAGCGACACGGGCAAGGATAACAAACAAAAACAAAAAAACACAAACACAATAAAACTTAAATATTACCCTTCGTTTTTGGCCGATCAGCACACAAAAAACACAAAGCACTAAACACAAACATGTTTACAAATGTTTTTGCCCTTGCTCATTTCCCCAATCTATTACGCGGTGCGGATCACACCAAATCTGACACCTGGCGAGATGATGCAAACCCCTCAAACACGAAGGTACACACAGGAAGAGATGCTACTTTTTGGGGGTTTTGGGGGCCGTACTCACAAAGCGCCAGTGTACCCTGACGCGCAGATGCACTCTCCGGTCTCATGGTGGCAGGTGGCACCATTGAGGCACTGGCAGGGCAGCTGGCAAGCCTTGCCGTAGTAGCCGTGGTCACAGGGCTCCTCACAGCGCCAGCCCTGGTAGCCGTCGGTGCACACGCACGCACCTGTGATGGGGTTACACTTGGCGCCGTTCCGGCACTGGCACCGGTTACTGCAATGAGGTCCCCAGTAGTCGCTCTCGCAGCCTGCCGACACAGACAGACATTAGCGTCAGAGGGGGGGGGGGGGGGGGGGAGTAGGAGATACACAGATAAACAAGATTGTTATTAGGTATTCACATTTGTTTTTGTACAGGAAATTCTTAGTATTTTTGATTGTCGACACCTATGAGTGACACCGCTCATCCCCTGATTAGTAAAAAGTTTCTAAATGTGTGGACAGCATATGTATTCCCAGTAAGCAGGTCTCCATCAAGTCACCTCGGAGTTTGGTACCGATTCGCCCATAGGGGGCGCTATCAGGTGTGTTAGAGTAAAATGCTCAGCCCCGCCTCTTGGACCCATAATAAGTAAGTAAGGATTTTTCCTGTACAGTTCTGTACAACTTCTAAAATCTTCTTTTCAAGAACCACTGGACCAAATTGAAAACCCATTGGTACAGATACACTTAAGTATGCTCTGATCTTAAACACTCAAAAGACAATGGTCGAGTTATGTGTAAATTGTGAACATTTTTGTATAAATTATAAATTCTAAATTATAATTCCTTCAGAAAGTCTATTAAGGTATTATCACCTCGGGAGACAGATAGAAGACATCTCTCCTAACAAGTGTACCAAATGTTGTGTAAATAGCCTAAAATACTACGTCACAGGATGTATTTTAGTAAAAAAGTTTTCAATTTCATACAGATGTATGTACCCTAGGGACCCTAGGGAAGTCTCCAAGTAATTTGGTACCACTCTGCCCATAGGGGGCGATTTAATTTGCAAACATTTGAACATGTTCGCCCCTCAACCAGCTACCAGCTACCAGCAACCAGCTACCAACCCCCAGCAACCAGCTACCAGCGGTGTCTGGCAGTGGTGCTCTTTAGCCTTTGCCTATCCACAACCAACTACCAGCAACCAGCAACCAGCAACCAGCAACCAGCAACCAGCTATCCTCAATCAGCAACCAGCGGTGTCTAGCAGTAGTGCCCTTCAACTACCAGCTACCAGCTACCACTACCAGCTACCAGCTACCAGCTACCAGCTACCAGCTACCAGCTACCATGGTACCAGGCATTTCTGTTTTGATTTGTAAAACGTATTATGAGCCTGTGTATGTGTATGTATGTGCAGCTTTAACAAAGTCACCTGCTATTAAAACGAATGTCTCAATGCAATGATCCTTTTTTAAGAAGGTGAAGTAAGCAAAAAACAATTCAACAGCCCAGTATCTTCAACTGCACAGCCATTATTGGTTATTTACCTCCGCCGTCGAAGATGGACCGGAGGTTATGTTTTCGCCCCTGTTTGTTTGTTTGTTTGTCTGTCTGTCTGTTTGCTTGTCTGTTTGTCTGTTTGCAAGATAACCTCAAAAGGTTCCGTCTAGAATTGGAGAGAAAAAACTTGGTGGTTAGATCAGGACCCAGATCTGAAACCATATCCAGGGGACTTTATTGTGTGCCAGAGGTGTGTGCTCTACAAAGGGACCTGTAGGTTATTTCTAGGAATTGCTGTTCAATCTGATTATTTGTATTGTTTTCACGCACAGAACGCAGAAAGTACAAATATTTCAGTATAAAAAGAAAACATTGTTTGCGGGCTTTTGTAAGACGGGTAAAGTTAAATACGTGTTTATCTGCTACCTAAGGGCATCTGCTTTCCAAAATCACAGCAGCAACTCATCTTTTTTGGAACCCCGGCAACATTTCATGAGATCGTTTAAAGATGCGTTTGGTTTATTCATGTCCCCGCACTAGAACACGATAAACTCTCAGCAGCAGAGTAGCTCCTCTCAAAGCAAGATGGTTCCTACGGTAAGGGAACGGCCGGTGCCTGGCTTCGGGGGAAAAAAAAGAGCTGTCTCCATCTTTGGTAATTCAGTTGTCCTGGGGATCTGGCAGGGATTCAAGTGATTGATATCTCCTTATGTCTCTCAATCAACACCCGCAGTGGAATTGCCTCACATAAGGGGGCCCAGCTTGAGATCTAAGGCAGGGAACATATTCCATTATTGATTTTCACATCATCGTGGCCCAACCCAGTTAGAAATGCATAGATGGCCACCTCGCTCCTAGTGTGCCCTTTGCCTTTCATTCATTCTGCCAGAGCTGTGATCAACGGGAATAGGAACATAATGAAAGCTGTCGGGCGGGACCCACTGAGGCCCGTGTTTGCCAGGTACACGGTGGGAACACGACCGGCTTTTCCCCCTAATGCGGACCGCTCTGCCCTCCGCGGGGGGTCCAGGAGCGGGTAGGTAGGGCTATAGGCTGTGTATCACAGGGCTGCATCGAGGAGGTGGGGGACGGAGTGTGGGGGCGGGGTGTGTGTGTGTGTGTGTGTGTGGGGGGGGGGGGGGTTGAAGCTATCGATTCAAACTAATCTGCTCAAGGCCTCCAGTCTGGCATGAATGAATTCCCTGAAGGTTGGACTTGTGCCACGCAAACATCCCTGGGATATTAAATGTTAGGGGTTGCAGGCGGCCAGGAGTAATGCATGAGCAGTTTAGCCACAACTGGGGTTCTGTGTGTGTGTGTGTGTGTGTGTGTGTGTGTGTGTGTGTGTGTGTGTGTGTGTGTGTGTGTGTGTGTGTGTGTGTGTGTGTGTGTGTGTGTGTGTGTGTGTGTGTGTGTGTCCGTGTGTGTGTGTCCGTGTGTCCGTGTGTGTGTGTGGGCTCTGCTGATCACCACTCCTTCAGAACACCACGGCACCTCATCATCTCTCTCTCTCTCTCTCTCTCTCTCTCTCTCTCTCTCTCTCTCTCTCTCTCTCTCTCTCTCTCTCTCTCTCTCTCTCTCTCTCTCTCTCTCTCTCTCTCCCCCTCTCTCTTGCTCACTCTTGATTATTGTCCACACCATGCCAGCCTAGGTCGACCATGACGCATCCTCACCTCTGGCGTCAACACACAGAACCATAGTTCTTTGTATTAGCACTTCAGAGATTGGGAAATGACAACCTTGATGAGTAAAGAACAAAAAAAGGATCACGGCAGAGATTAATTTTTCCGAGGTGTTCCAGCTTCTGGGGAGCTCAATCTAGCTTGCACTCAGAAAGCTCAACGTATCAAGAGCAAAGCCCAGAGTTGCTGTCAGAGTTCATCATGTGCTGTAGTCAAGTCAAGTCAAGTCATTCTATATGTAAAGCACATTTAAAAGCTCCAGGAGCTGACCAAAGTGCTGTACAGGGTTACATTAAAATTATAATTGTAATACCTACAAGCACAGTAAGACACAAAACAAAAGATTCAAGATTAAAAATATATATTAGATTCCAATGTATTGTCATTGCACAGCACAGTACAGCGAAAATAATTGGATGTACTGTATGTGCAAAATGTATGTACTGTATAACTGTATAGGCCAACTGTATATGAAACACCTTAAGGGTTGCTCGTGAATAAAAGTGGGTTTCAAGTTGTAACTTAAAAAAGCATCTAAAGAGGGAGCCGACCTTGTTGACTGCGAGAGGCTGTCCCACAGTTTGTCATCTGTGAGTTTCAGTGTTGAGCGGGGGACGATCAAGAGGGCTAAGAGGGTTAGATGACCTATGAGACCTGGAGGCTGAATAGGGGGTTAGGAGGCCTGGGATGTAAGAGGGAGCTGAGCCTATCAGTGGCAAAAAAAAACAACAAATGCTTCAATTCTAAAATTGACAGGAAGCCAGTGGAGAGCAGCAAGCACAAGAGTTATGTGCTCTCTTCTTTTGGTACCAGTCAGGAGCCTGGTTGCACTATTCTGGACCAGCTGTAGGCAGGATAAAGTTGATTGGCTGATGCCAGCATACAAGGGAATTACAGTAGTCAAGTCGGACAAAACCTGAATTACCTTTTCCAGGTCGACAGAGGCTCTATTTTAGAAAATATTACGCTGAAAGAGGCTGGATTTCATGACTGCATTAACCTGCCTATCGAACTTGAACACAGAGTTCAGACATCACTCCGAGGCTCTTGACGTGGGGTCAACTTGACTTTAGATAAGTGGAGAGATGACCTCAGCTGTTTGTGATTACCTTGGTGGACTCAGGGGGGACCAAACAGTATGATTTCAGTTTTGTTTGTTTGGTTTAATTTGAGGAAACTGTCCTCAAGACACTCTCTGAGTGTACTCCTATACTGACATAAGAGCTGTAGGCAGGGAGAAAGTGGAGAGAGCCCTGCAACTATTTCTACATCCATTTGACTCTAATTCGGGTGAAGCCCTTTAGGTGTCTGGGGGGTTGAGCGAGGCTACACACTATGAGGGAGCGAGGCTGCCCCTGAGGGTTGGCGCGTGTGGGCGGTGAATCCCTCCACAGAGGCCCAGAGCGAGGAACCCCGCCCAGCCTTACCGCTATTAACTTGCTCTGGCCCCACTCACTGAGTCTAACCCCAAACCAGGATTTTTGTGGGTATCCTCAGCCAGAGCAATGGGGGAGTCCCACTTTGACAGACCATGCAGCTAGGTGTGTGTATGTGAGAGAGAGAGAGAGAGAGAGAGAGAGAGAGAGAGAGAGAGAGAGAGAGAGAGAGAGAGAGAGAGAGAGAGAGAGAGACGAGACAGAGACGAGACAGAGACAGAGACAGAGACAGAGACAGAGACAGAGACAGAGACAGAGACAGAGACAGAGACAGAGACAGAGACAGAGAGCCATCATTACGGAGCCAAGCATTGAAGTTTGTTCTAACGTCTGCATATACAAGATTGCCAACAACAGCTTGCAGACTAGACTCTGAACTTGGCCTTTCCAGCAGTACCCCAGTGCCACAGCAGCTGGAAGCTGATCACGATGGGCTGTAGAGGGAAGGTCTTTACCTGTACAGAATGTCCTTCTGTATTTTAACGCTAATATTCATCATCTTTACTCAGTTGGATGAGGGACACATACATAATCCAACAGCTATCATGCCAGGATGGGCATGGAAATTGGTCACTGGGTCATTACACTGTGGGTGAGAGGTAAAAGGATTACACGTGATATCTTATCATGCATGTTCAAACATCTGAACATCTGCACCAAATGATGATCTATTGGTCATACCATCACCATCATCATCATCATCATCATCATCATCATCATCATCATCATCATCATCATCATCATCTTCGCACCAAAATATATACTGCATTTATACAGGGCTTTTCTACCCCACAGCCACTCAATGCACTTTACAATTAGTGTCTCTTATTCCCCCATTCATACGCACATTCATACAGCGACCGTGACTCAGCCTTTCTGAATCTGGAGGATTGAATCCTCTTTATTGGTCACATACATGTAAACACAGTGAAATGAGTTTCTCTGCATTAAACCCATCCTTTAATAGGAGCAGTGGGCAGCTATTTCATCTACAGCGCCCAAGGAGAGCCCAAGGTCTGGTGCCTTGCTTAAGGGCACCTCGGCAGTGCCCAGCTGTTTGAACCAAAGACTTTCCGGTTCCCAAGCCAAGTCCTAACAGACTGAGCAACTGCCGCCCCCTATTCAAGGAGGGAGCCAGCTCGTGGAGAGCAGTAAGTGTGATGTGGCTTGCTCTGGAATATACCTCGACGCTTGGCTAGGAGGATCCGGGGATCGAACCAGCAACCGTCAGTTTACCGGACGACACACACTACCTCCGGGGCTATTTCCGCCCAGTATTACACAGTAATGGTAATGAAAGCGTCCTCCACTCACGTGAAAGACTTTTCTTCAGTGAAATATCTCCAAACAAAACAGAGAACAAGGTTTAACTCGGGCCCTTGCAGTTTCTGGTTTTCCGACATACAGTAAGACTGCTGTATCCTAGATCTAGTATCAGGGAGAATACTTATGGTCTACTATATATGATCTACTACTACAATAAGCGAAGGGAGAATATCATTTTCATTTTATCTACAGTATAATGTCCCATTTGACGGATGTTGTTGGCAGCATAACGATGTCCACAGCGGGTCAGCTTCATCGCCTCCATTGCCCACCGCACACCCATCGTGTGATCTCACCTGAGTTTTGCACGGGAAAAAAACCCCCAATTTGAAATCTATTGTTATCATCCTTGTTCTCGCACTCCCCCCACTTACGTACACTCTGTGAACGTAAGCAAATCATTCAGCAATTTATGATAATTCAATGGAAGAACTCACAGCTCCCTGTGAGTTGGGGCTGGGAGAGAGGACAGTAGGAAGGAGTAATGTACGATGAAGGGCATTCAACCGACGCTCGTGTCAACACAGGAGCCCCCCGGCTCACTGTGGCGGACCCGTGGCTATTATTATTTTTTAACGATGGTATTTATTGCTTTCTAGCTTTGGGAATCACATCACTCCATACACTGAATAACAATTATATAAAACACGGGAGATATTTCCCGCCGTCGTTCTCCCTCCAAATCCCCGTCCCCCCGTCCCTATCCACCATCGACCGATCCGAGACTCATTGTTTGAGAAACAGCCGGGGTTTTGTAATGGTCTGGACGGAAGGAAAACAGACACATGTTGTGCACGGAGATGAGATTGCCTCGGAAGATCAACACCTCCCAGTGTTAGAACAACACGGCCGGCCCTGATGATTCTGTTCCGGTCGCATCCTGACTCTAATCACACACTAATCTGTGAGACACAAGGGGTGAACGTTGTTGAAGAACATTGATAAATACATTTCAGGGTATGGCGGCGACCTCCTGCCAATAGCCAATGGGAGGCGTCCTGCTATATTGCAATAACAGAGCTCTGCAGTTTCTGGCTCTGGGGGCGTGTCGTCGGGCCCCGATTCATCTTATCTGATACCCCGCATGTTCACCTTCCCCTGGGGAACAAGTAGCACAGGGCTCCACTCACACACACCGATGACGCGCGCACACACACACACACACACACCATTCCATCCACCATACATACACACACACGTACCCACACACATAAACACACATACAACCCCATCTACCATATGCACACACACACACACACACACACACACACACACACACACACGCACACACACACACACCACCCATCCCCCATACATGCACACACATACACACAGACACGCACTTCTACGGACACACACACCCACAGATGCATGGACACACACGCACACACACACACACACACACAACTGCACAGAAACACAAATGCATGCATACACACACAGACATGCATAGCCACAGACACACACACACACACACACACAGACACACACACACACACACACACACACAGGAGGAGGGCTTGCAGCTCTCATTTCCACAATGGAGACCCCCCCCCCTGCTCTACCACCCAATGTGCGACACGTTGTCTCCTCACACCGTCGCATAATTTGACAAGATGCACCCCTCTCTCTCTCTCTCTCTCTCTCTCTCTCTCTCTCTCTCTCTCTCTCTCTCTCTCGGAACCAGCACATAGTTAAGTAAATCACTTCATTCTTCAGCCCCAGCGCATTACCGATTAAAAAGTCCGTGCCGGGTGTTTATCCAGGAGAACATCTGATTATTTGTGCTAATTTCTATTTCTGCTGTAGAGGCCGGGTCGATAGTGGCCCGGCGTGTGTGTGTGTGTGTGTGTGTGTGTGTGTGTGGCTGCAGGACCTCTCTAACCTGGTTCCGTCTGGGAGAGTCCCGGGCCAGCCTTGGAGGGGGTGGCGGGTCCTGAACAAGCAGTAAAGTGCAAAGCCACTTCTGGGAGGAGGAGGAGGAGGAGGAGGAGGAGGGACGAGGTCTAAATCTAATAAAGTCCCGGGCCGCAAGGTCGACAACAACAACAGGGGTAATGCATGTACCGCCGCTGCGACAGACATGTCCGTGGTGCCCTGCAGAGGCCAAGTGGCCTAGCAGCCAAGAAGCAGTAGCAGCAGCAGCAGCAGCAGCAGCGTGTTTTGTTGTTGTGTTGTTTCCCCGCCACCTGGCTC
>CM051010.1:3216638-3276638 GCA_027704905.1 Muraenolepis orangiensis | reverse complement strand
CACACACACCACTGTGTGTCTACACGCACACACACACACCACTGTGTGTCTACGCGCACACACCACTGTGTGTCTACACGCACACACACACCAATGTGTGTCTACGCACACACCCCTGTATGTCTGCACACACATCACGGTGTGTCTATGCACACACACCGAGGTGTGTCTACACGCACGCACCCACACACACACACACACACACACACACCACCGTGTGTCTATGCACACACACGGCGGAACACACACACACATCACTGTGTGTGTCTATAAGTGCGCTATTCCGTCTCACCGCATCAGTGGCAGACAATTCTGGTTTTATTTCAGTACAAAATACGTACACAAAAGAATAGAAAGCCTGGTACAAGGACATGGGCACAAAAAGAGTCTGCGCCGCAACTGTGAACAGGTGCTAAAGTGAAAAGGTGTTGAGGTGCTCCAGTCCGTTCGGCAGCCTGCAAAACAGAAGACGGATCCCCTTACAATGGGGGGGGGGGGGGGGGGGGGGGACTGGGAGAGAGAGGGAAATTTACAGGGAAAGACAAAAAGCGAAGGCAGCGCCCGTTTATGTGAAAGATTTAATTTAAAAATTGGCACGCATTCCTCATTTCTACAGATGAAAGCTTGTAAATGAAAAAGCCTGGAACTGTGCCTGTTATGGAAATGTACAGTTATGAATAATGCCTCCGTGTGAATCATCAGGTCAGTTTTAATAAGGGGAATTAACGCTGCACTTGCACCCATGCGACGCATGCATGCAGAGCCGGACATCCGTATCTGCCTCCCGCCCCAAACACCACCTCCTCCCTCCTCCCCCTCCACCCCCACGGCCGGGGGTTAGTCATGAGCCTTCCGTGTTGAGTCTGTAGACGTCAGTAGCAGCAAACAGCTCAGCCCTCACTGAGACCCATGAATCCGCCTTCCGAAAGGGCCAGCACTGTGGAGCGAGGGACCCTGATTTACACACAGTCGGTAATCAGGGAATGGCTCTTTTGTTAATGAAAAGTCATAGATCCATACCGCAACACCACAGATATGACTTTCCACCACCATCACTCATTCCTAAGTATACCTCGCTGAAGGTTATGAGCGGACGACTAAAGAGCCATCGAAACAAACAGATCCAATTAAGTAACGCAGGGGTTAGGAGCACCGCTGGTGGCGGCGAGACGCACACCGCAGCTTGTTGCCTGCAAGTGTGCAAATTGCTGCTCTTCTGGTTACGGAAAAAACGTTGTTTACATTCATTCAAACTAATTCCAATGCCCTTCCAGCAAACCCCCCCCCCTCCCCCCCCCCCCCCTACCCCCACCCCTACCTCCCCCCAACACACACACACATAAATATCACCCAGAAGTCAATAGCGTCTTGTGTTTAACTGATTACAGGGTCTGGCGACGCCCCCTCCCCTGCCCTCTGTTGTGGGGTGTGATGGAGAGAGGGGATGAGGGCCACCAGGGCAGCCGGTGGCCCTTGCTTCCTTCATCTCGTCATCATTCCACAACACGGGCCATAGACCCTCGTCTCATCGGGATGCAGACCGCAGCGCTGCACTCTGCTGACACAAGGGATGTTGCTGTTGTGTTTGTGTGTGTGTTGTGTGTGTGTGTGTGTGTGTGTGTGTGTGTGTGTGTGTGTGTGTGTGTGTGTGTGTGTGTGTGTGTGTGTGTGTGTGTGTGTGTGAGTGTGTGTGTGTGTGTGTGTGTGTGTGTATGGGTGCATGCCCTCGCATGGGCATGTGTGTCTGACTGTTTGTGCTTTTGTGCATGCCCTCATACGTGTGTGTGTGTGTGTGTGTGTGTGTGTGTATATGCGTGCCCTTGCGTGCGCATGTGTGTCTGCCTGTGTGTTTGTGTGCGTGTGTGCTTGTGTGTGTGTATGCCCACGTACCTGTCTGTGTGCGTGTGTGTATGTGCATGGCGTGTGTGCGTGTGCGTGTGCGTGTGCGTGTGCGTGTGTGTGTGTGTGTGTGTGTGTGTGTGTATATGCGTGCCCTTGCGTGCGCATGTGTGTCTGCCTGTGTGTTTGTGTGCGTGTGTGCTTGTGTGTGTGTATGCCCACGTACCTGTCTGTGTGCGTGTGTGTATGTGCATGGCCGTGTACGTGCGTGTGCGTGTGTGCGTGTGCGTGTGCGTGTGCGTGTGCGTGTGTGTGTGTGTGTGTGTGTGGGTGTGTGTGCTTTTGGGGGGGGGGGCATCTAGAAATGCATCCTCTGTGTTCATCAAGGTGTTCATCAAGCAAATCACGTCCACTTCCAGCAGATGAAGACATATTCGTTGTGACTTACCTGTCCTATCGACAGATACCCCCGAGGACGAAAGACCCCCAAAACCACCAGCACTGAACTCATGGTTGACAGCTAATCAGAATCCAGCTCAAACAATACACAACTTCACCTTTTATTCACCTCTAAATGGCACACGAGTGGATTCTCTCTATATATATACAAAAATATAAAATACAAAAATATAATATATAAATTATATATCATAACTAACCCCCTAACCCCCCCCCCCCTCCTCTATTTTCAGAATTAAATTACCAAAATGACTAAAGATTAGAGACTAGAGAAACACACACACGTTTTTTTGGTGTAGCAGAGGGATGCTCTCTCCTTGATGTGTGCCCTCCAGTGGAGTTTGTGCGTCGCCAATGACGAGGGTGACCAGATCCCAGCAGGCCAAATGTGGGACAAAGTGTGGGACGTAATATACAGGATATAATATTCAATTGATGGTGTCTGAGATGTGTAGGACTAAGGAGGTAAGGTTAGGTAAGGTCTCTCACCACTGGAGCAGTCCAGTCCACCCCAGCCGGGCTCACACTGGCAGGTGTCGGGGGACACACAGCGGCCGTGGGCACACTCCTCCGTGCAAAGTGCTGGAACAAAACAACACACAACCACAACACACACACACACACACTATTAGAAGGACCACAAATGCTTTGAAAAACAACACACACACACACACACACACACACACACACACACACACACAAAGACACACACCTAAATCTAATCAGATACATCATCAAAGCCACTAATAAACTGCATTATGGGACACACAGAGGTACCAGCTGCAGGGCCATCAAACCAAGCCGTGAGGAATTCCCCACCGGGGGGGGGGGGGAGGGTGTCAAGGGGGGGGGGGGGGTACAGACTAAATCTGAGCTTCTGGCATTCATATTTAATGCCCATCACCTCAACTTGACACCGAGCCAGATGATTTGTTAGCGGATTGACTTCTCCGTCAACATCTCAGCAACATCACCGCGCGGAGGCCCGCTTCTTCTCCTCCGTCCCCGAGTGCCCGAGCGCCTGTAGGACTGTAAATCCCCTGTAATTTGATGGCCTTGCACTTTGTGTTGGCCATGCTCTAATGTAGCAGGAGGCACTGCGGTGTTTACCAAGTATGCTGCTTTTCTTGATCATTCATATTGAGCAACACGGCACCACCATTGATTAGGACGCCATTAGTATTCCTGGGAGCGTGTCCTTCCAGGAGGAGGAGGAGGGGTTGAAGAATAAGTTTGGTTCAACAGGATAATTAAGTGACCTACATGGATTTAGATATTTTTCCTTTTCGCGCTGCGCCCAAAAAAGAAAACCGGTACAGGCACTAAACATAGATGAACCCCATGATCTTAGATCTTCTTAGATCGTCTGTAAGCGTGGACAGAGGCTCAGATTCACAGGACGCAGAGATCATGGGTAACAGTGGGACTCGACTCATGCTGAACGGAAGTCTCACCACATGCCCGGGCTCAGGAGGGATTGATGGGTGGATGGACAGATGGATGGATGGATAGATGGAAGGATGACACACACACACCCCCCGCAAGAACCACTGAGCCAAAGATCCATCTCCCCCCCATGCTGCATCGAGCCTCACCAAAACACCATTTACGGGGGCCTTTCATTTACTTGCGCTACAGCTTTTTTATGTCAAGACTCAATATAATATTAACAAGGCTGTACGGGGGGATATGGGGATCATCCCTCCCCCCCCCACCCACCCAACAAGGTGGCTGCTGAAAGGGGAAACGGTGCAGCTGTTGGCAGAGGCTGGCGGTGTTCTTCCTGCCTGCAGGCAGAAGAGTCAGCAGGAGCCGGCCACAAGCCGCGCCGCTATAGATTATCACTCAATCTGCCTTCGATTGGAATCCACCGCGGGGAGGCAGGGAGGAGGGGAGGAAGGGGAGGAGGTGGAAGAGGAGGGGGGGTGGCAAGGAAGTGGATGGGGGAAGTAGAAGAGAATCTCAAACAACCCAAAAGCCAGGGCCTACTGCCAGAGAAAGGCTCCTAAGGCAAAAAACGGTGAATCAGAGATTGAGAGATAATGCGGGGCCGCTCTCCGAGCATCGCTAAGCAGGCCGCCGCATCGCCGTCCAATCACGGGAAGACAGCGGAAGCCTGTGTGTGTGTGTGGTGTGTGTGGTGGTGGTGTGTGTGGTGGTGGTGTGTGTGGTGGTGGTGTGTGTGGTGGTGGTGGTGGTGTTGGTGGTGGCGGGGGGAGGGGAGGGGGAGGTTTTGGGGAAGGGAGTTTCAACATTTGTGCTGACGGAGACATCAAACCAACTACCTGTAATCAATGAGTGCACGTGCAACTCGCCGAGGAACTCGCCGAGGTTGGAGAGGAGGAGGCGGAGATTTCAATGTCACCGAACGATGACTTGATTCTGTTTCGTTCCAATCAGCACATTCTGATGAGCAGGCGTGTGGGGGTGGGGGGGGGAGGGGGGCGAGGGGGGGTGCATGCAAATGTGCGTCTTATCCTTTTAGAGAAAGGGAAATTAGGTTTTTCGGAAAAAGCGGCGTGCGACGCCCGAGGAGACGTCGAAGTACAGAAGGAAGGGGACCTTTCATTTTAATTGAAATTTACGAATCACTCTGCTTAACTAACGTCTACAGAATCTGTCAGGACAAAGTCTTTCATCTAGATAAAAGGCTAATCTAACTCATTATGCAGATGTGTTATCGGGAGAGGGAACAATGGGTCTAATTGGCGTTGCTCATACACTGTTAATAAATTTGAGTTCCCTTTCAGTAAAACCTACAATCTTTCAGCAGGGCTGATAAGACCGCTCTCTACACTGTTTTTTCGTCGTCTTCTACTTCTTTGCATTTCCTGTGATGAAAGAGCTTTCTGGATGTGTTTTTTTGGGGGAGTCAAACGATGGTGTATAGTATTATTAGTGGCAGTTGTCCTGAGGCGATATAGTATATATATGTACTATATAATGTCTGAAACGTCGCTAATGTAATGTAATGTCATGTGTCCTGGAGAAAAAAAACAGCGCCGTCCAGCTGCATGTATGCTCGTGGTTGGATGAATCCCGGAGTCTGTTCAGAACATAATCAAAATGCTCTCTCGCAAACTCCCCTTTCGAACTTCCCTGAGAGGTGCTATCTTTGAACATTAAATAAAACGCAAGAACGGCCAAATGAAAAGGAAATCAAAGGCACAGAGACCCTTACTCCAGAGGAGGAGGGGTGGGGGGGTTCCTTATCCATCATTAAACCTTCAATGTAAAGTACGCCAGCCGAGGTACGACGAGGGCTAGCAAAAGAACTTCAAATCAAACGCTCTTCAAGTCTTTCCACCATTAGGACCAATGACACATTGTCATTCTCGTAGGCCTTAGTGGGACTAGCGGGACTGCATTAAAGAACCTACGCTTAATGACAGAGACACTCACACACATACACACCAGACACCAGAACTAACCATATTATTCCCCGTACTTAGCCTCTGGTCATTAGCCTGTTAGCTGTCATTAATCAGGTAGAACAAACTGATTGCTCCCATTTAGAAGGAGCTTAATTAATCAACTAAACGTATGTCTTCTAATGATCGGGTCAATCGCATACCAGCGGTAGCAGTGATGATTACTGGATCCATTCAAAACATGCTAACAGGATTACTTTGCTAACGGGATCTATATTCAAGTAAATCAGTGTATTGCCACAGGCGTGATTATGATTGGATTGTGTTAATATGACTGAAGACGTCAAACGTCTTACAAGCGGGGCAAACATTTGAACCCTGAGCAGATGAGCAACATTGTGAAAAACCCTGGAAAAACACAACCGACTGATTTAGCACCACACTGATTTTAGCGCATTTCAGACAATAATACATTTCCCATGAGCTCTTTATGCGCTCTTCATTAACCACATTTGGCCTCTATGCTTGCGCTTGTGCCGTGTTTGCAGGGCAGAGAGTATGTTGTCATTGTGCGGCTCTAGTCGAGGCTTTAGTCTGAATGCGGTACACTGTTTGATGTTGTGAACGTGTACTTAACGCATGAGGGGCGAATATAGAAACAAAGAGACAATACCCCTTGTTCAGTCTAAAATGTGTGGCCTTTTCTGTTTTTGTTTTTCCATTATTTCTTCATTCGGAGGACAACTTTCTCCCATTGTGCAGCATAGTAGAAAGAAACGTGTGGCGGTGACTGAGGATGATAGTGGAAAGAAAGAGTTTGTGAAGCTACCCTTAGTTTGTTTCTACTCTTCTTTGTGAAGAAAGGAGGAACCAAAGTCATTTGGTGTTTTGTCTAACACCCCCCCCCAACCCCCCCCCCCCCCTCATAAATATCTCACTGAGGGCTGTCCACACAACCCCGGGGTCAAGTGCCAAGCGACGCCCACTGGCTCGCGCAATTCAGGGAGGGCGGCAAAAGCTATTCATTTAACAAATAGTTACACACAGCCAGTAATGAATAGGCTATCCATCAGACGACTCTGCCTTCTACGAGAACCCCCCCCCACCCCCCACACCAGATATGGACATCTGGTGAAATTAAAAAACACCTAAAGGCCAAAGATTGCCGGGGTCAAAGAGGTTAGCCCCGCCGCTGAAGCGTACGGAGCCATTAGCAAACCTGTGAAACGTGGGGAGGGGAGGGGGAGAAGAAGTGCCTGCACAGCACCTTAACCAATACCCATTAGTGTGGATCATTCCTGTCAGGTAGCACAAGTCCCTCTGGTTGGACAAATAAACATGTCAAAATGCGACTGGTCAAACATGTTGCACCAAAATCAAGATTGAGCTTTCTAACGTGTACCCAGTTAGTTAGGAAAGTGTTCCTCCAACACCAAATTGGACACGTACAAGATACAAGAAGAAGTACAATGGAACGCTTACTCCCAATTCCCACCCGTGGTATGAATTTCTAAATCAATACTATAAAAATACTATGCACAATAAAAATGAACATAAAAACAACAAAAAAGTGACTGATGGATGATAAGTACATGTGTTGAATGCAGTACAGTATGCTAGTGTAATGTTAATGACAATGTTATGATAATGGTAGCACTCCTAGCAGTTCAGTGGGCGCACTGCCCTGTGGATAAAAACTATCCTTGAACCTGGTACGGTCCTTGTGAGGATGCTTACGTTGTTAGTGGTTGTTGTTTCAGTGGTGACCTCTCTTGACAACTCTTGTTTGTACCATTTACCTGTAAGGCCCCCCCGCTGTGCGCCTGCACGTATATATCAAAGAAAAGATCGGCGGTTACTTACGAACACACAAGTCCCCGCTCTCAAAGTAACCAGGGCAACACTGTGATCTGCGCCTATACATGGTCCGGACTCCTCGGCGGTAAGCTGTCTTATAGCTGATCCTGGAGGGAAAACACACACACACACACACACACACACACACACACCAAAAGAGGCCACTGTGAGACAGAGAGAGAGAGAGAGAGAGAGAGAGAGAGAGAGAGAGAGAGAGAGAGAGAGAGAGAGAGAGAGAGAGAGAGAGAGAGAGAGAGAGAGAGAGAGAGAGAGAGAGAGAGAGAGAGAAGCACACACATCCTTTACGGAAGTGTGTGCAACCACAACGCTGGCAACTATCAACATTCTGCCAACATTATTTCTTGTTAAAATCTTAATATTAGAAAAGTTAGAATCAAGGAAATAATAGAAAACTTTCACAATTGTACCCGCAACCTTTCATCTAAGCCTGGTCAAACTCATAAGGCGCTATTAAGTTTAAAGATTAAAGATAATTTACGTGTGTCAAATAAAGCTGACTTCTTCTGATTAGCAGGATGGACAAAAAAAGTGGGGAAACCCATGATTAACATGCACATAAGAAGACATAAGGACAATATTTACCTGTGCCTGGTGCATTTAAACCAGTTCAAAATGTCAGTGCATCTGGTGTAGTAGATCTGATCGAATGGATGAGCATAGGATTCCTGGATAGTCACGGCATAGCTAAATAAAATGGACAAAAACAACAATTCTGACTTAATTTTAGTTTCAGTACACATTATAACTGCAATAAACTTCGGACTTTTCATCTATCCATCAACAAAATGTAGTTTGAACTGTAAATAAATAATTCATAAGTTTTGTAATTTAGTCATGTAATGTAGTCATGTGCATGCGTGCACCTTGGCATGAGTTTAATGTCTGTGTACTGACTGTTGTGTTAAAGTGAAAGTGCAGCAAGTTAATCCTACATTTCTTTACACACTTAACAAAGGGATTATTTTACTCCGATCCATATAGTATAATCCACACAGCACGCAATAGAGGTCTTCTAACTTGTTGCACATGGGTGTTAAGAAATCACTCATTGGAATAATTGTTTTGATGCCGTGGCATCTCGTGATCAGGGAATGCGGTTTACTTTGCAGGACGGCCACAGGAGAACCCCGTGGTACCCAATAAAAACCTTCATTCATGTGACAATCCTGCGCATAGCTCCGCACCAGAGGCAGAGAAAGAGGTATCAGAGAACAACAAAGTATAAAACACCTAAATGCTCCGGGGGAATACGCCCCCTGATAAGACGACCTGTCCGAGCCATGCGGAGAGGCGTTTTTACGCACATTTGTTTTACTGCTAACGAGGCCCGTGTTGAGACCTCTAAGCCATCCTGCCCTCAGTCAGGGCATCGCCCCCCGGCCATATATCTTGTGAGCTCCCTCCCCTCCCCTCCCCTCGGCACTGGGGGGGGGGGGGACAGCGGTTATTACTGCTTATTTTTCACAAGTGACATTACCCAGCACAACTCATAGTTATTCAGGCTGTAGGACCGTCCTGATTGATTATGACAGGGGGGGGCTGACACTGATCAATTGCCCCGCGTATATCATTGGGAGCAGCGTCTCCGCCCACACCACCACCACTGCCCCGAGAGGCCAATATTTTCTTACAAGATTTGGAATAATATATTTTTAGAACATTGTTTCAGGCATTATGCCCCCTATGGCTGGCGTGCGGGACGCGGTGGGGAAGTGGTTGAGGCTGAGGTCATCGGAGGACCGTCTTAACCAAGCGCTTGGGTGCAAACCTCAATGTGAACTCTCTCTCTGTGTCAGGGCAGACAGACAGACAGACAGACAGACAGGCAGGCAGACAGACCGACAGACAGACAGACAGGAGTGCCGGCTCACCTCTCCCAGTGGCTGCATACATTGGGGTCGTCCGGGTTGAGGCTCCATCCCCTGGTGCCGTACCCCAGGACCAGCCACAAGACCAGTGGGGGGGCTGCCAGTCGAGCGAGGAAACCCATGATCTACTCAGAAGGAGGACAGAGAGAATGAGACAGATGGATGTACTGACTGACCAATAAATCACACAGACAGACAGACAGACAGACAGACAGACAGACAAATCAATGGATTCTTTTTCAAACTGGAGGAGGTTTTTAGCGTTTTCCGTGCACAGACGGACATTCCTGTGACTGAGGCTCATCGGTTCGGATCAGGAAGCATACTTTATTAGATGGGTGGAAGGGGAGGAGTGGATGCTGATGTAATGAATGCTTATGACAGAGACGGGTGTATCTCATCTGATTTCTGTCAGGGATGTCTGGACACGCATCAAAATATAAGCCTTGAGTTTACCTAACTTAGCAGCATAAGCACAGCATTGTCATACGTGTGAGAGAGAGAGAGAGAGAGAGAGAGGTGTGTGCAACCACAACGCTGGCAACTATCAACATTCTGCCAACATTATTTCTTGTTAAAATGTCAATATTAGAAAAGTTAGAATCAAGGAAATAATAGAAAACTTTCACAATTGTACCCGCAACCTTTCATCTAAGTCAGAGAGAGAGAGAGAGAGAGAGGGAGAGGGAGAGGGAGAGGGAGAGGGAGAGATGTGAAAGTGCATGTGTGTGCCCTAAGTTGATCATAGGCTTCCAGTGTGTTGTGCAGCGTGTGCAATGTGTGTTTTTTGTGAATATTACCACCGGGTATGTGTTCAATATTTCTGAGTGGTCATATCCAATAAGACAGACATTCACCTGCTCAGCTCATATGGTGCACTGAAAGGCGTGTGTGTGTGTGTGTGTGTATGTGTGTGTGTGTGTGTGTGTGTGTGTGTGTGTGTGTGTGTGTGTGTGTGTGTAGGTGTGTGTGTGTGTGTAGCTCATTCACATTTGAAAGACAATCAATCAGTCCTTCACTTTCCCTAAGTAGCAGATCATCTGGACAGGCAGAGGTTGAATCCATGTTCATTCTTTGTACCATGACAATTAATCAAGGACACACACACACACACACACACACACACACACACACACACACACACACACACACACACACACACACACACACACACACACACACACCACACACACACACACACACACACACACACACACACACACACACACACACACACGGAAACAATTCTTTCCCATACCACGGGGAACCACATTTGATTGACTCCTGCCTTCACGACTCCTATGATTAAGCCCTATGACCCTAAGTCATTTCAATAACTGGTTTCCAGAAGTTGAACATCTCATTAATCACTGTGTGACATTTCAAGTATCACAGGATCTCTGTGGTTTGGGGCCCCGACATAAACCCTAGTGTCAGAAGTTGACAAAGTTCCTATTATCCTCCATAAGTGGCGAGGTGAAAGGATCATTTTGCATATTTTCCACTTTATCTCTATCTAGCCGCATGAGGGACATAGCGTGAGAAACGCCTGCAGCGGTTGCAGATGTGTCTCTGGGTCTCTGGGGCACAGCTCAGCGCAGCTGCACAATCTGGGTACGATTCGGGTCATCCAGGTGGTAACAAAGGCAGCAGGGAGATCTGGGTGCAGGCAACGTGGAGGCCAGGTAAAACATTGTTCATTGAAAATGACACGAAGCCGGGTTGAAAAATCGTGGACGTTCCTTTTTAAGTGAATAAGTGGATTTGCATTGTGGCGGTGGCAAGAGCCATGGAGCCCTTGAAGAGAGCGAGAGAGAGAGAGAGAGAGAGAGAGAGAGAGAGAGAGAGAGAGAGAGAGAGAGAGAGAGAGAGAGAGAGAGAGAGAGAGAGAGAGAGAGAGAGAGAGAGAGACAGTGACAGATAGACTAGCCACAAGCGCGACGGCCTTAAGCTCACCTAATCTCAGCGCCTGTAGATCCTGTGGGTATTTTTTTATTCTTTTTGTTCTACTTCTTCTGCTCCTTTTTTCTTTTTTTCGTTATGGACTCGGAGGGGGCTCTGTATTCATGAGGTGACAGGGGTGCAGCTGTCCTCCTGCACACAGACGCACCGCAGCGAGGAGAGGTGATGATGGGTTGTAGATCTGTGCGAGAGAAGACAAATAATGAGCTTACGATGACACACACAGAAGACGCACACTCGCTTGCCCGCCCGCCCGCCCTCGCTCTCTCTCACACACACACACACACACACACACACGCGCGCGCACGCACGCACACACACACACACACACACACACACACACACACACACACAGACATATACGCACACACACACACACACACACACACGCACACGCACACACACACACACGCACACACGCACACACACGCACGCACACACGCTTCCACTCATACATTTCTAATGGGATCAATAATCTGAGCATGGTAACAGTTCACCCGAAGTTGTTCTCAAAAAACCAAATAGTCACAGCCACATGAAACCACCCCGCGACTCCCTTTCATTTGGAAATCACACCCGCCACTCCCCCCTCCCCCTCCTCTCCTCCCCCCCCACCACCCACCCCCCCCCCCCCATAGCTAGCGTGAATTAAAAGCCTGCATTACATGAAGTGGCATGGATGGAACCCCGGGCTCACCCCCCCCACACCCCCCTCCCTCCCCGTGAGCAGCTTGACAATAGTGAGGAAAAGATAAGGTCATCGGTCCTTATTAACAAGTGGTGAACGAAATACAAAAAGACAAAGCGCTTCTTGACGTGACACTGCCGTAGATCGAGGAGGGACCGCGGCTGCTTTTCATCCCCACCTCAAGTGCTGCGAATAACTCCATGTGAAGGTCAGGGAGGGGGGGGGGGGGGGGAGCTTGGATATTTTTGGCTGCCGGTGCTCTAAATGTTTTCTATTAGGATGGAAACACGGGAGAAGAAGGAGAAGAAGAAGAAGGAGAAGGAGAAGGAGAAGGAGAAGGAGAAGGAGAAGGAGAAGGAGAAGGAGAAGGAGAAGGAGAAGGAGAAGGAGAAGAAGAAGAAGAAGAAGAAGAAGAAGAAGAAGAAGAAGAAGAAGAAGAAGAAGAAGAAGAAGAAGAAGAAGAAGAAGAAGAAGAAGAAGAAGAAGAAGAAGAAGAAGAAGAAGAAGAAGAAGAAGAAGAAGAAGAAGAAGAAGAAGAAGAAGAAGAAGAAGAAGAAGAAGAAAAAAAAGAAGAAGAAGAAAAAAAAAAGTTTTTCTGCCCGGGAGAAATAAATAATTCATCCCATTTTCCTTCAGATGTAAAACTGTTGTTAGGGTTGGAGGAGGCTCAGGGCAGTGGGCCTGGACCTTGTCAGCAGTCTGCCTCGAGTCCTTCACATGAGTGTGTGCATATCTATACAGACAAACACATATATACCGTATATATATATATATATATATACGGTATATATACAGTATATATGTAAATATAGCATGTCTTTGTTGTTTACAGTGTTGCTGACTGTGTATAACAAAAGAACACACAAGTGGAGCACACATGTGACTACTTCTCCTACATTTGTAGAATTAACCGAGTGAAATGTATTTAAATAAAACAGTGGAGTGAGATTTACCTTTACACCTTTAGAATGAGCAGAGAACGAGCTGACTGTGCAATCTGAAAAAAAAAAAATTCTTTAGTTCAACTGATAGGTCAACTGATATTACATCTTAAAGGTTAGTTGTACAGCTGTAAGACTTCCCGATCTTTCTTAGAAATAGGTTCAAACCAACACACAGACTGTCCAACAGACAGACAGACAGACAGTCCGAAACACACACACACACACACACACACACACACAACAAACACACACACAACAAACACACACACACAACAAACAGAGACAGACATACTGACAGTCAGACAGACAAGACGGACAGACAGACAGACAGACAGACCGACCGGCCCAGCGACCAACAGATAAGACAGACAGAAAAACAGAAGGATGTCAGACCAGGCCGATCGACAATGCATTAGACAAACTGGTAAAGAGACAGATAAACACAGACCTCGTAACCAGGGGAACAACACGATACAACTCACTCGATAAGGCTTATAACCCCAGAGCCTTCCCGCGAGACTCCTATAGCCGTGTCTGCCTAATGCCCACCAGAAGCCGCTTGCTGTGTTCCCCTTCAAATGTCTGTACTTAACACAACACAAAAACACACTCCAACGGCTCGTTCGCCGCTTTCCCAGATCCGACAGAACTCTCAGGGTCTCACCTGCAAATGTCACATCAGAGCCAGCGATGAAGCATCCCCGTTTTTGGCTGTCACCGAAGATCATAGACCTCATTTAGAAAATGCAGTTTGCTCTCTCACACACACACGCAGGCACGCACACACACACACACACACACACACACACACACACACACACACACACACACACACACACACACACACACACACACACCACACACACACCACACACACACACACACACACACACACACACACACACACACACACACACACACACACACACACACACACACACACACACACACACACACACACACGCACAGTACACATGTTTGAACCGATACCGGCAGACACCTGTACGCTGGACCGTGTTTTCACCGGTGGGAGAAGCCGCACCTCATCCCACCGGTGGTCGGCGGAGACATCTGCATGATGAAGGCCACCGCGCTTTGGCAGCGTGTGACTTATTAAAGCGCCGCGCAATTAACCAGCCCGTCCCCCGGGTCACGAGCATCTGCACTTCCCCGTGAATGATGCTCAGCGGGTGTGAATGCTTGGCAAAAGTCAGAGGCTCGTTCCGGTTCAATGTATCCCCCTGTCACCCACCCCCCACCCCCCCCCCCCCCCCAGTGCCCCTCACCGCGCTCACACGTAGGAACAATCTGGGGCCCCTCTCGCCCGTGTTAGTCTGAATCTACATAATGGGAAGTGGTTCAGTGAGAGCCCTGGTTTGCGGTGCCTTGGTTTGGAGTATAGGACAAACCGACAAAGAACGCCGTTGAGATTTTGATGATGAGTGTGTGTGTGTGTGTGTGTGTGCGCGTGTGTGTGTGTGTCGCGGCTGTGGCATGTTGTGGTTTGTGGTTCCTGCGTGCGGTTTGCATTGTGATTATTTTGGTGTGTGTGTGTGTGTGTGTGGGTGGGTGTGTGTGTGTGTGTGTGTGGTCATCTGAAAGGCTTTTGGCAAGCAGCCTATCTGGGTATCATCTGGTAACGGTGTAACCATGGTGCAGGAGACTAACAATGAGATAAGGGCCTGTTGTCTATCCGTGGGCTCTGGATGGGCGGCGGGACATTAAGAGCCAGCCTTCATTAGAGAGACCACGGTGTGGCGTATGATCAAAATACATCCACAATAGCTGCCTTTAGAAGCAGCACAAAGCGAAGTGCAACTCTGCTTTCATTAACTCTAAGTTAATTTCAAGATATACACACACATATATATATATATATATTTATATGTATATCTAATGAAAAAATAGATTAAAAAAAAATCCACCTAATGATAGTTAGTTACGGCTAGTAGATGCTTATGGTGTTACATATCATCTAATACTCAGTGTTTGGAATGCATTTGTAACACCATGATGACGATGATGATGACAATGATGATGACGATGATGACGACGATGATGATGATGATGATGATGATGATGATGATGATGATGACGACGACGATGACGTGAAGGCGACGTATAGGTAACGTGAAAAGTGACGGCAGAAACTTCTGATGCGCGATTCTTGTGGGATTTCCTCCCGGAGTCGGAGGCACCTGAGAAGGTGTTGTGTGCCATTTAACAGGGACTTTAATTCCGGCCACATGGTTTATTCATGCGGCAACCAGTGATATCACGACTCTCATAAATCAAGCAGTGCGGCATTTTGGACGTCCACAAGCACATTGGGCAAGGCTCACTAATCACTAATCTCCACGCAATCTTTCATCTGAATAACCTTGCCTTAGCACGGGGCAGGCCAACGGCAGACACACACAGCCCATTGTAGGCCCTGTGTTTTTGTGTTTCCCGTTTTTGCTCTGGGCAATCATAAAAAATACTTATATTTACTTTTTCTGGCGCTGGCCCTGCACAAACTACTGCCAGAGGCTGCCGATTCACATACACACCGGTCATTCTGAGGTAATCTGTTATTTTTTCTCCTTTTTTTTCCATTTATGTTTCCAAAAGACTAAAATTAAATGTGAGCAGATAATATAAATCATCAAATAGAGAACCTTATTTATTTATAGATTTTGCATATTTCACTTTTTGTATTAACTATGCATTCAGGCGGATACATACTGTAAATTAAATGAAACATGACAGCAGGAACATGTCAGCTATTATCAGCTTTGTACTTTTCTCAAATAAAACTAATTAACAGGCCATGCCATTAAGCAAACCAATTGAATAACTCAAACAAGGATGAGCCGCTCAGAGCCCCATCTGAATGTGTCACCACAGGCTCCTAATAGCCGACCACAGGAACCGCATTGGCGCTCGTTGTGCTGCCTTCCGTGCTACATCTGTCCTCTCTGCGAGCGCCCTGGCTCTGGCCTTCGTTGGAACTCCTTCCTCCCTCGCCTCTCACACCTCGCCGTCCTTCCGCCCCGCACGCAATTAGCCACCCTGGGTCTGATTGCCAGTAATGAGTGCTGGTCGGGAAGCGGCTAGAATACATGAACGCTGCGTTCACATTAGCCTATTGAACTGTCTCCTCCAGCCCCAGCGGTCTTCCTCTGAAGACCGGAGAGGAACTGGCTCCTCGCGCCTCCCCCTCCCACGCTCAGGTGACACGGGGAGGGGAGCACGGATGACATGTCGGTGTGTGCGTAAAGTGCAGCTGTGGTATTCGTGGCTATTTGCCATTTACTTCATAATTAGCGCGTATTTTCCGCCGCCAAAGTCATCAGGCGTTTCACGGAGGGTATCAAAACGAAAGCAGAGTGGAAACAGGGGGGGGGGGGGGGGGGGCTGGGTACAGGGGGGGGGCAGCGAGAAGAGCAGCTCGGCGCCAAACGCCGAAGAAGACGGCGCACGTCTGCCAAGGTAATTATACACACCGCTGGCTTCACACCTCCATCCGACAACACCCTCCCAACTCTGAACCGCCGCGTGTCTCTCCCTTTGTGTCTTCACTTTATTTTGTGTCAGCTCAGCGGCGTGGGAGACGCCCCGAAGCCATGCAGTAACCGAAAGACCCGGGCTTGCCGAAATGCCACGGGCGCCAAGCGGTGTGTGAAGACCAAGATCAACGTGGGGTTTATACGGAGAGGAGAGCAGGCAAGACTCCCACCGTCACACGCATGTGGCCTTCGCATCGAGGACACGCTAAAGGCTGTCGACGGGCGCAGGTGAGCACTGAGGGGGGTTGGAGCTCCACTGCACCAGGCCATCCACACTTCACTGGGGTCCCCCCGGAAAATGGTGTCACTATAGTGCTACAGTGGGTCACTGAGGCTAAGCTATGGTTTTAAACATCAATGTTACTTTAGGTAGCAGTAGTAATGGTAATGATACATTTTATGACACACATACGACAGAGACAAAGCCATTTAGTTTGAAGTTAAACTGAGTGTACTTTTGCGAGGAGAAAAAAAGGATAATTAGGACTATAGAGTTGACCTCATAATGTACTCAAAACGACTTCCCTTCTTTCTAGCGAAACCCAGCATTAGCGGGATAATATTGACCTTTGGATCTTCGGTCTATAATTCATATGTGGGTGGAGGTCTTCTTCCCGTTAACGTTCAAATTTTCATATTCAGCCCGGCTGGTATGGAACCAGCTAAATGTAGTTAAATGAGTGACCCATCGACCCTTTTTTTAAATATTGATGTACACCGCTTGCCACTATAGCCTGTTGAAGGCCATGTGGTCCTTGAGACGACTCAGGCGTCATCTCAAGTGTGAATGTTTTAATCAGGACAGTAGCGTTGGGGCTACTCTGTTCCAACCCCACCACCCACCACCCCCCCCGGCCAACACGTATGTGACATGTATCTGAACTCACCGGCAGACACTTTGGATATATAAGAGTCCGCCGCCAAATTAACTAAACAGTAATAGAATTAACCAAGGAAAGAGAGGCAGAACCCGGCAGAAGGCAGCACTACAGTAAAGTATCACCATCCTCATGGACTTACTCGCCCTGTCTCCGTGTGCATCCATGCCGTGGCCTTCTTCAAGCCATGCAAAGCTAATTCAAAACACGCACAACAAAAATGACGCACTTTACTATGTGCGGCACAGAGCCAGACAATTAGGCCTGAATGGCAACCCCCCGCAATACAGACTAATGGAGACGCCCGTGTCATGTACACGCCGCGGCGCCGTGACCCCCACCTCCTACTCCACTACTTGAGATTAATGATCCGTCTTCCATAGGAAAGGTCTCTGATCATCTGACTCAGGCACTTCACACATACGACGACAACCACGGCAACAACAGAGTGAGACACAAAGAGAAACACAAAAGGGCTTTTGATCAGGGACGGCCTCTCTTTCAAGCAGTAAATACTCGACATGGACGCTACATTGGAAAGAAGCGGTGCTTCGGTACAATAAAACAGGGGTGGGTTCTCTCGGTGGCTCTTGGAGCCACATGAACTCTCAGCCTCGTTATGTGGCGGTTAGTTAGTGGGCTCGGGTGTTTGCTCAGCCTCAGAAACAGGGCCGGGGGGAGGGTGTGGGTGTAGGTGGCTCTGCCTGGAGAATGTTGTGTTCGACAGGCCCACTTCTATAGCAGATTAGCACAAACTCAATCCCGGCACTGGTAGATTTGACATCATATACACTTATTGTCCAATCATAATCCTTGTTACCGATGCCCCACCCTTAACACATGGTCACCTGTTTGGGAGTGGTGTGTCCCAATTCAAATGCGCCACGTCCAACATATGGTCTAAAACTGTCCAAGAAAATAAAAATGCTGATAAAACACTACACTAACACAAACACTACCACTACCACTAGTGCTAAGCTGTTAGCACTTCCCTATGCACTCGATGGCCTCTAACTTTCAGAATAGATCTGGACGGGGAACATAGTGCAGCAGAGCTGGGGACCATCGCTAGCCTAGTCTATTATTCATGGCCCTTCCATGTTGACGCTTACTTCACATCTAAATCCCAGATGTGCCTCAATCTGTGCTCCATTCACTGTCCTGACTGCCAGCCATTGATCAGAGGGTGGATACACAGGTGCTGAATAAGCGTGGAGGGGGGCTTCACTTTATAGGCCTCAAAGCACCCCGGTTATAGCGAAAGGATCCATCATTAGAGATTGGCAATGCCCCAAGACCAGCTTAAGAGACCCGATCCCACGAGACGAGACCAAGACACCGGGTGTATCGAAGTGGACGGGACAGTCATGTGTCAGCATGTGTGTTAGACACTGCAGTAAGTACAGCCCTGTGTGTGTGGTGGAAATACATGCAGAAGTACATGTAAAAGGAGTACAGTTACAGTCTTTAAAGAAAAATCTTTATATTTAGGAAGGCCTTACATGGTCAAATGAGTGTTCACTATTGTTAGAAATGTTCATTTGTGTTTGTTTGCTCAACCTAACTTTGTAGCACTCTGAGATTTGTGAATAAAAAAGTACGGTCTGCAATGCAACTACAATGCATGATTGTTTATTATTATAAAGACTATAGGATATAAGGGTAAATCTAAGCAAACCTCCGCACGCACACAAACACACACACGCACAGGCAAACAACAATACATACAGATGAACAACATACAATTGCAGTGCGGAGGTGCCAGGGGCGAGGCATCCCCACCTAATGGGAAGTACAGCGCTAATGGGCAGCTGAGCACATTGGTCAACTTTGATCATCAATCTTTCACGTGGTGGTGCCGGCAAATGTGCCATCATGTATAACTCTTATACCTTTGCCCATTTGTCTGAATGATAGTCGTCCATCATCCATCATTAAGCAGAACGGCACGTACGAAATGTGAGCGGCGATTCACATTATGAACTGCCACCACCGCCAGTGATTAAGCTCTGACTTACAACAAAAAGGAAACATTGCTTTACTTTTGTGTGGGCTGACCTGAAGTGACTGAGAGAAGTTCATTATTTAAGGATTCAATTTAAACTGTTCTGGTCAATTTAAATTCATGGGCACCTTCCGAGGTTCACACAAATAATAATAGGGTTGGTCTGTTGAATGACTCTGGATGGCATGACTACGGAAGCTAACGGAAGCTATGGATCCAACGTGGAAGCAATCCATGTCAACTGCAATACTGGAAAAAAATGAAGGAAGGTAAAAGGCACAATGACAATTTGTATTGTACAGATGTATAGACTTACAATGTTGTCTGTGATCGGTACATCGTCATGCCGCTGTACTGATACTTAGTAAGATATCTCTCTATGCTCTAGTCTAGGCAGTATGTCTCCTATGAAACATCCATACTTCCAAGAAACAGATTACCCAAAAAAAACAAGACAATTTCAGACTGTTTAAAGCTTGTTCTTTGTCCTCCAGACAATTGATGAAGTAAAACTTGGCTCTACTAAATCCATAAACGGAAACGTGTGAATGTGCAACAGCAGAATGGGTCCAAGGCGTATCCTTGACGAGCACTGCTAGCTTCGCTGTTTAAAGCACAATGCCTAATAATAACCCAAATGACACCATGTCCCATTGATACCTTATCAATGCTAATTTCCTCAAGCTGCACAGAAGGTCCTTACATCTTATCTTGCATCTCATCGCAGAAAACAGTGTCATGGCAACCCTGTGCTATGAGGACAGGGAGCCTGGATGATGGGGTCTTTATGGTAATAGCCTTTTACCAAAAGAAGAAATAAGAAGGATGGAAGGAAGAAAGGGTAGGAGGAAAGAAGGGAGGGAGGGAGAGAGAAAGGAAGGAAGGAGGGAAGGATGGAAGAGAGGGAGGGAGGGAGGGAGGGAGAGAGGGAGGTAGGGAGGGAAGGAGGAAGAAAGGATGGAAGGATGGATGGAAGGTAGGGAAAAAAGTGGCAGATGTAAGCAGATGCATCAGCAGTATTTGCAAAAAGCCTCCGATTCCCAGGAGGGGAGATTGCTTGTCATTAAAACAAACGAGAAAGACCTGATGAGTGCATTAATCAGAGGACAGCCCAGCCATGGCTGTGCATGGCGAGCTGCGGTTTATATGGTCTCCCCTCCTCAGGAGAGTCCACAGCCCATCGCCCACCTGCGGGAGGGGGATTAACACCGCTCCACTCTGGAGCTCCTCCATCTGAATTCTGCCTTAGCTCATCACTTCTCCTCCTGGCGAGGAAGACTGTGGCGAGACTTCAGGCTTAGGCAATCTATTCCTCTGCAGTGGGTGCTGGCTGACCGACACCAACGCTGTGCATTGTGAAATTATTAATTAAATGCACGCAAGTGTAATAAGATGCAGACGTGGTCCGGACCTTTTGGACAGCTGCATTAAAATGAAATTTAAATTGCAGATTTCTTGCAGATTTTATTTGGATTTTGGTGCTGTTCTCTGGTCTTTAAATATCATTGTTGGCTACATTGTATGATACATTTTGAAATTATCTTGACCTGCTCAGATAAAAGATACATAAAATAACATATTTTAAAACACGTAAGACAACCCTTGAGTTATACGAATATATGTTTTTTGTATCTCTTAGTATAAAGCACAAAACATTTCTAGCATTTCATTTTCTTAGAATTGTATTGAAAAAACACCAAGGTGGAAATGGAAATGCAACTCGAGCAAAAGCTTGTCATAGTACAGAAATAAAATGGCAGGAAAAGTTCAGTGTGTGTCTTGATGTTTTTCATTAACTTTGTTAATGCAGTCGCTATGGCTGCAGGGTATTTGGTCAATGCTCAACGCACTTTTGCTGAAATAATAACATCTATCAGTCAGCTCCGAGCAAAAGCATATTCATTTGCAGAATAAAGGTCACCAAAGCCATTATTTTGAGGGGTGCTAAAGCAGAAATGAAATTTTCTGTGCGTTTCTCACTGAAATATAAAATGGATTTAACTTTTAAATTACATTGTACGTTATGTATTGAATAGTAAACATATCACAATAATACACGCATTGTGGGCAGCATTGCTGCCATCCTACAGTTTTGCTTTTTACAATTCCATATTTCTAATTATGTATGTTTTGCCCATCATCATTTCAACACTCTGATAATAGCAATTCAATTTCTCTAATTAACAAAGGCACAAATTGATTTGTATTTTTGGTCAAGATTGGTAGGACATGCTGCACCATGTTAATACTAAACCTATTTGGAAGCCTATAATTGTTAACAATGTTTTACGATGTTTATATCCTAATGAAAAAAAGATTGTTTTAAACTATTTGTTGGGTTTTAACGGAAAGACTATTTCATGAACCCAAACGCAATTACACGATAGAAAATCAAAAGTCCAAAGCAAAAATTCATCATGGAAGGCAATTACTCTGCTTTGTGTTGACCAATGTGTTTACCAATACAACAATACAAGGCCTTGGAGATTTAAACAAATGTCAGCTTTCCACAGACCCACTTCTTCATTATCAGCACTAATTAAACATATTGACTGAGGCCAACAGCAGCAGTCGGAGGTGCGAGGATGCACTAGACCAGAGAAAAGTGTAGACCACCAAACTCTAGCCAACAGACAAACCACTTCAGGTGGCCTCTTGAGAAATAACTCCCAATAACTCCCAATAACCTGACGCTGTGGGGTGAATTCGGTCAGAGTTGCCGTGAATGTTGTGTTGCCACCGCTGTACCTCGCTGGGAGCAGGTCAACCACAGCTGGCTCTGCTATACAGACTGAGCCTGCTAATGCTGGGTTTAGCAACTACATAACAATAGAATCCTCCAAACTCAAAACGAATCAAGTAGAAAGCATATCATATTGCTCAAAACAACAAGCTGCATGACAGAGCTTGTCGTTGCCAGTCCTATGGACCAACCTCTGCAACATGTACAACCGTATACGTTTTGAATACATACATATTTGCCAAGAAAATACATAACAAAAAAACATAGTTGAGTTGATATAAAACCTCCTTTTAAATGACGATGTTGGTGTCACTATAGGGCGTTGACCTAAATGCTTTGGTGATAAGATGAGGTCTATAGTTACAAATCACATCTCTATAAATGTAGAAAACATGCACTGTGTGTTTTGTACTGTAAATTGCCAACCCCATGGATAAATAAATTCATGACTAAGATATAGTCAGATATAGTGTATACAGGTTGTTGGCCTGGTTGATCAATAAAGAATGTTGTGTGGGTCTTTACGTGACCACAATATTCACTTTATTGATCAACAAAATGAACAAAAACAGCTATGGAGTTTCATTAAACTAAGAGCTTTGCCTTCGGGTCAGAGAGTAATAAAGGCATTACTTTAGTGTGACAAAAATAACAGTGATGACAAATGACCTCATAACAAATCACTGTTATGTGAGAAGCACATGCAATGTTCTTTCCAAAACTACACAACAGCGTTGAGGAGTCCAATAGGATGTGTGTAGGATATGTATGGGCTGAGGGGTGCCGATATGTAGATTGGGTGCTAAAGTGTTGATTAATAAACCTAAACACAACACATCTGCAGATTATGCTTTGGATTTATTTATTTTACCACGTGAGTGGAGGTTTGCTTATTGTCTATCTCAAATCAAGAGGGATCATGTCAAAAACCGGCACTCTGTTGTCACCTAGTGGTTTGAAAAGAACATAGCAAATTGTATGTAATAATCTTCATTCTTAGTAGAATCTTTCAACTGTCGACAGCCGTCTGCGCCAATGACTTTGAATGACTCGATTTGGACACAATTATTCCAAATGTTTCAGTTCAGTGGGATTATAATGCGTGTAATACTGCGCATTGATAATCTAAAATAAAAAATGGATAAGTAAAACTTCGTGCGCGTCGTCAAAGGACGCAATTGCCAACACTTATGTGAGACGTGATGGTTTCATGGTGTCACTTACTTACAAAGATGTACATAACATAGCAGTAGCCTGCACACGAAAGCGGTCTATTCACAGCCACACCACAGACCACCTCGCAGTCTTAATTAAAGCGGTTATCACGGTATCATTACAATATTAACAACACGACCGTTAAATGTAGGATATATGGTGTTGTATTATTGCGGATAGGAACATATTGTTGTTAGTTGGCTAAACGTTTACATTGCTGGACTATTTAAAATAAAAAAGACTGCTAGACTATGCGCATTTATTGCTTTGACGGAGCAGGTTAACAGATACATTGAATATAGAACATGCGAATGGCTGAATTCATAATTCATTGTTTTGATATACATGCTACAAAAGAACCAACCATATGTCACAGTCGTCTATCTATCAGCCGTCAGAAAATGAAATACACATCAGGCAAATAACTCCTAGTTGCAACGCAAGAGCCACGCCATTAACACATCAAAGCTGGACATTCATTATTTTTTTAACTTTGTTTAGGAAATGTCAACTCACCTTGAAGAAGACTCTGTAGCCTATTGGTTTGCAAGTAAAAAAATTAAAAAGCCAAATGTCAATAATAATGTCAACCACTCTTGCCAATGTGGAATTGGAATAACAAGTGAACGGTCAAAAAGTGTACCGGCTGATAACCTCCCGTCGGCTCTTATCTCCGCCGTCTACCTCACTCTGGTAACCTCCTGCCTCCTCTCCGCCGTCTACCTCACTCTGGTAACCTCCTGCCTCCTCTCCGCCGTCTACCTCACTCTGGTAAAGTGTAACCTCCTGCCTCCTCTCCGCCGTCTACCTCACTCTGGTAAAGTGTAACCTCCTGCCTCCTCTCCGCCGTCTACCTCACTCTGGTAACCTCCTGCCTCCTCTCCGCCGTCTACCTCACTCTGGTAAAGTGTAACCTCCTGCCTCCTCTCCGCCGTCTACCTCACTCTGGTAAAGTGTAACCTCCTGCCTCCTCTCCGCCGTCTACCTCACTCTGGTAACCTCCTGCCTCCTCTCCGCCGTCTACCTCACTCTGGTAAAGTGTAACCTCCTGCCTCCTCTCCGCCATCTACCTCACTTCTGACCGAACGCGGCCCACTTTAAACTCCTTTGACGTCACGAACGGGTGCCAGCCACTTCTTTTATTATTTTTTTTACTGTTGCAAAGCATGCACGCACAACCGCACACACGCACGCACGCACACACACACACACACACACACACACACACACACACACACACACACACACACACACACATACACATGCACACACATACACGCACACACATGCACACACATACACATACACACACGCACACACATACACATACACATACACATACACACGCACACGCACACACATACACATGCACACACATACACATATACACACACACACACACACACACACACACATACACATACACACGCACACACACACACACACACACACACACACACACACACACACACACACACACACACACACACACACACACACACACGTTTGCATCCATGAACTCCAAACCCCATTTGATAAATATAATAAGTCGTTATTGATTATTAACTAAGATATTTTTTAAATAAACTTAAGATCATGTTTAATCAAGTTAACTTGTATGGTATCATTGAAGTGTATGGTTGTCAGCTATTAGTGCAGCCTTACTCCTTTGTATAGCCACTATGACCTTATATTACCTCCATATTTTATGGAGAGAAATTACGTTAATTGCTTGGAACAGACTAATGGCTGTAATTACAGTCTATATTTCTTCTTCTTGTCAAGGAAGTTCTAAAGTAGGCCTGGTATTCTCTGACATGTTGAACTTTGCATACATTTTTCTTGATACGAAGAGAGAAGACATATACTGTACATATCCGCTTTTAATTGTTTTTATTGTGCACATTAAGGCAAATGTTGTATTTAAAGGTGCTACACAACTGAAGTGTCATCATTATACTGAATATATTTCTTAGTCACAATTCCCTTCTCGTAAACGTTTCAGTTGTTGAAACAACATGAAATGCACAGATTAGAATTTGTGACACGATATTGAAGAAATGCATTTAGTTATCAATATGTTTGTGGCAATACTTTCATCCAGACTGTGAAAAAGTGTGTTTATTAATACCTTGAGACATGTAACGTCATGAAAACAGATCATATATATATATATAGCCAACTTATTGTGCTTTTGCCTGAGCACTGGCTCTGCTCTTGGAGGCTTGTTAGGAAGGAAAAGCACTTCCAGTGACCAGCAGTTCTCTTGCCTTCCTATATGTTGAATGCACTTATTTTAAGTTGCTTTGGATAGAAGAGTCTGCTTGATGATTATAAATATATTAAAAATTGATTGGGAACTATGGTAGGTTACTAGTATGCATTGATGTGATCAATTTATGTCAACTTGGATAGTTTAGGAATGTGATATACATTATATGCATACACATAGGCTATACTATACAAATGTGCCATCAATGATTAAAATCATGAACAGTATACAAAAACCACACCAGTACTAAATTAAAGTGAGGAATAAAGTAAGAACGATAAATGAAACCGAAACTAGAAGTAAAGCCTACTTTGTTATAACAATTTGATTGAATAGCTTGATTGCATGAGCTAAGATTGAACCAATAAATGTAATCCCTCCATGGTGAAATTAAAGGCTTATTTGTATGCCTATATTAGCTACTAATTTTAGTATGTAAAGCTACCTTATAAAATAAATAGTGGGTCGCACGGAAGCTGATTTATTGAATGTTCATTACCTCCAGACGTGATATTTCACATCTATTTTCATCGCAGCGACATTGGGATTAAAAGGTATTATATAGTGGGCAAATCTAAAATAATTCGTGTTGCAATTGTATGATTCTATCGCACATGATACAGAGTAACTTGTCCGGACCCTGTCGGTGCGAACCAACTGATTAATCTATGTGGTACCCATCGTATTCCAGTACACTTACTCGCACTGCAACTAGATGGCACACAAGCGGCACTTCACTGGACCCGGGATTCGTACCGACGTTCAAACGGTTGCAGGGGCTTGTGCTAACGCATGAGCTACCACTAACACTTGAGATGCGAGTGTGTTTTGCTGCTATGATGTAAGCGTGGTGGTAATACTTCCAGTCACCAGTAGAGGTCGCGCTTCCCTAGGCATTAGCCATGCTGTCCGGAAGATGCACGTAAATACTTTGGTGACGTACCAAGCAAAAGAGCGTTCACAATCACGTCCACCCATAATGAAGAAAACCAGAGATACCTGTGAGATTATACTTACACGTGACACCATTTCAATATTTCACCCATTTCGAATAATCTAGCCTTTTCTATCTTACATCACACCTCGTTGACACTGGCGCATAGTTGACCCAACAGATACACATTCGTTAGAATAACATTTATCTTCGAGATGCAAAAAAGAAGGAAGCCTGAGCCGATTCAACTTAACCCGATACCTGATGGGAAGACCATTAACGGCAGCGGAGCTTCAGAGTGAGTGAACATATTAGCTTATCTCTACTCTTACGATTATTACATACAGCATGGCCTAGTGATGTATTGATATTATTATTGCCCAGATACCACACATGGTGGGCTATTTCATTTGTACGCCATGGCCCCAGTCCGCACATATTAACCATGGATAACTTTCTCATCGTGTAATATGGCAATTAGTGCACTATTGCGTAAATAAAGTACCATACAATAGCAACGGGCGAGCCCCAGCTCAATGGCTCAATTCTCAATCAATGATGCTCGAATTAACAGATACTTTAGGTCGTCAGCATGATTTGAATTCAAACAAATATTGCAGTTCCAAATGGTGTATTATTATCTTCTAACATGCCATGTTCTGCACTGTAGTCCTACTGAATGTTCAAGAAAGCAACTCACTATTCCATTATTTAGCAAAACGTCTAGTGCGAAGATGAATACCGGAATTGCAATCCACGAGGAGGGATTGCAAAACTATAACACCTAGGCTATAATAAAGAAGGATTATTGCAATGTAATTGATACAATTATAATGAATGTATACAATGTTATGACCTGTATTGTTTTTAATGGACATTCCTAGAATAGCTGGGGCTCGTCACTGATAGTAAGAATAATACAGTGCATGGTTTCCTAATTCCCATGACTCCACACAGTAGTTTGCTTATGCCCCAATGTGAGGTAAGAGAGGAGGTGGCATTCCTAATGTGTTGCTAAAGCAAGGCTGTGGCCGGCCGAGCTGAGGCTTGTCATGGTGAGAAACACGAGTATTCATTGATTTGAACGTTATTTCTCGTGAAGAGGCCTGCTAGGAATCCTGTTCCTGTTATAATTTGACCTTTTATTTGAACAGCTCTCATTGAGATGATCGTTTGTCTTGTACAAGAGAGACCTGGTCAAGATGGCAGCACATTACAAACAAACTAAAACCTACAACATACAACAATCACAGTTGATCATCTCTATTTACACTAGGGCACGTGACCAAGATGAACTAGTTGCCATATTATGGGCTGAATTTGTTTTGACATTAACATTCCATCCATATCTGCTGGACATTGTCTTTGACTGTAAACCGTTATGTTTTAAACTAGCATTAGTGTTGGAAATCATCCACCTTAGCAAAGGTGGATGACGGAATGATGAAAGAAAAAAATGTCCATCGTCGCTTCAGTGCCACAGCACTAAGTGTCATTTATTAACTGGAATCTACAGTTAAACACAGTTAAAGCTACAGTGATTTGTATGGCTCAGAGCAGCAAACTCACAGGATTGCTGTAATATCTCCGCTCGGGGACTGTAAAACTGCCTTTCACATTTGTCAGAGATAGATAGAGAGCGATGTTGGTGTGTGTTGTGTGTGGGTTCAGCTCTTGTGTTGCCTCCCACGCACTGGGTGGAGCGTGTACTAGGCAGCTCCTCACCACCACCACCACCACCCCGGCCAGTCCACAAAACACCCACACACACACACCCCCTCCACACACACACCCCCTCCACACACACACACACACACACACACACACACACACACACACACACACACACACACACACACACACACACACACACACACACACACACACACACACACACACACACACACACACACCCATCATCACCGCACCCTTTGAGACTCCACAGCCCGTCGTCATGGTCATGGCGGGCCGCTTTCAGACATAAAAGCCCTTAACCCTGTCCTGGCGGTGCGTGTGGATGAGCCGGTGACAGACCAGCGGTGCTCTGGGCCCGGTGTGTCGTGATGAAGTGCACAACCCAAAAAATAATTGTGTGATTACCGCACTTGAGCTGATGCTGGTGCACTGCATCGCGTGGTGTTCGCAGTGAAGAAATATGATTTATATACACACACACACAGCCTTTATTTATATCTGTCGGTCAGCTTTTGGGATGTTTTCGTATGCAAGATGAATGGGAAATAATATAAGCTATCCTACATCATGTTGTGTATTGTGTGAATTCCTAATAAAAGCAAAAAATGTCAGTGTAGAGGCGGACTCACTGAAACAGAGCTGGTGGTAAGCAAGCGGTGGTTGTGATTCTTTTGTTCTACACAATAAAAGACCAAGGGAATACATTATCTAATCTTCATGTCAACACATGTTTGGCTTGGATCCTATCTATCTCTCTCTCTCTCTACCCCCCCCTCTCTCTTTCTTTCTCTCTCTCTCTCTCTCTCTCTCTCTCTCTCTCTCTCTCTCTCTCTCTCTCTCTCTCTCTCTCTCTCTCTCTCTCTCTCTCTCTCTCTCTCTCTCTCTCTCTCTCTCTCTCTCTCTCTCTCTCTCTCTCTCTCTCCCTCTTTCCCTCTCTCTCCTCCCCGGCGTTTAAGGACAAACTTGGATTCGCTGCAAAAGAAGTTGGAGGAGCTTGAATTGGACGAGCAGCAGCGAAAGCGCCTGGAGGCCTTCCTCACACAGAAGCAGAAGGTAGGGGAGCTGAAGGACGACGACTTCGAAAAGATATGCGAGCTGGGAGCCGGCAACGGAGGGGTGGTCTTCAAGGTCTCCCACAGACCCTCCGGCCTCATCATGGCTCGCAAGGTGACAATGCTCTCTCCCGCCACTTGTTGCTATGGCAACGCCTATGCCCATGTTTTCATCCAAATGTCTGTCTCCGAGCGTCAACAATCTCCCTGTTACGCAACCTGTTGCTTTTCATCTCTTTCCACCGACATGACTTAGACGATGCTGCAGTGGGTTCTTTGCTATTAAATCAGAAGATAGGAATGCAATGTTACGGGCAGTGTCTCTGTTCATACAAGCAGTCTCCATACCATTTAACTATCTCATTGCAGGTATTATTTTAGCTTGAATACTTGGTTGACATTCTAAGAGATTGATTGATAGAACAAGTGATGAAAAATGCAGTAAGACTAACTATTCTGTAATATATTCAGTGGGATTGTTGCAGTAATGTTGATTGTGAAAGATTCAAGATTTTGAATTGCCATATGCATCAGGTACAATGGGATGCTTTCTCCCCATTCCCTCCCACAGTATGAAATTCCTATAATTTAACACTATATACTATACTATGTACTATATGTATACTATACAACACTATACTATAACAAAACTGTACACAATAAAAAATAAAAGTGACTGATGGATGATATATACTGACTGATGGACAATAAATGGAAAAGATTGTGAAAGAACGAAATGTATCCTATTCATTTTCACATTTCATAGCGTTAGCACAAATGTAATTCCTCCTCATTGTTCATCCTTTTCTCCAGCTGATTCACCTGGAGATCAAGCCAGCCATCAGGAACCAAATCATTCGGGAACTGCAAGTGCTACACGAGTGTAACTCGCCCTACATTGTGGGCTTCTACGGGGCCTTCTACAGTGATGGAGAAATTAGCATTTGCATGGAGAATATGGTATGACTTGGGAAGAAAAATATTATGGCTGGCATCTACGCCTACTTTCTGACTGTATGCGTTTGTATTAATGCTAATGTGTTTTTTTTAGTTCAGGAATTATATGAAATGCAGTCAAGAGAAAACGAAAAACGATTAAGATGTGTTTCAGAGTTCACAGTTATTGAAAGCCATATATGTTAAATGGAAGTTAATTTGATGCTTTAGGATGGAGGCTCCCTAGACCAGTCCCTGAAGAAAGCGGGCAAAATCCCTGAACAGTTTCTGGGCAAAGTCAGCATTGCGGTGGGTAACCTACACACACTCTCCAACTCTCCAACCACCCCAGCCAAGTACACTTGTGTGTATTTGAGGGTTAATCATACACTACCTTATGCATGTTTTTGCTGATATGTAATATTTATATTCCCAGGTTATTAAAGGTTTGTCCTATCTGAGGGAGAAACACAAGATTATGCACAGAGGTGAGATATTGTTTTGTTTACTGGGTGGTGTTATGAGTGCTATGGGGTTTTAGTGTGGGGAAATGTGCCAACAGACACTCATGCATCCACCACAGCCTCATTATAGAAGCTTGTTTCCATGGTGAAGGCTCTCCCGACTTGAGGTCCCCTCTGTCATGCGTATCATCCCAAATGTGTGTGTGTGTGTGTGTGTGTCCTTTCAGATGTGAAACCCTCTAACATCCTGGTGAATTCCCGGGGTGAGATCAAGTTGTGTGACTTTGGCGTGAGCGGACAGCTCATTGACTCCATGGCCAACTCGTTCGTAGGCACTCGCTCGTACATGTCGGTGAGTTCGCGCTAAATGGTTGGGTCTTCCCATCCGCCCCTGTGTGTGCATACAAACATTCACCTTCTCTGTGACGGTAGCCCGACACAACCTCAACATACAACCATAAACCATCAGCAGTTAACTTCCACCGGACAGTGACGTTACTTGTCCAAGTCCCAAAACCTTGTAGTCGCCGTCAATCTAAATCTGGAGGATTAAGTCCTCTTTATTAGCTTTTTATATACAGTGCCCGGAGAGCAGAGGTGCCTTGCTCAAGGGCACCTCAGCAGTGCCCCTAGGTGTTTCGGGGACTTTCCGGATCACAAGTCACGTCCCAACCGACTGAGCTATCCTGCTGCCCTAAAAATAACATGACATTTCACACCATTCCACATTGCCGTAACATTTGCGTGGCCGCTAAGTTCACCCACTCTCCAATGTCTCCACTATTTGAGAAGTGGGCAAAATGCCGTATAAACTACGACTATAAATTTGGTTTAAGTCTCCCTTCGTGCCGTTATCGACTTGAATGCCTTTTTGTAAGTAACGACAATGGCAACAAGAAGCAAAGCGGTACTCAACTATAAACTGTGTGTTACAGCCAGAGCGCCTTCAGGGCACCCACTACTCTGTCCAGTCAGACATCTGGAGTATGGGGCTGTCCCTGGTGGAGATGGCCATTGGCCGCTTCCCCATCCCACCTCCTGACTCCAGAGAGTTGGAGCAGATCTTTGGGTGTCCAGTGGAGGGTGAAGCCACCGCTGGGGACTGCTCTGCCAGGCCCAGGCCTCCTGGACGCCCAGGCCATGGTGAGTCGCATAGGATATTGACTCAACCCACTTGTCAACAGTTATGTGAGAGCTTTGGAAATTATATCAACAAATGTGTTCCATTGACTAAGCAGATCCCAGATTTTTCTGTGATCATACCAAAAATATTCAAGCGATTTGAATTTACATACTGAGCTGTGATATTTACAGAAAGGCTTTGTGGTCCCCGTGAATTACACCAATGGACTATTTTGTCAAATGTTTCTTGTTTTAAGCATACGGTCCAGACAGCAGACCTCCCATGGCTATCTTTGAGCTGCTCGACTATATAGTGAACGAGGTGTGTTGACAGCCGTACCGTTTTCCCATAGCAGTTGGAAATTTGATTTTACAAACTAGTTTGTGTTCATTGATTGGACCATCTCGTTCACAGCCTCCACCGAAGCTGCCTGGGGTATTCGGCTCTGAATTCCAGGACTTTGTAAACAAATGGTATGCAGCATTGCGTTTTATCACCGATAAAAATGTTTTATGTGAAATGGATGTGCGTCACTTCGATATGAGAAATGATATAGCAATGTAACGTGAATTTGCTAGAACGCATACCCCCTAGTGGCCATTGTGTGAACCGATGACTTATGCACTCATACATTGTTTCCCCCCCCCCCCCCCCCCCCCTTCAGCCTAGTCAAGAACCCAGCAGAAAGAGCAGATTTGAAACAATTGATGGCAAGTGCTTTTATTCATAAGTATATTAAGAGATTCCTCTTCCAATCGTGACTCGTAATAACTTGCATATCATGGTTTAGGTGCACTCTTTCATCAAGGAGTCTGAAGTGGAGGAAGTCGACTTCGCCGGATGGTTGTGCAACACCATCGGCCTGAATCAGCCCCTGACCCCGACCCACAGTGCAGGGATGTAACTTGTCAATTTCCTCCTGTAAACTAGATTCAACCTCAGCCCTGCTGCTGCGAGCCCACTGCCTTTCTGTATTCCACCCCTCTCCCTCCAGCACATTTGTACGAGAAGTTTAAAGATTTTTTACCAGCATATGGTGTCAATTTGGGTACATTTAAATACCGGGAGAGAAAAATCATGTATTCAAATCCTTGGACTGCATTGGCACGCCTGTTGAAAGCCATTTTTCTAAGACTTTTGTTGTTGCTGCTTTGTATGTGCTTTTTGCAGCTACTGATTACTTTGTGAAAATTGTGAAATGGTGTCCGAATCTTGTCATTAAAATATTGAGAACGAGACGATGCGTTTACAAGAGCCGTTTTATTATGAACCCAACAGTCTGTATGAAGGATGTATTTATGCCTTGGTAACGGCAGGGGCCGCAGCGGCTGCTGCTGCTGATGCTGCTGCTTTCACTGCTGCTTTCACTCCTGCTGCTCCCTTCTTGGGCTTCTTCAATGGCCTCTTCTTGGGCTTCAGCTGCTTGGCCTTGATCTATGGAGACAAAAAAAAATAACTTAGAAAAGAATGGCTCACTAGCCGGGCTTTGCTGCACGGTGTCAAATGGGTGGTACTCACGGTGGGGTCGTGCTGGAGGATGGCACGGCGCCTGGCGGTCTTGGCGTAGGGGTTCAGTTTCAGCATGATCTTCAGATTCTTCAGAGGATTCTTCTTCAGAACTCTGCGGTTGATCTTCTTGCTGCATTACGGAAAAAAAAAACAGAAGCAGTGTGTGAGCACATTGTGTTCCAATTGCCAATAACTATCGAGATTAAGAGATGACCGAATTTGTCTGCTTACTTTGGTGCACGAAGTGCCTTCTGGATCTCCTCACTCTTCAGAATTCTGCTCAAATCTGAGTTGGTCATCTTGTGCACTGGCAGACTATTACAAATCATAACAAAAACAAGTTCAGCAATGACATCGAATATATTTAGCACTACACCGAATAGATGTATGATTGGCACTCAGAACTTCTGCTATTATCACTTTGATTCAACAACACGGACCGAAGTAAAAGATCATCACCGCAATTCACAACGCAACATTGTTAATGGAGAAGCCTTTTCCAACACTCACTTGTAGTCTTTCTTAATAGTGGACGCCTTGCGCCCGGTGCCATACAGCTGATCCAACTTGCGGAAAGCGCTCTCTGTCCAGATGAGGAAGCGACCAACGTGACCACCGGGCGCGAGCCTCAGGAGGTTCAGGTGGTTAACGTTCAGCAGTGTGATGCCTGGGGAGAAACGCACACGTTGAATACCCAGACAATGAAAACGTCTGAAAAGTATATGACAAAATCAAAAACACCCAAAAACACTTCGATGCCATGAGGTTGACCGAAAGAAAAAAAAGTTAAGACAATTCAAACCTGGGATATTTCTGAAGGCTTTGGTGACACCGGCGTCTTGGTTGTAGATGATGCATGGTCCTTTGCGCTGGATACGTCTACGGTTCCTCATCTTACCCTTACCGGCACGCATGCGTTGGGAGGCGTATACCTAATGCAGAAGGTGTAAGACTACATTAAGCAAAGATCAAAATGATTGTACAAGCATTGCATCTGCAACAACCATCAAACTGATCGATTGTTAAAAAAAAATAAAAAAGTGTTTAGATTTACTTTTTTGATGTCGTTCCAGGCCTTGAGCTTCTTCAGCAGAAGCACAGCCTCCTTGGTCTTCTTGTATCCCTCAACTTTGTCTTCAACCACAAGTGGGACCTCTGGGATCTCCTCAATTCGGTGCCCTAAAATAATGAATATACCTTCCGTAAACACCCCACAAAATAAACACTGGGCTAAAATTAACACTGGGCTTTCACAATACATTGTCAGAATCTTGTATTGAGCACCACACGTGATTTACCTTTGGACATGACGAGGGCGGGCAGTGCAGAGGCGGCCAGAGCGGAGCAGATGGCATAGCGCTTCTGGTTGGTGTTGATCTTGCGGTGCCAGCGGCGCCAGGTCTTGGTGGGCGCAAACATACGACCTCCGCGACACATCTACACAAAAAGTCAAGGCAATAGACTGCAGAAATGTGCCTGCTGGATGGAATGCAGCCAAAGACCCAGCATGCTCCGAATCACTATTCGTCAGCCCTCTGTGCCAATATTAGACAGTAGGCACCCGTCACTGGCACAGTGTAAGACGCAAATTACACCATCACAGCAAGTGTGTGCCACCACACGGTAACCTATGAGCCACAAGGCTGGCCTTAAGGATACGTTTCCGAAGGCTCCCTGGCCAGAGCGGTGCGTACCGCCTCCCCTCACACGTGGAATACGGGCAACAGCTCTTCCTGTTCCCCAGGACTCGGCACTGGTCTGGTGTCCTGGATAACAAGTGGGTAATCTCATTAAATATGGGGGGGGGGGAATCAAGAATAACTTTCCAAATAATGTCAAAAGGTTACTCACCGGCCAGTTTGCTGACTGCATATGGCTGACGGTTGTTCTTGCGCATGTTGGTGTGCACAAAGTTGACAACATCGGGCCTAATGGGAGCCTTGAACACGGCTGGCATGACAACATTTTTGCCGGAAGATTCTCCTTTCTCGGAGTACACCGAGATCAGGGGACGGGTACACGCCTAACGGGACAGAAATTAGTTTAAATGTTAACCGCTTGGCCACGCTTGCGTTACATGGCCATACATAGCTTATTTACGTTTTCGGGAAATCTACTGATTTACAATACATGAGCTAATGTTACATCTAACACACCCTTACACATGCTGCGCCCTGTTTAACACTATTTGGCACAAACCCCCATGGCTTAGCTTCGTGAATAACATGCGCACACCGTCACACGCAGCGAGCCACGTTGCCGATACGATGTACTCAATGACAGGTTGGTGGCTTAGAAAGCGTCCAGTTTAAATGTTGGCCGTTTTAACGATGTCAAAGCAATGCACATAGGGCTGTCTTTTCGACTGCCTAACATTATAGAATTCCACACGTGTAACGTGAAGTTTCAAAATGGCTTCCCGTGCTAGCATTGATAGCATTTGTTACTCTCGTCGCTCCAACATTAAATATAGGGGTTAAGGAGCGAGCGGAACATACGATTGACTATATACCAGGCCTAAATCCAAACGCGCTCATGAAATACGGAACTTAAATCGACATAATGTTAATTCTCACCATATTTAGTTTATATTTTCGGCTCGCCGGCAACAACACGTTCCACAGGCTATGGCGGCCACAGTAAAAAGGAAGTTGGGAGAATAACCCACAGGATATATGCCTCCGCTATAAACGCATTCACTTCCGAGTTCCGACAAGAAACAAAACACATTGCACATACATTTAATACACATATACAGCATGTAGACATAACCATTGTTCATCTGAATATATAAATACTATATTATTTTGGAGAAAAAACAAACTCCCAAAGAAATATTGCTTTATTGTACTCGCACTATTTTTCCTGTGACGATGTGCAGATGACAACTGACCGAACTACTTCCTAGAGCACTATCCAACAATACACATATCTATATCGTTTTTGTTTTTAAATATGGATATGGTTACAAAGTTAGCGTTGATACTCTTGGTAAAAAAAAAATATTTTTGCACATTCGGTACAATTCTAAACGTTTATATGTATAATGTGACGTACGGCGATGACCTCATTACGTCGTGTAGATTGGGCGCGCGACTGTCAGGATACAAACTTCCTTGAGTCTTGATATAAACGAGAAGTTTAAAGTTATTATAATACACCCGTTCTGGTTTACTCTTTCTGTTACCTTAGACCAACTGTAACTGTTGGGTAGAAATGTCCGCGGTCATCACCAAAGCTAAGACGTTTTCTTCTATTCTTCGGTAAGGTTCATTAGACGTCGCCCTAATGCCTAATATACATGTTTTACCTCAAACCAACGCTCGTATTAACGCGTGTTCTTCGTAAAAAAATTAATGAATCTTTTCAATCGCATCATCTTTCAGGTCACTTCAAAATGACTTATCCAATAAGTCAAGTCCTTATGAGGTATGTAGGGTACGTAACGGTTTCCCGTGTCGTGTTGTCATTTACAATCATTCATTATATTATTTATTATGCTTTGAATTGTAGGAGGAACTTCAGATATTGAAGATCTGTGGCGAAGAGTCCATAGTATCGACTTGGTGTTCCGCCCACCGAACTGTCTTTATTTGCGAGAAAACCGTGAGTTATTTAAAGATATATTTCAGTTAATATCTGAATGGATGTGTATATACACAACAGGTGGGAGTTCCTTTACGAACGAGACTCAAAAATGATATTGCTTGAAATTTAGCTTGAAGTATTGCATTGTATTTTCTCCATATTGAAGGTACCGGTTATTAAATCAGAAGATGATGAAATGGATAAGTCAGCATGTTCAGAAAACGAGGCTCACGGACCTATGGGAAACTTGGGACATCAGCCAGTCAACATTATGAAAGCAAGGTGACTCATCCAGCGTTTTAGACCAACAAAAAACACTTGACATTTGCAGCAAGTATTGAACCATCTAAATAAACACTAACATACCAAACCTCTTTTTTCACAGACAACTCTTGTCTTGGTATACAATGTCACAGAACCAAAAGTTGTCACCTGACAATAGCCCCCTGAATCCTCTCTGGGTGTGTTGTGACATGTCTGATCCCGCTGGCACATCCTGGTTGGGAGCAGAAACTGTCCACATGGCCAACAATGTAACTGGTGTCAAGCTGTACTCGGTCACCTGCAAAGGTAAGTCTCCTTTTTCAAACAATCTAAAGGAAATACTTTGTTATAATACCTATAACTATTTGTCATTGCCCCTGTTTGATGTATTCTTTTATTGTGTAAAATCTAGGGAGCCAACTTTTTGCACTTTTACCCGAGCACTGGTTCTGCTCTTGGAGGCTTGTTAGAAGGGAAATGCACTTCTGATAACTAGTAGTTATCTTGCCTATCTATGTGGAATGCACTTATTGTAAGTCGGTTTGGAAACAAGTGTCTATTTAATTATAATAATGTAATGTAATGAAATTCAGGTTTGGCATCTTGCACAAATATGTCTGCATATAGGCTTCTGACATGGGTGCTGGAATCAGCTGGCAAGGTGACATCTCTAGACTAGGCTATCCTGTGTGATTTTTGTTTTCTTGTAACTACAAATGGTTAGGTCCATCTGTGGCAAAAAAGTCGTCCATTACCTTGGAGGACCTAAAGGAAGAGCACAAGAAACGGAATCCTTCATTCACAGTAAGGCACACCTCTTTTTTTCTTTTTGTTATGAATCATTAATGTGAATATTCATTGTCTTAATGCAAATTGCCATTTCTAGTGTTCGCAGGTGGCCATTAAAGGCAACGCTTTGTACAACTTATTTGGGTCCACTGTTGTCGAACACACTACCATCGAGTCCCAGAGCAGTGTGACAGTGGATTTTAGATGGAGTCACGTTGAGAGCATTCTGGAGACTCCGCCCCTGTCCTCTAAAGCCACCTTGGTGAGCCGCAAGTCAAACACACGGCTTTGTGTGTCATTTCATAATGACACACACACACCATTTCACAACGGTGCAACTTGAGGGTACCAATAATGTATTTTGCAAGCTTGAAAGCATGTAACCATGAGAAACAGCTGGATTTTCTTTTCTGTTTTTACATGTAGAATATCAAGATTACCGCTGGGGACATGAGGAGTCCAATGTTTCAGATGTACAGAGAGCTGGAGTTTCTCCAGGTGTGTGTCCTCATGAAAAGTACTTAACAAGTTGAGGTGCATGATGTAGTTATTGATAAACCCTGTTGTTGGCAGCTTCTTGCAGCTGGTTTGAGGACCGGAGAGACTGAATGGATGGAACCCTTGGTGACCGAGTCGGCTGTAGAACTTGTTAATACCTACTTGGAAGGCATGGCTTTTGACATATCTGCTTTATTTCCACCACCATGTGGTTTAAAACCTGTATAATTAAAAAAGAAGGCGAAAGAAGACTTATAGTTCATTTTTTCTTTTACATAACAAAGAACTTCAAAACACTGCTAAGACCCTTCCGGATAAGACTGCAAAGTTAGAGGTATGTTTGACAACAAGCTGCAAAGGCCTTCTTTTCAAATGTATGTTTTTATTACATGATACTTTTCTGGCTTATTTTCCGTTTTGATACAGACTGCAAAGACTGAGGCTGATAAGGCTGAGACGGACACTTCCATTTTTGATTCCTTCATGGAACGAGGCAATTTGGACTTTGTTGAACAGATATGGGTTAGAATGAGGAAGAGTGAGTGCAATGTTTGCTCTTTGTTTAAAATCATAAATGCATCAATATGCCCAGAAATTAAGCATTGTCTAAAAAGCATGTTTCAATGACAGGTGTTACCTGTTATCAAGATGTTCAAGACTGTCTGAAATTGGTTATGGACAGTCTAAATTATGGTGACCTAAAACCATGGGTATGTGTGATGTTGTTTGAATCTTTATTTATCATATTCAAAATCCATTGCAAGGTTATTACAAAGCGTGAATGTATTCAAATAAACTTAATTAAAAAAATCCGCCATGGGGACAGGCTGGGATACAAACCGCATAGCCACTGAATACTGCCCCTACTGTTTTCTTGTGATACAAAATACAGAGTCAAATGATGATCTGTTCACCTGTGTGAATGCTGATTACTTCTCTTTTGCATCCCCTCCCCCTTTAGATCCACAGAGACAGCAACAGTTCACTCGGTAAGATCTTTCTGCAGTCCTATCGCCAGCAAATTGACCATGTGTCACTGACCGGCTTCACCCCCATCACCATGCTGCTGGAGATTGGCCTAGACAAGATGAGGAAGGACTACATCAATTACCTTATCGGTACCAAAACCTCATAGCTTCTCAACAAACCAATTTGACCTCCCACAAAATGATGGGACTCAAAACAGTCCTTAAATATAACCATGTGTCTATTCGGTCTTCTCAGGAAATGAACTAACAACTCTGAACCACCTGGTAAGTTTAAAACTTGTGTTGCACACAGGTTTGTATTGACTGTTTAATTGACACCTGTCTGAATGTGTGTTTTTACATTGACAGAGTTACTATCTTAGCACAGAGGTGGATCTGCAGGAGCAAGTCATCCGAGTAAGGAAACTACACCACCTGCTGGAGATAATGGCGAACTGCAGTACATTCCTGGGGTTGCCCTTCGACCGCCTGTTTCGCCTCACCCAGTTAAGATCAGCAGGATTGTACACGTCCCAGTTCATTATCGGCTTTGTCGCTTGCGTTTGTTAATAGGCTTTTTTTCCTCTCCATTTCCATTTCAAGATCATGTGTGCAGTACTACAAAACCTCCCCTTATAACGAGGACCATGTGTTCACATTGCAAATCACACCTACCCTGATCAGCCACTTGTACCAAAAGTAAGAACTTTACACCCTCTAACCTACCACTGTCGGGTAAAAACAAATAGGACAATGTTCCAAATGTCCTGTGTGTCAGTGAGCACCCGGTGGTGTGGGGGGCGGAGGTGTGCAGTGGCCACGGCCCCCGGGAGGTCAAGACCACCGTGCAGCTGAGTGACAAACCACTGGTGGATCACGTAGTCTTCGATACAGGTAACCACTTATTCACCACTTTAAAAAAACACATGTAGCCACAACACTGAATCTTTTTCTCGTTTCAGATTACACAAGTTACGTGAGCAGTGAGGAGCCAGCCTACTTTACCACCATGGTCTGCTGCAGTCTCGTTAACGTTGCATGAACTGAGAATTGAACGCACAAGATTTAACACTGAAGAGATTGACAGCTGTCAATGTGCTAAAGACTATGTAAATACAGACCTGTATAGTGAAACATTAAAAATAAACTTTCAATTGAGTGAACCCATGTTTTTAAATTAAGTTTAGGGCCATGTCTGAAGTGCACAGGAACAGAAGCAACAACTACTCATTTAGCTGAGGTCAACTTTCACCGGCATAATTTGTCTGCCATTTAAAGCGTTAATTCCGAGTTTGGCCAGTGCAGATGCTTATTCCATGAGCCATGTCACTCTAGAACCCTCATGCATTTCTGCAACTAGATAATTCTTACAAAAATAGCAAACTAAAATGAGTGACGGTTTAGGCCCGTCTTTAGAGTCCAGGTCTGGTGCCCATAAATGACTAAGGCCATGCCACAGGAACGGCGCAGCCGGGCAACCCATGGTGCAGAGCTTAGTACTAGGGCTCTTATGAGCAGGCGGTTGGCAGATCCGGGTGGAGTAATGAGATGTCAAAGTAGCAACTCAATTTATATAAACACCAAAACATGATCCCTTTATCTTTATGAAGATTTGAAAGGACTAGCTGGTGAACAGCAGTTACAGAAAAGTCAAAGCCATTTAAAAGTATTTTATTGAAAACAATTACAATTGGTAATTCTGTATAGTCAAGTCACAGAGACCCAGAAAACAAAGGTGCCGACGGAAAGACGTTTTGAAAATCAGGTTCAACCAGTCAGTGTTTGACATCCAGCATTATTAGGGTTTAGATGCTTCTGCACAAACTAAGTTTCTCCTTTATCCACTTCCTGGGTCTTTCCGTCTCACTTGCTGTGTTGATCATCTCGTGCACTGATGGGATTAAAACAGGCATGTTAAGACTTTCCATGCTTAGTTAAACAAAGCTTATGCAATATAAGCTAAACTCAGAACTTCTGTTATTATCACAAAGTCTCAACAACACGGACCGAAGTAAAAAGCTCATCACTGCAATAGACCAAAGTTTAATAGCAGCACTGTTATGGAGATGGCTTACTTTAGAGTGATCCGATGCGAGATGCCAGACTATTGGATGTCCGGGGAAGAGGGTACAGCATTAGACCTGAGGCAGAAGAGTAAATCAATGAAAGTCACTGAATTATGGAGCAATCAAGACTAACCTGCAATGAGTTTGACCCACAATACACATTGAGCGCTTATTAATTATAACACTTGCTCAGCAACAAGGATCGTCATCCATCTGTGCTAGCATATGACAGTAGGCATCCGTCACCAGTCACAGAGTAAGACGCAAATTACACCATCACAGCAAGTTGAAGATCTAGATATGGATCTCATAATACCTCTACAGCCAAATGACCTTACATTGATGATGCAATCCACCAATGCTCCATTACATTGCTTTAAAGTCAAAATATTACCATTTTAAGAGCAGAAACTGCCATCCTTCCATCTGGATCTCTTCCAAGTCCTTGTGGCATTTCTGAAGCAAAAACATTGTACACTTTAGTAAAATGTCCCCATACGTTCCAATACAAATAGAAAGTCATCTATTCTCAGAACTTCTGGTATTATCACAAGGAATCAACAACACGGACCGAAGTGAAAGCTCATCACTGCAATAGAGCAAAGTTCAATAGAGTCACTAAAGTAAAGCTTCCTCACCTTAGATCAATCCTATGGGCTGGTGCCACTCTCCATCCAGGTGTGTCCAGGGAAGCAAGGGTTCTTCATACCTGAGGCAGAACAGCAGAGCAATGAAATACAAGTCACCATGCGATCAAGACTTTCAACATTTCAATTGGTTTAACCAACAATATGTTGACCAAGTGTTTGTTAGAAAGAACTTGCTCAGCAACAAGGATCGTCATCCATCTGTGCTAGCATATGACAGTAGGCATCCGTCACCAGTCACAGAGTAAGACGCAAATTACACCATCACAGCAAGTTGAATATATTCAAACCACCTAGATATGAATCTCATATACCTATGCCAAATAACCTACAATTGACGATTCAAGCCACCATGCTCCATTCGGAAGATTGATAAGTCGATTTAAAGTCCCAAAAGATTACCATTTCAAGTGCAGAAACTGCCATCCCTTCCGTCTGGCTCTTCCAAGTCCTCGTCTGTAGGAGGCCTTGCAGCATTTCTGAAGCAGAAACATTGTACACTTTAATAAAAGGTCTCCATACGTTGCAATACATATAGAAAGCCATCTATTCTCAGAACTTCTGGTATTATCACAAGGAATCAACAACACGGACCGAAGTGAAAGCTCATCACTGCAATAGAGCAAAGTTCAATAGAGTCACTAAAGTAAAGCTTCCTCACCTTAGATCAATCCTATGGGCTGGTGCCACTCTCTATCCAGGTGTGTCCAGGGAAGCAAGGGTTCATCATACCTGAGGCAGAACAGCGGAGCAATGAAATACAAGTCACCGATGCTAAGTGCAATTAAGATTTTAACTATTTAAATTGAGTTAACCCACAATACTTTGACCAAGTGTTAGTTAGAAAGAACTTGCTCAGCAAAAAGGATCGTCATCCATCTGTGCTAGCATATGACAGTAGGCATCCGTCACCAGTCACAGAGTAAGACGCAAATTACACCATCACAGCAAGTTGAAGATATTCAAACCATCTAGATATGGATCTCATAATACCTCTACAGCCAAATGACCTTACATTGACGACGCAATCCACCAATGCGCCAGTATGTTGATTTAAAGTCCCAAAAAATTACCTTTCAAGTGCAGAAACTGCCATCCCTTCAGTCTGGATGTCTCCCAAGTCCTTGTGGCATTTCTGAAGCAAAATTATTGTACACTTTAGTAAAATGTCCCCATAAGTTCAAATACATATAGAAAATCATCTATTCTCAGAACTTCTGGTATTATCACAAATAATCAACAACACGGACCGAAGTGAAAGCTCATCACTGCAATAGAGCAAAGTTCAATAGTCACTAAAGTAAAGCTTCCTCACCTTAGATCAATCCTATGGGCTGGTGCCACTCTCCATCCGGGTGTGTCCAGGGTTCATCATACCTGAGGCAGAACAGTGCAATGAAATGCAAGTCACTGACGCAAAGTGCAATTAAGATGTTAATGTTAAAGACCAGTTCAATTGGTTAAACCCACAATACTTTGACCAAGTGTTTGTTAGAAAGAACTTGCTCAGCAAAAAGGATCGTCATCCATCTGTGCTAGCATATGACAGTAGGCATCCGTCACCAGTCACAGAGTAAGACGCAAATTACACCATCACAGCAAGTTGAAAGACATTCCAACCATCTAGATATGGATCTCATAATACCTCTACAGCCAAATGACCCTAAATTGACGATGCAATCCACCAACGCTCCATTTTGAAGTATCAAAAGATTACCATTTCAAGAGCAGAAACGGCCATCCCTTCAGTCTGGATCTATTCCAAGTCCTCACGGCCTTTCTGAAGAAAAAACATTGTACACTTTAGTAAAATGTCCCCATACGTTCTAATACATATAGAAAGTCATCTATTCTCAGAACTTCTGGTATTATCACAAGGAATCAACAACACGGACCGAAGTGAAAGCTCATCACTGCAATAGAGCAAAGTTCAATAGAGTCACTAAAGTAAAGCTTCCTCACCTTAGATCAATCCTATGGGCTGGTGCCACTCTCCATCCAGGTGTGTCCAGGGTTCATCATACCTGAAGCAGAGCAGCAGCGCAATGAAAGACAAGTCACTGATGCAAAGTGCAATTAAGATTTTAACTATTTAAATTGAGTTAACACACAATACTTTGACCAAGTGTTTGTTAGAAAGAACTTGCTCAGCAAAAAGGATCGTCATCCATCTGTGCTAGCATATGACAGTAGGCATCCGTCACCAGTCACAGAGTAAGACGCAAATTACACCATCACAGCAAGTTGAAGATCTAGATATGGATCTCATAATACCTCTACAGCCAAATGACCTTAAATTGACGATGCAATCCCCCAATGCTCCATTACGTTGATTTAAAGTCCCAAAATATTACCATTTTAAGAGCAGAAACTGCCATCCTTCCGTCTGGATCTCTTCCAAGTCCTTGCTGCATTTCTGAAGCAAAAACATTGTACGCTTTAGTAAAAAGGTCTCCATACGTTGCAATACATATAGAAAGTCATCTACCGGTACTCTCAGAACTTCTGGTATTATCACAAGGAATCAACAACACGGACCGAAGTAAAAGCTCATCACTGCAAAAGGGCAAAGTTCAATAGAGTCACTGAAGTAACGCTTCCTCACCTTAGATCAATCCTATGGGCTGGTGCCACTCTCCATCCGGTGTGTCAAGGGACGCAAGGGTTCATCATACCTGAGGCAGAAAAGCAGAGCAATGAAATACAAGTCACCATGCGATCAACATTTTTACCATTTCAATTGGTTTAACCAACAATACGTTGACCAAGTGTTTGTTAGAAAGAACTTGCTCAGCAACAAGGATCGTCATCCATCTGTACTAGCATATGACAGTAGGCATCCGTCACCAGTCACAGAGTAAGACGCAAATTACACCATCACAGCAAGTTTAAGATACCTTTCAACCACCTAAATGTTTGACAAGGTTGGGTCAAAATATTACCGTTTCAAGTGTGTAAATTGCCATTCTCCAGTCTGGATCACTTCAGAATCCTCATCTCTGGAGGTCATACGTCTTGGCAATCTAGGGCAAATCGTAAACTGTTAATCGAGATGTTCTGGTATGTCCCAATCAATAATATACACAAGTAATTTACCCTCAGAACTTCTGATATTATCACAAAGTTTCAACAACACGGACCGAAGTAGAAGCTCATCACTGAAGCGTATTACATTGGTACAAAAATGTATTAATAATGTACTACTCACTCGCACTCCGGCCATGTTCTGCAGACGTTGCGGACACCCGACTGCACCCAGCATAACCAGGGACAGGCGTTTGATATCCCACAGATACCTTTAAATGTACAAGACAAGAAGTTTGAATAAAGAGAACACAAAATAGACTTAACGTCTAGATGCCTTAAGCACATAGTTAAGGTATAACAATCGGGACAGTTTGTAAGTCTACACATGGTGAATCAGTAGCATTCACCACGTGTAGCCATAGCACAGGCTAGTGGGCCATCTGTGGCCAACGAGTGCATTTAATTGTTCCACATTCGTGGCCATTACTGGCAAAAAAACACTGCTTAACTGTTGCACAATACTGAAATATGAATGAATGTCAATTGCAATTGCTAAATTCTCACCCTATTTGATGACCCCGTCTGCACGTTTGCCACGCAGTATAGACACATGGTCGCAGTTGAAGCAAAGAGGAAGTCGACTGCGGAAGTGATCGAATAAATAGCTCCTCTGGACAGCGGAGGAACACGTATGACATAGCTTTTACCCCTTAATAGTTGAATTAAGTGAATTCAATGCGGTTTTTTTCATAATGTATTCCAACTAAAATTATAAGCAGCATCATTCACTCTGTATCAATTATCTGATATCCAAAACAAACAAGTATCTTAATAGGTAATATGCGGAACTAGTTTTATAGGAAGTTTGCGGATGTAGCCTCTGACCGAACTACTGACTGAACTACTTTCGTGGGTATTTTAATTATTTTAATGAATTCATTTAGAATGATTGAAATTTGTTATCATGGCATAGTTTTCTTTGAATGGGTGTGCATGTATTGTCAATAACATGTATTATTATATTAAGTGTGAATAATTGTTATTTGTTTTTGATTACAAATATAAATATAGTTTGTGATCAAAAATATAATAAATACATTTTTGTGTTCATCCGGATCATGAAGGCCAAGTCCCCTTATATCTTTGAAAAATGCCACTCCATCCCTTTACAAAAACAATGGCACAATGTATGATCAGCTATCAAAATATGTAAATATTAAAGTATTAATAGTATTAGTATTAATATTAAAATAATATGTAATATATTGTTTTTATTTTCATTTTTTTTATTGGGATCATTCAAACCAAATAATCAATAGTAAATTCATACAATGCACAACCAAAATAAATAGCCGACATCCTTAACCGATATTGATCCATGTGTAACCAATAGGCCTTATTTTCACAAAAGTATCTTTGCATGTTCAAGCAACCTATACTGCACTCTATAGATACTAGCTTGAAAGCTTTCAGAGCCGTTTTTCTAGTTCCGTCTCCGCAGCAAGAACATCAGGAAGACGGCGCTGAGTAAGATGCACAGAGTGCACACGGTCGGAACGACAATCTCCGTTACCATCTCCATGTGGCTGGTCAAGGGATCTGGAGAAACACAAAGAAACAAACCCAACAGCTAAATATAAATCTGAAGGATTGAATACTCTTTATTGGTCACATACTATACACACACACACACACACAGTGACATTAGTTTCTCTGCATTTGACCCATCCTAGTATAAGGAGCAGTGAGTGGACAGCTATTGTATATACAGCTCCCAGGGAACAGTGTAAGGGTCTGGTGCCTTGCTCAAGGGCAACCTCGGCAGGGCCCAGGTGTTTCGGGGACCTTCGGTTCCCAAGCCAAGTCCTAACAGACGGAGCTACTGCCTCCCTAAACTATCTAAAATAACTAAAAGATGTACAGTGCGAACAAACAAAGACAGATTGGCAATGCCCAAGCACAGCACTCAAAGGGTTAATCTCGTTTCTAAACTTACAGTACTGCGCGGTTTACAATAACCATACATCCTTCCTTACCATGTATAAGTCTTAGAATATTGGCAGCAGTGCTCCGCTGTTCCTCTAGTGAAGAAAGAGAACATACTTGTTGAACCAAGTCACATTGATTAACCCTTTGAGTAGCTTTGATGTTAAAAGTACAGCCAATCAATTTAAGCATTGTTTTTGCCGGTTAGATTCACAATAAACAAGCAAGCGAAAAATAAGGACAATATGCACATACAGATTGTATGGCAATGTTACTTTTGCGAATGGCGTTCTGTAAGTCGGATACAAAGCCTCACAATCACACAGGCAGGCAAATGAAGATGTTTGATTCCCACAACAAATGAGTAAAAGATATGTAGCTACCCCGTTAATCTCTAAACTTCATCATGCACTGGCCAGACCTTTGGCATTTCTGCATTTTCCTTGGATTTTCTTCTAGCTGGAGAGGCAAACAAAGAAAAACCCTGTTAGAGATTTTGGTAACTAGTCCTTATGTTTTCACGTGATCTTATCCACTTAATAAGATAAGATCTGATCAACGGTGTCTTTATTTGAAGTAAATAAAGAACGGCAATAGCCTATTCCAAGTCAAATCCATGCATAGCTACAGCTCCAATGAAATCTCTTTGGATTATTTTAAGTAAGAATCTTTATTTGTTTACCCCAGAGCTAGTTGTGTGTGTGTGTTCCTGCCCCCACTACTACCTATAGGAGAATCCCTCCAGTTTGAAACCAACCTGCGGCTAGGAGCTGGTTGCTGGAAGAACAGGTCTCAATGGCTCTCCGCTTCCAGGTCTCCACCTTGGATACAGATTCAACGCAGTCACTTAACACGTATTCATTCATCACAAGAGCCGTACGTTGAAACTGGCTAATATGCTTAAAGTTGTCACGTAATACTGAGGTTAATACTGCGCTAAGCCCCGAATAACAGGCTAAATAAACAGGAACAGGCTTTGAAATGTGTCGGTGTGCAACAGTTCTCTGACCTCTCTTTGATTGGGGAAGCCATTGGAACTGATGATGCGCTTGTAATACTGCACAGAAGCCTTGGCGTAGCGGGGCTTGTTCTTGTTCTTGAAGTCCACGTAGTACAGGCCAAACCTCTCTGAGTAGCCCTCGTCCCACTCAAACTTGTCCACCAGAGACCAGGCAGTGTAGCCTCGCACATTGACCCCATCTTTAATGGCTGCGTCGCAAAGAAGCACAAATGTATACGCAAACAAACTTGACTTGCCTTACTCAAATTAGAAAATGCCCTTTGATTGGGTCATTGGAGTAGAGCATATTCACATATTAGTACGCACCTTTGAGCATCTCGTTAATGTAGTCTCTGTAATATTTGATTCTCCAGTCATCACAGAGCTCCGTGCACATCATCTTCTCAGAAACACCATTTTCCGTCACATAAAGCATTGGGTTGCCGTACTGGGCCTGAAGGAGAACGCACAACATTGGGTTGCCATTCTGGGCCGAAACAAGAACATCCCGACAGTTGCGTACATTCTACAGTATTAAGATATACTATTTGCTTGGGGGAAGGGAGGGCCCAATCCAGCGCCCGAGTGCAAAGCCAACGTGTGATAGTCACCTTGACAAAGTTGAGTAGGCGTCTGAACCCCCAGGGCACAGAGTAGAGCCACTCAGACCCTGGGTCTGGCCAGCGGGGGTCGACCAGCTCAGCCAGGTCCCGGTCGGTGAAGTAGCTGCCACCGCCGCGGCTCGCTGGGTAGTTCTTCTGAGTGATATAGCGGGTGGTGAAATGACCGATGCCCAGGAAGTCACACGTGCCCTTAATGTAGCTCTTCTCCTGGGAGGAGAAGTTGGGCAGACGGGATGTTCCCAAGCCCTGCTGGGTGCTCTTCCGTCCTGCATACCAAGATTCAAGATTCAAGATGTTTTTAATTGCCATATGCAACAAGTACAATGGAATGCTTACTCCCCATTCCCTTCCGCAGTATGAGTTTTCTACAATTTAACACTATATACTATATACTATACTTATACTATATAACACTATACTATTACAATACTGTACACAATAAAAATAACAATAAAGTGACTGATGTATGATATATTCATATGTTGAATTGTGCAAAAAGCTTTTTAAAGTGCCAGTAGTGCAGCAGCATCATGAATACAGTGCAGCACAGTGCAGTAACTGTAATGAGTGCATCAAATCCAGCGAAAGTATAATAGTGTAATGTAGTATGGGTGGCAATGTTATGGTAGTGACAGCACTTCTAACAGTATGACGCATATGAATATGTCATCCTTAGATACATTTGATACCGTCGAGTAACTACACACCTAGCTTCAATACTGAAGATTTAGCGAGTACGGTTTTACTTGCCGACAAAGTCTTTCATCACTTGAGGGTAGTCCCCGTGGAAAATCGGGGTGGCAAACCAGCCCAGGTAGAACTGCACGTATCGCTCGGCTGCTTCGATGTCCTTATGGTTGTTGATGTCCACAGGCTCTCCCCAGTCCCCAGAGAGAGAGATACCCACCATACCTGCACATGCTCTGAAGTCAGTGTGTGCTCAAACACATGGACTACATTATACTATATATATATATTTATATGTACATGTACATGTATATGTATATATATATATATATATATATATATATATATATACATACACACACGCACACACACACGTCCATGATCTGGCTCACCGTTTTGTTTCCCACGCCATTGCGTGTCATACGTGTGCCAAACCTTGGCGTGGGCCTGTGGCAATGATGAGGAATAGAAAAGCTTTACACATCCGATTACACGTTGAACTCGACAAGTGACGACATCCACTGAGCTGAGCTATTTGTTTGATTGGATGGTGTTATATTTCTGGTCTATACTATGCCCGCTGTCACCTTGATAATGTTGTGCGCAGTCCGGTATGCACCGGTTCCATGCATCTTGAGTCCAGGTGCGTGCTCACCAGTTTCATATCCCTCGACAGCTACAGACTAAAGTTAGTAAAAACAACATTTTGATCAAGATATATACTGGCAGACATGTCAAACTTACTGGACTTACTGGGGGAAAGAGGGGGTTAATGTTACAGCATGGAAGTGGAGCTTTTAACCTACCCATGGATTGTTGAAAGTGGTCCAATATTTCACCCGGTTGCCAAATTTCTCAAAGCACAAGTTAGCAAAGTCATTGAAATGACTGACGATGCTAGCATTCTGCCAGCCACCATATTTCTCCTGTAAGACCTAGACATATGAAAACAACATTCAGCAAACTAAAATCATGCGGTGAATAGATTTGTATCTTTATAATGTATAAGGAATAGGATCGTGATCGTGATGCTTGGCGTGTTGGCTTTCTCCACCTGTGGAAGGTCCCAGTGATACAGAGTGACAATGGGAGTGATCTTGTTCGCCAACAGATGGTCAATTAGGCCATTGTAGTGTTGAATTCCTTTTTCGTTGATGTGGTCCGCTGCAAGAGATGTTATAGCATTATGCACATATCTTACTTATTAATATACAAGTGGCAGTTATGTAACAATAATAAATACAAATAAAGCTAATCTACTTCTCTCACATTTAATCCCAGTGGGAATGAGTCTTGGCCAGGAGATGGAGAAGCGATAGTGGTTCAGTTTCAACTCGTTCATCAAAGACACGTCATCCTGCACACAGGGGGATACATAGTTACTTAGTACTACTTCTTTTGACCACATCTGCACTTGCAAACGCCAGTCCCGGATCAACACAAACCACAGGTCTTGGTACGGTCCACACCTTGACTTTGTAGTAGCCCTCGCCGGACGAGTCTCCGGTGTCATTGCGCAGTACTCTCCCTTTCTTATGGGAGAACACGTCCCAGATGCTCAGTCCTTTTCCATCTTTGTCCCAGGCTCCTTCTGTTTGATAGGCGGAACTGCCGGCGCCCCACGAAAATCCTGGAGGAATAGACAACGTCAACCGTCACTCGCAATCCACCCGGGACGTCGTCGGACGCAAATGCCATCATCCACTCGTCACGCATGGAGTTATATACCAGCTGGAAAAGTGCCATAATAGAAGGAGCTGCGGTCGTTCTTTGTCCAGTCGAAGTCCTCAGCCGCAGACATACACAGCACCAGCACAAGCACATGGCACACCTGGACGGCACACCGGGGGGGCAGCATCGTATCCCTGAGCCAGCAGCACTGAACGGTTCGACAACAAGTCACTCACTGACCTCTGCAAAGAAGTGAATCATTACCATGATTATCATTCAATTCAATTATTATCATCAGAATTATTAATAAATCAATTATTTATCACATTATTTAATCTCGTCCTGACACACACCACTGACAAATCTAAACTAGGGATATCTGTGTATGTATGTGATGCATCGTTTTAGGACATTTGAACTGAGATTGTAAATGATTGTAAAAATAAATACAATGGAAGAGAGCGAAAACCCATGTCCCTCATGCATGGTGTTTGTCCCTCAGACAAACACCATTATTCAGGCTCAACCGAGTGTGAGCACATTCTGCTGAGGTGGACAGGTCCTTTACAAAACATGGCTTTACCTTTGTAAGCCACATGAATGTGAGAAGGGTTGATATACATGTACATTATACGACAAAACAATGTACACAAATGACACATGAATGTGATATACATGTACATTATACGACAAAACAATGTACACAAATGACACATGAATGTGATATACATGTACATTATACGACAAATCAATGTACACAAATACAATAACATTTGGGTTCATGAAGTACTATGTGAATTGCATTGGCACACATGCACATTCAGTTTCTCTATGTCTATTGACTAATTGTACAACTTACTTGTAAACAACAGTATTTGTATTATGGAGGCCTATTCTAGTTTATCTCTGATACTTTGCATTTTATTTAGGTTTGAGTACACAACACATTAGCATGGCTAACTCAATGTTGCTTAAGTTGTTTAACACTTGACAAGCTTCTGCAAAGGAAAATAAGGTGATTGATTAGTTTAATTTAAAATGGAAAAACTACCTGAATATCTATTTAAATGTAATTTTACTGATTCGCCACTATAATATACCATCTAATGCCATCTTATCTTCATCTGTTGATACAACTGCATATCCCTGCTCACTACCTGTTGAATACTTGTACCTGTGTATTTATATATACCTATAATTCTGCACATATCTTATACATACTCTATAAGTTATGTTATACCGTTGTTATACCTAGTAGACTGTCTTACATCTTATTTAACCACTGTAAATTACATATTACCATGCACTTTACTGCAACATTTGCACTGGTTAGAGGCCAAAATATTTTTTCTGTACTGTACTGTGCTATGACAATACATTTGAATCAAATCGAATCGAATAATGTTTAGCCATATAATTGCCCTGCTTATTATATGTCTCTATTACGATATCATTAGCATTGTCTATGAAGGAGCAGCATGACCGGTACTGGATTTTGCTCTCATAGGTTGAAGACTGACATCATAGGTTGAAGACTGACAGATGCAATATTTGTTTAATCAGATTATGTAAACACCAATTGCCAGTAACCTACCATTACCCTCTATTCCAGTTGAATAATACCCGGTGTCGCTGCAATTAAATCATTCTTAATAACAGTTTGCAGCTGTATTACATTCGAATGTATTTGAATTACCTGTGTGCCTTAAACGGTGTTCATGAGCAGGAATCCAAGGATGCACTAAGTCCCTGGGCAAAGCCAAGCTCCAATGTAGCCGTGATCGGTGAAATCCCTGCTGTATGGCCTCTGCGGTGGCAGCCTCCCTCTAGTGCTGTCAGTCAGTGGCATGAAAGCAGCCTCCATTGTGTTCCTCTCCATTGTTTTAGCTGTTTAGAAAATGCTGAATGGAAACTGACTGCGCTGCATTAGCTTTTTGGTAAGTAAATGCATAGGTCAGGTAAGGACACGAACGGGACTCAACTGTATTGTCTTTGTCCCTCGGAAAGACCTGCATGTGTGGCCATCTATAGCTTAAAGACGTGAGCAGATGGGTTAAAGGAGTACAAATCGGAAGCTCAGTCAAAACGTTTTATTTTGTGCTTATCATTTCTCTAATTACATAATGCAGATTCACTGCATTCTTATATGGCCCAGCCATATGCTCTCATGCTCAAAGTAATCCACATCCGCAGTTCTTTTCACTGGTGCCGGCTGTCCACACATATACAATAGATAGAAACAGAAAACCAACAACTTATATTGCAACAATGAGACAATTTACCAAAGCGTAACACATTAAGTAATGCAAAATGCATTCATCATCTACATACTCCACTCTATCCCAAATTGTCAATAGATGTTCATCCTTACCACTGAAATAAATATGACTCAAGTGAAATACAAAATAGGTCAACAGACTTTGCCCGACGTCTTACGGTGGCATACACGCCACTGGAATACTGACCCACAGCTCAGAGTATCATTCATCTTCTTCGTCTTTCTATTCATCGTAATCCTCCCCAGGCACGAACTGTAGATTATTGTCCCCATCACCATGCTCTTCATCATAATCATCATCTTCATCGTCCTCCTCATCGTCGTCGTCGTCATCATCTTCCTCCTCCTCCTCCATATCGTAATCCATAGGAGCACTCAGAAGGAGTTTGGTTTGATTGATCTCACTTGCATCATCAGGGTTGACCTGAACCTAAATATTACAAGAAAACACGTTTTGGTAACAATTGTAACAGATGAAGCCATAGTTAGATGATGTTGCACTAGAATAACAACAAAGTGGTATGACACATGGGTTTAATCCAGAAAGCACAGAAAGGTCAATATACAAAGAATAAGTTAAACTAATTGTATAAAATGTATTATTTTCAGTAATTTCCAATACTCTTTCAGAGCACTTTACCTCAGGTTCTAAAGATATGGGTTGTGTTACTTCCACATCTAGCTTCCCATTAATGATGGACTTCAGGGCTCCTTCTTCAAACTTAAAAACAGAGAGACCAGATGACATGTTAAACAACGAATGGTTTATTTGATTGATACGCGAGTAATAATAATAATCTGGACTCCTCATCTATTGTACCTTGAGCCGATTCAGCTGGTCTTGTAACATGACTTTGATTTTAAGCAGAGTCTCCTCTTCCTTCTTCAGTTCCTGCAGACGACTGTGCATGTTTGTGGTTGCAGTCTGAACATCCCTCGGCACTGAATGGGGGAAAAGTCTATAGTGAGTTTCATATATATATATATATAAAGTTAACAATTCACCTGAATAGATAATAGCTGAGTGGTCAGCTCATAGACATGGGTCAGTTACGAGTATAAACAACATGCATGCGTTTATTTCATTCCATTAATCAAAGGACAAGCTACAACACCGTTTCGCAGAAGTACCGACGACGGTATGCATGTCATTTTTAGTTTATGGGCAAATACTACTTCAAATATGTACTTCAAACGATGAATGCTGCTAGCTAGCTGGTGGCATTCACAGTTAGGTTGAAACGTTACTAGCACTAGCACCGTTCAGCCTTTCACACACAAGCACCTCAGACGAGTTACCTTGGTTTATTTATTTTTCTTATTTCGCCATGTCGACCTTAACCTTGATTTAATCCTGTGTATAGCTTCTAGCTGAGTTGCTAATGACTACTAATGTTTTGCTGCAATTTTCTTCATTCACGTGGTTCTGAGGTCATATCCGGGCGGTGTAGTCTACGCCCACGACAGGACGACACGGCGATATGGCGACACCACGTGGCACAAGTGGGGATCTTCAGACACGGTACATACATATTCAGTTTGCAGAATATTTTTTTATTAGATTGAAAATGACGATAACATCTAAACACAAATGTGACCCGACGTGGTGACGTGAGCTCGGAATTTTTAAATGTTGTTTCCAATTCTTTCTTTAGACGGCTGCAGTGGCAGGTGTCAACTTTATAGTAGTAGGACGACTAATTTGGAACAAATGTCGTTCATGGTGTTATACGCCCTCATAAAAATATAAAGGTCACAATGTTGGAAGCCGTTACGTTTGATCTTCTAATGCGGATAGTTCTCTCTGTATTGAATTGCTACTGGCATAAGTCGGTGTGCTGTTATTGTTTTATAGGGAGCAATAATTCTGAATTCATATTCTTCAAAGAAAGTTTTGTTTGAAAAGCAAGTGTTATATGCCTTAAAGGGTCCATCAATGAACATGTTTTCAATTTGCCATCACTTGGATGTGAAATAACCAAAAATAAAAATAAAACAAGAAAAAACTAAATTGTTCTTATGTGAAGGAGGCCTTTTGCCACACCTAACTAATTAATTATCTACAAAGTCAAAGTAAACAAAATACTGAAGCAACTGAATCTAACATACACCCAACACCCACTTACTTACACTGAGAGGGCGCAAGTTAAGTAGATAACACATTCAGTAGAAACTGAAAAAAAATCACAGATGGAAGTCATTGATGTGAACCAGATCTAAAACCGCTCTTGATCAGTCTTCAAAAATGTTAAGAGGAACCCATTAGGTTTTTTATAGGATTTCTTGGCTAAGTCTATCCAGATGTGTGCATTGATTATCACAGCACGTAGGCTGCACTTGAAATAGTGGGGAGGCCAGCCAAGATGAGAGATGTAACCTCGACCTGTCTCCTTCCACATACATAAAAAGAGCAAAACAATTATAATTTTTAGATGCAATCTCTTTCCCGCTTGGACAAACTATTCCGTTCAGTATTCCAGGATGGAATGGAGAGCGGAAAAGCCCACAGCAAGGATATTTATGCAATGATGCAAGCCTTCTTTATATTCACCCTATCTATAGACGTCGAGTAACATCCTGCAACCAGAATATGAATTGCATTACTTAACCATAGGTAAGCCATTCAATCACACACAGCCCCATTGTTTAATCAGGATAGGACGTGGTGTACTTAACCTTGTGACACTCCCTTTGAGGTATTTAATCGCCATCCTGTCTGTGGATCTACGTGCCCGTCTCTGAGCACGCCGTGCTTCGCCGGGCCTCCAGATCTTATTTTTTTTGTGGTCAGCTCATTTACGGAGGTCGTTTTGTTCAGTGGAATATTTTTCTTGCCATTTCCCAGAGAAGCAGCAGCAGCAGCAGCAGCAGCATTAGCAGCATTAGCAGCAGCAGCAGCAGCAGCCGCCACACACATTTGCACATGATTTGTTACAGCCCAGTGTACATGCCTGTGGCTGGCTTGAAAAGTGTACCAGTGGTGGCATTTCCCATACGATTGTAGAGAAACCGTGGTATGGGGAGGGGGAGGAGGGGGAGGGGGGAGGAGGGGGAGGAGAAGGAGGAGGAGAGGGACCCCAGGTCCCAAAGGGAGGGGGGGGGCGGGGGGCGGGGGGTGGGGGTGAGGGTTCGTCTGGAGTCATTTACCCATGGGTGAGAATTGTGTACATTTTAGATTTCAGGGTTTAATGTATCGAATCGGGCTAGCTTTTATGTCCACCCGTGAAAGTACGTTGGCTTTGTTGTGAAACTATGATCGCACATCAGTTAGGCTATTCAGGGTCTGATGGTTCTACCCCGGTCCCATTTGAAGACAAGGGGGGCGGCTGGTCCTTTGCCTCTGTGGTTTTTAGGCTCTGGGATAGCCTTCCTTTTCATATTGTCTACCACCAATGCAGGCTGTTTAAAAAAAACAACCCTAACAATTAAAAACCTACTGCTGCAGGCTTTCATGACTGAGTACATAACATGTAATGAGCTGGTTTGTGTGTTAAACTTGTGCAGTGAAATGTGTTGTGAAAATGTGCCGTATGAATGCAATTGTATCTATTGTATTTTTAACTTTTGTTTAGCGCTTTGTGAATCATGCCCTGGAAAGGTGCTATATAAATACTTTATACTCACTTACTCACTAACTATCCTGGTGTAATAATGAGCAACACTGATACCTGTCTGTTGTCCCCCCCTGCATCTCTCTGTCTCTCTGGTAACACCAGTCTTAAGACGAGGCTCAGCTAAGACAGGCCATCACATTTGCCATCCTGTGGTATGTGACCCTGCATAAGAGTTTTAGTGTTTTGAGAGCTGATCCCAGGGAAGAGGGAGGGTGAAACTGGAGCTGTCTGTCAGCGTATGGGAGCGCCCCGGGCTTTAGGGGTCAGGGGGAGAGGTACCGCAGGGTCCACACACCAGTAACACAGCTGCCAGCCTCCCCGCGCAGACAAGGGAGCCCCCCCACCCTCCCCACCCCTCATAGTGGCAGGGGGGGGGGGCTTAGCGTTGAGCTGGCTTCAGCAGCATAAAGAGAGCTAATGCGCCACAGAGATCTCTCCCCCCACAGCGCTGCAGTTGCTCTCTCGTTGTCAACACACAGACAGTGTTGCCGCCGCCGCCGCCGCTGCCACTACATGGCATTTACACACCGCTCCCTGTCCCGGCAAACTCTCCTCCTCAGCGGGGCCTCAGGGGCCCGTCTAAGGTCCGTCGGCAGCTGAAGAGGGCCCTCCGCGGCGCTGCTAGCTAGCTGGTGGGTCGGGTAGTGCCGCTAGGGCTAGCTTTTTTGAAAAAGGGGCTCCCACCGTCTGCGGAATGCAGGGGCTGGGCGTGTTGGACGAGGGGCCGCACAAAAGGGAGAGTAGGAAAAGGAAGGTGGGGGGGAGAGAGAGAGAGAGAGAGAGAGAGAGAGGGGGGGGGGGAGGGAGGGGGGGGTGGGTTGACCTTTGAATAGCGCCGTCAGGAAGTTATGACTCAATTTTCAAGCAGAACAGGGAAGGAGAGAGACATAGAGCAGAGGAAGACAGAAAGACAAATGGAAAGGGGAGGAAAAGGAGGGGGGGGGTGCAGAGTAGCGATGGGGTCTGTGTATGTGTGTGTGTGTGTGTGTGTGTGTGTGTGTGTGTGTGTGTGTGTGTGTGTGTGTGTGTGTGTGTGTGTGTGTGTGTGTGTGTGTGTGTGTGTGTGTGTGTGTGTGTGTGTGTGTGTGTGTGTGTGTGTGTGTATATGAAAATATGCACGATTTGGAAGACCAAGGCCCAGGAAGATAAGGTTGTGTGTGTACCAGAGGGGGGAGAGGGGTGTGTGGGGGGGGGGGGGGGTAGTGGTTATAGTTAATGATGGTGGAGCAGACACCGGGGGAATCAAGGCTCCTCCAGGAGTAACAGCTGAGGAGAAGCAGAGAGAGAGGCCCCACTTCACGTCATCCATCAACCGTGCTCTTTCTTCTTTTGGTTGTTGTTGTTGTTGTTTTGGAGCATAAAAGCTGTTGGCCCACAAAATGTCTCCAAAAAGCAAACAAAGAGAAAAAACAAATAAAACCAAACTTTTTTGTGTAGCGCTTAACAATGGAACGCCAATTTTTGTTTTATAGGAGCGAGGCTTCTTCCAGAGTGTACGTGCACATACTGCACGGCTCAACGTGGAGGATATAGAGCTGGACGGGGGCCCTTGGCAGGCGTACATACGGCCCCCCTGAGGCCCTCACTGTAACAGTGGAGAGAAGCCTCCGGTGAGCTCAAAGAGCCCTTGCCAGAGCCTTTGTTTCCAAGAAACACACCCTCAACCTTCACGTATCCTGCCTCCCACACGTTCTGTACACGTACTGTATATACTGTATATATATATACATATATACACACAGTACATGCAAAGTGGCACGCACAATAAGCGAGAAGTGCATTGGAACGTGTTCACAGCAATCCGTACAATCTCAGAGCCACACACGTACACACAGAGCCAGGAAGCGTGCGTGCGTGGGTGTGTGTGTGTGTGTGTGTGTTTGATTTTATACGTGAATTGTTGGATGGATGTTTATGAAAGCCATTGAGCCTCAGTATCTCTCACCCAGAGAGAGAGAGAGAGAGAGAGAGAGAGAGAGAGAGAGAGAGAGAGAGAGAGAGAGAGAGAGAGAGAGAGAGAGAGAGAGAGAGAGAGAGAGAGAGAGAGAGAGAGAGAGAGAGAGAGAGAGAGAGAGAGAGAGAGAGAGAGAGAGAATGTAGTAACGTCGTTGTTAGCCATGTTTTTCACCCTATTAGCTCAAGGAACACCCAAGAAAACCTGAAATGAACATGTTATATTGATTCTCCCCCTGTACTGGTCGATCTAAGCAATCCCTAGTTGTATGGCCACTGCTCAGGGTCAGCCTAAACTGCATATGAAGCTTGGTGTGTGTTTTGAGTTGAAGGGTAGAGGATGTGATGGGAGGGGGGGAGAGTAACAGTCTTGTAAAGTGGGACATTGTTGGAGGTCTGGCGCACTGACGTTCAGTGGCTGCATGGGAGCCAGTAATGGGCCCAGGGCTCGGGGTACATTCTGGATGTGAGGCCAGTCCAATGTAACCACAGTAAAAAAAAAACAACCCTGTTGATTTAGCTTGGGCTAAATGGAGGGATCTTCTTTATGTTCCAGCCTGAGGAATGCCTCAGATCATGAGCATGCGGTTTGGACCTTGATATGATGTGGTTCGGCGGTATATGGGGACGGGGAGGGGTGGTCGGAAAGCGAGGGAGAGTGTCTCTGTCACAGCTGAAATCGGTAAACTAATTGACCACCCAAACAGCATTCCTGCTTCCCTGCTCCCCTCGCCATTCTTCTGGGACTGGCAAACAATCGGAGAACTCAAGCCCACCTACCACAGACCTGACTGGAGCTGTAGTGGGATTCATCTTGCCTTCTTTCTCTCCTTCTTTCTTTTTTTTCTCTCTTTCTTTCTTACTTACTCTTAGAAAATGTCTCTCCCCCCTCTCCCTCTCTCTTCCACCCCCTCTCTCTCTCTTCCTCTCTCCCCCTCTCTCTCCCCCCCCCCCC
>CM051010.1:3191638-3214138 GCA_027704905.1 Muraenolepis orangiensis | reverse complement strand
CGTTGAGTGGATGAAATCAGCTTGACTAATGCAGATCCTATAGGCCCGGGCGCAAGGCAAAGTTAGTGCGGTTCGAGTTGCGAGCCGTAACCCCCGAGAAAAGGGAGAAAATAACATTTGCCACTGCCAGATTAGTCACTAAGTATTAGCGGGCGCTGTTGGTCTTGATTCCCTTCCAGCCTCACTCACACACATTTCTCCCGAAATCACACGGAATAGGCTTATGTCCTTCTTTAAAAAAAAAAAAATGTTTTATTCACAAGTGAACTCTCTGAAGGTGTGCGGCATGCATGTTTTAAAGGGTGTCATAGAAGCCCATTGATTTCTCCAGTTCATTAAACAGGCATCCCGCTGTGCCACGACTGATGTCATCCCGCCTTCCTGTTTCCAGCCTAGGCACGGCTCCCACGCGCCCTCTTCCAGCGGCCCCCGTCTCCACCCGCTCCGTGATTTATCCTTTTTTACACTTCATTTCCAGTATTTTTCTAACTTCCATCGGATTGTGAAACTCCGAAGGGCGGGGAGAAGTAATTCCTGTGTGTCCAACGTAAGCTATATACACCCGGGGCAGGAGGAACGGTTGGCTCTCTCATGCTGACGTGATTTATTCAAGACGTTTGATGTGCGGAGACAGGATAACAATGTGTCATCCAAAGTATGTCACACCGAGGGGGGGTTGGGTTGCATCTAAAGCGAGCACAAACACAGGTCCGTGACTCCCGTCCATGTCTAAATGTGGTATTCCACAAAGATTAGATCTGTAATGATATTGGAAATCCCGGTTTACCCTACTACGCTTCTGCACTCAATGAAAATATCAATAATTGGCGTGTTGGCGTGTTGTGCCTGACATTCCAGGCGTGTGTCTTCCTGACGGTTACAGGTTGGCTGTGTTTTTTTTTTTTGGAGGTCCGACCCATAGATCTGCCTCCTCCATCTCCTCCTCCGTCACGTGGATCATGTCGGGTGCCAGCAAGAATCCCTGGCGGGGAAATAGAGTTTTTACACGAGCACTTAACAAGAACTTACAAGGCTCTTTCTTTCTTTCTTTTTTTTTTTGTGAGCGCTGGCTGGATTACCTTGCGTATGTGTAACATGTTTCACGCGGTGTTATATGCTCGACGGCCGGTGTGGTGTGTGTGTGTGTGTGTGTGTGTGTGTATATATATATATATATATATATATATATATTTATAAAATAGTACACAGTATATATGTTCAAGTCTTGGAAGGGCTGACAACTCTGCCAGTAGAGAACTGAAGGAAACAAACCTGACAGCAGTTAACTTTTGTTTATTAGGATCCCCATTAGCTGCAGCATGGCTACAGCTATTCCTCCTTTCTTCCTGGGGTCCCCAGCAGTGGGACAGGGAGAGCGAGAGAGAGAGAGAGAGAGAGAGAGAGAGAGAGAGAGAGAGAGAGAGAGAGAGAGAGAGAGATGAATACCCAAACACTTCAAAGTCCTCTGGGTCATTTGAAGGTGGATAATTAGACAGTATGTACCCCACTGCCGTGACTCAGTGCTGTACAGTGCCTCTGCCCCCCTCGGGCGGAACTCCACCATGATGCACATACATAGTGTCGGTTGATTGATGGCTTCGAGTGTGCAGAGCGCAGTCAGTCGTGCTTCGCAGGGACGACCCGGGAGAACGGCCACTGTGCCCGCATGCGAAAAAAAAGCTCCGATGTGGTAAACAGACGAGTGCTATAGGAAGCGCCTTCGCGGAGGGGACTATTGCCAGGACTGGCCGTCGCTAGGCAACGCCGCGGGGCCAACCCGGGCGTAATGAGAGCGCGGGGCTTTGGGAGCTGTCTTGCTGCTCAGTGTCCCGGGTCCTGACAAGAACAGACAGGCTGGCCCGGGACGGCCTGTATAGAACTGCCACCGCGGCCACCTGCTCACGGCAATCATCACCGGCACTCCGGCCGGCCACCGATACAGCATACAGGCCCAATTAGGAGCCCTGCATGTCCCCCTCCGGCCAGCCATCACTAACACTCCCGCAGTCTGACAAGGCTGCCTTCTTCCCCCCCGAGCGGATCTCTCATTAACAGCGGTGGTAGCGGCGGGCGGACATTGCCGGGGCTGCCGAAGGGACACCGGGGACCCCCGGCTTAAATACAGGTTTACTTCCTGTGCCCCGCCCCCGCCCCCCCTCTCCCCCTCGGCCCCCTGCTGCTGCTGCTGCTGCTGCTGGCGAGAGATTGCATTTTTGTTTTTATCAGTTTATCTCCAATTTCCTCTGACTGGGTAGCATGTCTCTCGGACACACTGTCACCTCCACTTAAAGGGGCCGGAGGCGGCGCCCCCCCCCCCTCGCTCCCCGTGGCCGTCAGATGTGTTGGGAGCGGTGATGAGCGCAGTTGGTTTTGGCAGGACTCGGCCCCGCAACAATATCTGTCTGTTCCACTGCTGCCTCACCACCTCTGTCCGCTGCATCCGCTCCCACCCTGCCCCAAGGTCTGTGATCTCCACGCAAGGAGGGCCAGCGTGCATCAGAGGGTTCAAACAGAGAGAGAGAGAGAAACAAAGATAAACACACACACACACACACACACACACACACACACCACCCTGCTGGTCTGATTGCTCTTCTACACTTTCATATTTCATAGATTGTGTGTGTGTGTGTGTGTGTGTGTGTGTGTGTGTGTGTGTGTGTGTGTGTGTGTGTGTGTGTGTGTGTGTGTGTGTGTGTGTGTGTGTGTGTGTGTGGTTTTTCTGTAACAACGAAAATACTGGGCAGAAATCAATGTGTTAAATGAAAAACGAAAGGGTGGTGGTGGTGGGTGGGTGGGGGGGGGGTGCAGCGAATTACATTGTGAAATGACCTCATTACGTGGACGGGATTAAGAGAGCTGTGTTCCAGCCGAGAGCAGAGGTGGAGGAATTTCCTTTCAGTGGGGAGCTGTTATTGTTGGATGAAGTCTCCTATTCCCCAGTGTGGAATTGACTCTTGATACAGCAGCAGCAGCACTGCGCCACTCTAGGTTGTGGAGCGCTATGCCCTAAGCCGCCGTCCATCTTGGTTGGTCCAGAGAATAAAACATTTTTTTTTATAATAATAATAATAAAATAAATAAAAAAAGACTTGTTGACTCTGTTCAAAATGACGAATGTATGCGAGACGTTTTCTTAAGCATATTTGTGGGCGATTTTTCATTTTTCATCCTGTAATTTGTAATAAGTTTACAAACGTCACTTCTATCTTGAAAAGAGAGGTCGGGGGAGCTGTTTCTCATAACGTTTTCCGCTGGCTCGGTCTGTACTTTCCCCAGTTCCCTGTACTTTGATTTGTGTCTGTTAGGCCTATCAAACTGAGTCATGCTATATGATCTCCAACGACCATTGGGGACTGACTTCTTTTTTTGACCAAATTTTAAAGTGTGTTCATATATCAATGACAAAATCATATGAAGACAACACTCCTGTAACTGGTGGGGACTCCTATAAAAACACCGCACAAACATGCTTTATATACAAGCGTATTTGACATTTGATTCCACTTCCAGTGGACTAATCTGATCTAATTTCCCCTAGGCAGGTAGTACCGCGTTTAGGCAGCAGATGGCGTTTTAAAAAAAAAAATCACATGGCTTCCAAACAGCTAAAGTAAGTGTTATTATAGGAAGTAACTACGACTGGTGTAAAATATGTAAGGTATTTTCTTAATAACATATGATTTAGATAGTTTCAATGGTTATTCGGCGTACGGTTTATATATTATACTGCTCCTTCGAATTGTGCATTTTTAAGTTTATATACTTATATATAGAGGCCAACCAATGACATTGTATCTGTTTATAAACTTATAAACGGCATTATGTCCCCAAACCAAGGCTTAACTTTCAGAGATACGTTGTATCCTGTATCCTGTATGTATCTAGCCTGAGCACATTTAGACTAATTATTATTCTTCAAAACGGAATTACGGAATATAAGTGTAGTGTGATCTGGTCTGTGTTCTATTTTTAAAACATGAAAACAGACCGTTCGCTGTTTAGACGGCTTTTAATTCCCACCCCCCCCACCCCTCTTCCACCCACCCCTCTCAAATTGAAACGACGTGGCTGCAACATGTCACTCAGCGGATGGTTGACGGTCGCCACTTTCATTAAAGTCCCTCCAAAAAAACGGTAGGATGGAATCCCGCTGGCTGGAGCGGCGCGCAGAACTGCCGCCTTTTGGCTGCTTGTCACGCATGGAAACATCGCGAGCGCCCCCCCCCCCCCCCCCCCCCCCGACACCCAACGTTCCCCTCAACCCACCAGTTGGTTACCGAGCAGGAGATTAAATATATATATATATATGTATATATATATATATATATGCGAGCGGGCACGGGGGCGCTCATGAGAGGCAGGCACTGTGGCTCCTAACCTCACGCAACTTTTATTTTTTGTTATACATGCATTAGGTCATAGTCTTGGGAAGCAGTCCTCCTCCCACCCGCCGCCACCAACTACCGGTCTCTCTCTCTCTCTCTCTCTCTCTCTCTCTCTCTCTCTCTCTCTCTCTCTCTCTCTCTCTCTCTCTCTCTCTCTCTCTCTCTCTCTCTCTCTCCCAATCCCTCATTTAATTGAACATGGACTTGCAGACTGTGTGCCGTTCTGTAAGAAGTAAGAGGGAAGGGAGGCTGTGGGGAAGGGAAAGAGAGAGAGAGAGAGAGAGAGAGAGAGAGAGAGAGGAGAGAGAGAGAGGAGGGGGGGGGGAGTATGAGGGAGGGAGAGAGAGAGAGAGAGAGAGAGAGAGAGAGAGAGAGAGAGAGAGAGAGAGAGAGAGAGGGGGGGGGAGAGTATGAGGGAGAGAGAGAGAGAGAGAGAGAGAGAGAGAGAGAGGGGGGAGAGTATGAGGGAGGGAGAGAGAGAGAGAGAGAGAGCCTGACGTTTGCTGCAGCTCTGGACTGACAGGGTTACTTCACTATGCCTTTCGAGGTCTCCAGGGCCCTAGGTCTCACTCAGCCTCTCTCGATGTCTCTCTCTCAATGTCTCTCTCTCTCTAACTCTCTTACTCTCTCTCACCCCTCTCGCTCTCTCTCTCTCTCTCTCTCCAAAAGGACCAGAACTCCTCAGGATGTAATTTCAGCAGGCCGATGAGGGCATGGTTTACAGACCCCAGCACCTTCCTTTACATAAGCAAAGCAGACGACTTGTCCTAATGCTGTAATTGGCGGTGGTTCCATGGTCAGGTATCACCGCCATTGAGGAGTTTGTTGTTCCTTTTTTCTTTTCGGGTTTTGGTGAAAGAGTCTGTCTTTGTACTTGGACTTCAAGCGAGGGGGGGGGGGGGGGGGGTGTGGCCCGGTAGCATAAGGTCTGGAGCTGCCTCTTCCCATAAAGCCAAAGTAAAGTATTTGACATTTTAAGTTAAGCCCTTCCACTGATCTCTCCTCATCAGAACCTCTGCCCCTCTGGCTGGGATCTGTGTTGGTGGATCAAGATGGGTGGGTGGAAAACACTTTAAAGAACGGGTTAGCTATTATGTGTAGCCTCTCTGTCTCTCTCTCTCTCTCTCTCTCTCTCTCTCCTCTCTCTCTCTCCTCTCTCTCTCTCTCTCTCTCCCTCATACTCTCCCCCCTGTCTCTCTCTCTCTCTCTCTCTCTCTCTCCCTCATACTCTCCCCCCTGTCTCTCTTCCCCCCCCCCCTCTCTCTCTCTCTCTCTCTCTCTCTCTCTCTCTCTCTCTCTCTCTCTCTCTCTCTCTCTCTCTCTCTCTCTCTCTCTCTCTCTCTCTCATACTCTCCCCCCCTGTCTCTCTTCCCCCCCCCCTCCTCTCTCTCTCTCTCTCTCTCTCTCTCTCTCTCTCTCTCTCTCTCTCTCTCTCTCTCTCTCTCTCTCTCTCTCTCTCCTCTCTCTCTCTCTCTCTCTCTCTCTACCTCTCTGTGTGTCTCTCTCGTCTTACTCCCACTCAGCCTCTCTCAAGATTCAAGATACAAGATGTTTTTATTTGCCATATGCAACTAGTACAATGGAATGCTTACTCCCCACTCCCTCCTGCAGTTCCTACAATTTAACACTGTATACTATACTATGTACTTTACTTATACAATAGAACACTATACTATAACAGAGAACAATAAAGTGACTGATGGATGATATATATATATATATATATATATATATATATATATATATGTTGAGTTGTGCAAAAAGCAAAAAAGCATTTTAAAGTGAACAGTGCAGTAACTGTAATGAGTCCAGAAAGTCCAGCAAAAGTATGATAGTGTATGATAGTCTAACGTAATATGGATAACAATGTTATGATAGTTGCAGCCCTCTAAAACTGCTAGAACACTAGCAGTTCAGTAGGCACACTGCCTGTGGATAAACACTATCCTTGAACCGGGTAGTCCTTGTACGGATGCTGCGGAACCGGCGACCGGACCGTAGGGGGGAGACCGTGTGTGTGTGTGTGTGTGTGTGTGTGTGTGTGTGTGTGTGTGTGTGTGTGTGTGTGCGCCATTATAGCCTACACTGTACAATTAGCTCCCTATAGTCTTTCCATATATACGTGTCTCAAATTCAAGTAGGTTAAACTTAGAAACGAAACATACAATTCCACGCTATTTCAAGTTAAAATGACTTGATAACTTTATCATACCAATTGCCCTTTTGTGTTAAGTTGAATAATGTTTTCAAATGGTTTCAGCTTAGATTTATTTCTTATTTTGACTAATAATGGCAAGTACTTTACACTGAATCAACTTACAACATCTGTATGACAACATCATCTGTACAAACAACATTTATTTGCACATCAATAGTCAAAAGTATTTTTGCTTTCTTGCAGCTTGATGCGTTCCACTTTCAATAGATTAACTAGTTGTGTGCTATTGAATTGCAATATCAGTTGTCATATTGATCTACAGACTATTGTTGGGTGATTAAAGGAATATAACCTCACTTTTGATAATATGAAAAATTATTTTAAATTATTTTATTCTTTTAAAGCAAGTAGTCATGAATTACAGTTTGGGAAATTCAAAAGGTGGGCATGCGTTACAGTCCAGTATATTGGTTATTGGTTATTGGTTATTGGTATAGGCTATTGGCACAGGGGAATGACAGTGTAGATGACAGGGACATGGGGAAGAGGAGGATCTACTTATTGTGTGTAGCAACGTGATTGCATACTTTAATTTCTTGTGAGACTCATGATTATTTGATGGAATGCTATCTAGTAAACCTACACCCCTTTTGTTAACAATTAAAAGTAAAAAAAGTAATAATATATGTGTATATATATGTGAAATAATAATAATAATAATAATAATACCAAAAAACTAATACAAAAACAAAAATCCCGGCCTCTAATTGACTGAAAAATTCCCGGCTTCAGATTCGCTGGAATAATCCCAGGCTTCTGATTGGCTGGAAAAATCCCCGGCTTCTGATTGGCTGGAAGCCGGGGATTTGGGGAAACATTTGATGAATGTTGGCAACCCAGACAAAACTCACAATTAGTCAAGACAATCGATAACATTAAGTGTAACTTTTGAAAACTTATGAACTTGTATGTATTCAAGTTCATAAGAGTTTAAGAGAATACATAAGTTCATATAACTTAATAGGGCTATCATTGTTTACAGTGTATGGGAACACGGAGGGCAAGGAAGCAGCCCTGATCCACAGGCATTCCAGAGACCCCCAGGGCCAGACCGTCACAGCCCTCTGAAACCCCTCCCCCCTTCCCTTCCCCCCCCCTTCCCTTCCCCCCCCCCCCCCCCATCTCCCCGGCTCCAGACGAGACGGGCAGGCCTACACGCTTGCCCCGATTGTCACGTTAGACCCACTCGTCTAACCTACAGCACAACCCATCCATCACCCGCGAGGCACGCTGTAAATACTTACTAGAGACAGGACGCCAGACGGGTTTCGGAACCCCCCCTCCCCCCCCCCCCCCGCACCTCCTGAAGGGCAGAGTCTCACACGCTGAAGTCATGCGTTGATAGATCCAGCTCGCTGTCCCACACACTCAGAAAGACGGTGTGTCCCCCCCCCTCCTCAGGGCTGGAGCCGCGTCTGGTGACAGGAGGGCTGCTCCTCGGGAAGCAGTGCGTGTGTGGCTCAGGGCCAGTCCACCGGATGAATGAATGACTCATAAATCAACGGGGCTCGCTGACCGCCGCAGATTTCCAATGGATGTCGAGAGTGCGTTTCAAGTCCTTCAAACATAGGCTGTTTATTAGTAATGCCATAGATTTGCATCCATTTTTCCTTAATGGGCCTACCGTGCTATTCTTCGGTTCGGTTGGGTGATTGCCGTTGATAACGCTCATGACGCTATGATCAGGGTTTGGGTGGCTTGCGAAGTGGCGTGGACCTGAACAGTGGTGTCATATCTACCCCCCCCAACCCCCCCCCCCCCCCCTACTGTAGCGTGGGACTTTCCCTCAGGCTCCCAGGTTAGCTCTGTGTCAGGCTTTTTCGGGTCGGGCCCTCTGTTTACAATACCCCCCCCATCCAACCCCCATTCAGCCCCCGCCGCTTCTCAATGAAGCCACTATTTATAGCGGACCACTGGCGTGCAAGAGAGCCATCCGATTGTTCTGAATGGGGCCCGGCGGGCCCTGACAAGGTTAGCCGGATTATTAAGGCAGCAGAAGGCAGGAGGCAGGGGGCAGGAGGCAGGAGGCAGGAGGCAGGGCTGAGGGAGAGGTCACTTGGTTAGACAGGGACAGAGCGCACTGGGAGACGCTGGCTGACGGCTGTGTTCTCTGTTATAACACACGTCAGCCTGGACAGGCCATGTGACGGAGTTAAACAAACATTTACTGACCCCCCCCTCCCCCTCCCCCCCCCCCTCCCCCCCCCCCACGTTAAACCTTCTGATGTGACGTCATGGCAACGCCGCCTTGATGCAGAGTATGTAGGGCTGGACGGTATGCTTGGAATCAATACCACGATAATCATCAAGGATTTCTTTCAATATGGACAGCTGTCGTGATATGGCAAAATGACACACTTTGAACTGCATTTGAATGCTATGTGTGATGTCCAACAAAACTGGGACATTTTTTAATAATATCATCACACCTCATTTAGTCCGTTTTTTAAAACACATTTGCTTGTTGTCATCAAGGTACAGAATTGTGTTTAACGATATCAGGACATTGTCATATCATCGTCACAATATGATTCCATTAAAGTACAACAAACAATATATCATAATATTATTGAATTATTGTCAAGCCCTACCAGCATGTATCAAGATGGCCTCTGTTTTCTTTGACTGTAAGGGACTGCACCAGAATAGCTTGTTACAACCCGTCAGGGGTCTCACGCCCAATGACAACAGTGCCCTGTACTGTACGGGGAGAGAGAGAGAGAGAGAGAGAGAGAGAGAGAGAGAGAGAGAGAGAGAGAGAGAGAGACAGGGGGGGGGGTGGGGGAGGGGTGTAATCATGGCTTGGACTCAACTATTCTGGGATGTTTATGGCCGGGCAACACACTATTGACCAGCAGAAGACATGGAGTCAATTGTATTGAGCTTGTCTGTTGCCCTGGCGATTTTAGTTATTAAAATACCCTTTCAACACTCCCAGGCCCGCTAAAAGTGGTGCCAGGAGTCGTCTCTGTTGTTCTGCCGATTTGCGAGGAAATGTTTTTTGTCGCTTGGTGTTGGTGTTGCTCTCCCAACGAGGCGACTTGGCATAAAGAGGCCAATTTCTTTATTATTACATTTTGTTTTTATTCCTTTCAGTTTTTTCGGTCCATTCTTGTTTTTCGGGCCCACGACTTGTTTTTGCATCTTGGCTTGTTTTGGTGGTCCGCTGGTTCCCAGGCGGCGACCTGCTCAGCCCTGCTCTATTGTGCTGCTGCTGGCCTCTCTTTGAACCTCCGTGGGCCATAAACACAGCTAAGTGCTCTCCATCAGTGGAGGGTCACACTGGAGGACAATACAGTGACAGGAAGGTGTTCCACACTGTCCCCAGCCACACACACACACCGAGCCAACGCTTGGTGAGGGAAGGGGGGGGGGAGGAGGAAGACGTGGGTGTAGGAATGGGGCGGAGGGCTGGCTGCAGGGGGGGGGGGGGGGTGGGGAGTGGTCGAGAAGGGGTACTCAAAAACAGCTCAATTGCCACAACCTCTGACCCTGGAGACAAATCCAAGCCAGGCCGTGTCTGTCAGAGTGCAGACATGTAGCCCACACACACACACACACACACACACACATAATAACATGTGATAACACACATGTAATAACATGTAGCCCACACACACACACACACACACCACACACCACACACACACACACACACACACACACACACACACACACACACACACACACACACACACACACACCACACACACACACACACACACACACACGTACACACACACACTAACACACACACAAACATACAAGCCATTTTCTGTAACCCATGTTTCTGCAGCCTATGTTTTTTTTGTGTGGCAAATCCAAACACAGCCCTGATCTTTCTTTCTTTTCTTATGCCCCCCGGCCCTCTTACCCTGATCTGGGTAAGCCGATGTGCCGCCGGCGCCCTATCTCCCCTGGTATCTAGTGGTCTAGTGGACAGTGGTAACACTGTCCCTGTGGCCTGGGTTAAGCATCTTCAGGGTGAAGTGCAAACGCGTGTTTGGACAACTTTACCGACGTTTGATTCCGATAAACCCTTCAAGTCGTCTAAATACAGGGACTCCCAAGCCCCGCTGCTAGTCTCTCACGCTTCTTCTCGACGGCGTCCTTGCTTGTGTTGACTGACTTGGAAAGAGGTCCATTTATTTCACAAGTAGACGGCAGCGGTGGTGGTGAAGTGTTTTTTTGGGGAGGATATGGAGCACGTCATCTTGCGTGCTCATTGGATGGCTCTCCTGACGTTGTCGTTGACTTGTCTTGAGCAGGCCCACTTGAACACTTGTCACGGGGGGGGGTTGCCGCATCCTGTGTGTACACACAGCGCAAACACACACACACACACACACACACACGCACATAATAAACACAGCAAAAACACCGTCAGTAAAGTTCCCGATCCTACACACCGGACTCACCACCAGTGTTCTGACATGGCGGTTTGTTGCGTGTTTTAGTACGCCCAAGGTCCTCCTCCTTCGTTCAATAGTTCAATTAAGGCCTCCGCAAGCCCTGGACTCATTTTCCACTGGCTAATGTGTGTAATGGCGCGGACAGGAGTCTAGGAGGAGCACGGCCAACCCGGCACTCCTCATTAGCTCCAGCACCGCAGCGCCCCCGCTGCATTTAACTTAATAATGAGGCCAAATTAACAGCAGCCCTGGCCCTGCTCCAGGTGCATTGTGGGTGAGAAAGAAAAAAAAGAAAAAAAGGATGTGGAGGAGCTTGGGGTTTGGGGGGGGGGGGGAGAGGGGAGGGGTGTTCTGGGAGGTGGGGGGGGGGGGGGGGGGTACCTGGCCAGCTAAGGGGCTTTAGAGAGGGCTTGGTGGTAATTACTGTAAACATCAACATCCTTGGACCTCGAGGCACTAAGTGGTCTGTCAAGCCTCCCTCCGAACTCACTGTGAGCATCATCAAACGCTGTGGCTCGGGGTGGGGGGGGGGGGGGGGGGGTCTGCAGTATGCGCTCCGTTGGGCTGCCTTTGTCAAAGCATTCTTCAGGCGCTGAGAGCCATTCAGTATTCACTCATATGGTCTCATTCTGGATCCTCTGCGGTGCGTCGAAACTAAGTCAAGGTTCGGGGGAAGAGAAGGCTCGGCCTGGTCCCACCCGCCTTCGTGGGAGCGGTACGCCCGGGGCGTGTAGGGAGAGAGAGGGGGACGTGTCCTGGTTTCTCCCAGGCTGGAGGAGCGCGGCCGTCTCCCAGCTCATGGTGTGTGCCAAGGCAGGCGCGGCCAAGGGCCCAGCGCTAATGAACCCAGCCAGCCTGGGGTTCCAGGAGAAACACAAACAGGGGGGCCTTCCCCGGTTGACGGGCAGCTCTTGGTGCGTACATGCGCTCTCCGCTCTCTCTCTGATTTATTATTTGTTCCCCCATGGTGTGTTTCTTTGGGCTCACTTCTTGTCAGGCTTTTGTGCGCAGGAAATGCCACCTCTCAGTGTGGAGCAGCACAGGGTACTTTCTCACAGAACACCGAAAGGCAAGCAACACGGCAGACAAGACATGTGCGTTGGCTCGGTTATATTATGGTAACGCTATACACCTAATCAAGGACTTGGCCCCCCCCCCCCCCCCCCCCAACGTCTAATGTACTATAATATATGTGTCTCATGTCATGCATTTTAATGTAAAGGCACGGATGTTATCTTTTGAAGGGCCCCAAGGAACAGCCTGAGGAACAGCCTGAGGAACAGCCTGAGGAAGCATGTTGCTCTCCAGCAACTTGTATACTTAGGAGCTGTTTTATGCATGCAGGCTGATACCGGATATACCTACACATTTTGTCCTGAAGGAAACAGACCAAAACGGTGGTGAGACACGTCTCCGTATATCCCCAAGCGTAATGTTACCACGCTGGTGGATGGATGGCGGTTAGAATGGACCGTTTAAAGACGCCAGCAAAACACTCACACACACACACACACACGCACACACACAAATTCCCTTTTAAAGTGGTGTCACATCCGAGAGAAAGAGTCAGTTTGAGGAACTCCGAGTCCGCTGCTAACGCCGCACCCGGCGATTAGGCCATCAACGCCCCCCCCCCCCCCCCCCCCCCCCCTTTGCCTGCAACAGAAAGTGGGGTCAGGAACGACAGGAACAAGTGTTTTCCTACCTGTAAAGTACCTGCCAGCCAATAACCCAGCAGCGACCCCCTGACCCCCCCCCCCCCCCCCCCACACACACACCCCTCCCCTTCACTGTCACACCCCTCCCCTTCACTGTCACTTTAGCCTTTTAAACGAGCCACGCTGCTGCTAATGCTCATTCACTCTGCAGGGCTCTCAGGTGCGCTGGCTAACCCATTTTCTCATTGACACACTATGAGTGGCGAGGTGGCCCCCTTTTAAGCGAGCGGGGTGAACAACGTGGCATTGTGGAAAGGCGCCGTGGATGGTTAACGCCACCGCACACGCCACTTTGAGCCGATGCCGTCGGTTGCCGACCCGAGCATTCTGGGAACGCGGGGTCTGATATAGTGTGCTTGGCTTTTTTTTTGGTTTGGTTTAATTCGTTGTGACTCACCGTGTAGACGGTGCGTGTAAACAAATTAGATCTCTCACACACACACACACACACACACACACACACACACACACACACACACACACACACACACACACACACACACACACACACACACACACACACACACACACACACACACACACACACACACACACACACACGCATGCTCGCTCGCACACACACACACGCACCCACCCACCCACCCAACGCACACGCACGCGTGCGTTCTGAGGTAAACACACGCACTCGCCGTCACGGAGAGGCATGCCACAAATGTGATTTGTTGGTATCGTAAATATACAATCACTTTTCCAATCATCAGAAGCCACTGGGTTCCTTGTGTAACTGTGTGACTTTACCCTGACTCGATGCTGGAACAATTGCACATTTTCCATGACACGTTTTTTTCTTCTTCTTTTTTTTTACTGGCTGACCGCCTGGTAAATTGTAGGTAATTTTACAATTTTCCGCTCCAGAGCAAAAAATCGCTTTGAAGATTTTTTTTTTTTTACATTCAACCTTTGATTGCCCCTGAAACAATCTAATAGGATATGCATATTTGGTTCATACAGCCTCAGGTTGTTTTGTATTACCTAAAACATTTAAAATGAAACTGCACAAAGGATATGATGACCTTGCATGAAAAAGATATGCTCAGACAAACAAAATGGGTGTGTATGTGTGTGTGTGTGTGTGTGCGCTTGCGTGCATGTGTGTGTGTGTGTGTGTGTGTGTGTGTGTGTGTGTGTGCGCTTGCGTGCATGTGTGTGTGTGTGTGTGTGTGTGTGTGTGTGCGCTTGCGTGCATGTGTGTGTGTGTGTGTGTGTGTGTGTGTGTGTGTGTGTGCGTGCGTGCGTGTGTGTGTCTGTGTGTGTGTGTGTGTGTGTGTGTGTGTGCGTGCGTGTGTGCGTGCATGCGTGCGTGTCGTTGGCTATCATCGTGTATGTGACTGACTGACTGTCTGTCTGTGTGTGTACGACAGGCCTCTGACTGTTTTGACAAAGCAAACACACTATCATTACTGGCCTGATTATGGGGCATCGAAAGTTTAAGCAAATATTTGAGAAGCTTTGTCTGTCTTTTGGAATGCTTTTTGATTCATGGATGACCACAAAAATATCTGTTGCTCGGCCGGCCTGAGCCAAGTCCTGCTGCTACAGCGCCCGGATATAAGCCAACACGGACATGAATTCACCACCACTAAAAAGGCTCCGCACAGTGGAGCACAGACCAAATGCACTTTGGCACAGAGGGAACATGTGTGTCTTGAAGGCTATTGCAGGAGTAACGTTTCACACAAGCACACACAAACGTTTTGTGTTTGGGAAGATTCCTTCCAATATTTGACCAAAGAACCAGTATTTTGCTGTGAAAGACGCAGAAGACAAAGATAGGTATAGAAGGAGTCAAAGGGTGCATACACTGTCTGCCCGCGTGGGAAATGTAGATTTGTAGGTCGATCAAGTCATAGCAAGCAATTCGCAAAAATCCGCTGTCCTATTTAATAACAAGTCACTTGCAACACGCTCAAACACATGTTTTCTCTTAGCCCATTAAAACTCTGTTCTCCTCTGGGGGTGGGGGGGTTGATTTGGTGAGGGAAATCATTTGAGGAAAGAACACTGCATCGGAACTGCATTTCTCATCAGGTTTTTGCTGGTCCAAAGTGTTTTGATTGGTTTGTACTGACGTCACAGCGCATGGAGCCTGCCCAACATGGATCTGGAGGAACTTAACACCTCCGTCACTGGTGAAAATAATCATCCTGGCACTCGTTTGACAGCTTGAAGCCGGTAACCAACTTGCCACGGGTACAAATAGCAAGTCAAGAGGAATTTAGTGAGTTTCAACAGAGTTTCTCCTCCTCTCTCTCTCTCTCTCTCCCCCTCTCTCGCTCTTTCTCTCCCTCTCTCTCTCTCTCTCTCTCGCTCTTTCTCTCTTTTTCTCTCTCTCTCTCTCGCTCTCTCTCTCTCTTTCTCTCTCTCTCGCTCTCTGTCTCTCTCTCTCTTAGTTACAATAATGTTGTTCTGGATATAATCATCCAATTAGAGCGAGAGAGAGAGGCATGCCTTGGCCGGGACACGGATCACATTTCAAAGGGTCATGTTTGCCAGCCTCTACACCGATGGCAAGATAGCCAATGTGCTCGGGCCCAGATCATGAGTTAGGAGGAGAAAGCATTCCTGTGTGCCTGTGTACAGTTGCGTGCGACTGTGTGACTGCGACTGCTCCACCAATGGCATGGAAGCTATTGTACACACACACACAAAACACAACACACACAACACACACACACACACACACACACACACACACACACACACACACACACACACACACACACACACACACACACACACACACACACACACACACACACCGCCGCCGCCGTTATCCCAAGTTCATCTTAAACATTCCTGCTTTATTCCGCTCGCCGTAACAGGAGGTACATTATCTGGAACGCTTCCCGCAGAATTGCAGTAACTTGGAAGCCAGGGTTAGCCCTAGGAGTTAGCGGTTTTTCGCCGGCTGCTTGCGTGTGGCGATGGCGTCGCATTTTTCGTTTTAGCCCCCGTACATCCGCTATGGAGGAGCGGTGAACTGACCGGGGAGAAGGTTGTAAAGCAAAGTCCGTCCTTGCGCTTTCTACACTTTATCTTCCAGTGTGTATTTCATTCATTTTGTATACAGGTGTGTCCGGGGGGGGGGGGGGGTGTGACCGTTAACCTGAGTGTTTGATGCGTTTTGGAGGGGGGGGGGGTCTGACACGTCGACAGGCCTGCCACCCAGTGCTGGGGGGGGGGGGAGAGAGGGAGGGAGGGAGGGGGCAGGGGCGGGGCTTGGTGGCTTGGTGGCTTGGTGGCGGCCCTGCTGTCTGAGTAATTAGAGGCTCCCTGGTGGATGTTACCAAGGGCCCCGGCCGTGCAGGATCCGTGCAGGGCCACTTTCCGTACTCGCGGGGGGAAAAACAGCCAGGGAGCCAAGAAGAGAAAAAAAAGAAGTCTCTCTCCCCCCCCATGCTTTTTCACGTTGCGTTGGTCTAATCCAACAAGTCCTGGTCTGTTTGAGGCGTGCGGAGCTGTCTGGCGTCTGTCAGAAATGTCCCCGTCCCCTCCCTCCCACCCCACCCTCGATACCGCCGCATATTTATGATCCATCGGGGCTCCTGGTATTTTGAAAATGAGGTAAGCTCAATTAGCAACAAAAGGCTCTTCTCAGAGGTCTGTCATCACACTGGGGGCCTCGAGAGGGGGGAGGCAGGGAGTGGCGAGAGTAGGAGGAGTCGTCGTCGTCCCCTCTTCGCCTGCGCGAAGAGATGACGTAGACGCACGCCAGCACCGCGGCGCCGTGGCGGCCAGACGGAGGCCCTGCTCAACACGGCGGCGGTAGAGGATCCGATCACCGTTCTCTCCCTCAGCACAGAACCCCCCCCCCCCCCTCTCGCAAACATCATCCCGCTATAAAACCTCCCGACAGGGGGGGAAAGACTCTTGAAGAATAAGACACTTCCCGGCTTCCCGGGCCCTGCCTCTTAAATCATACTACCTCGGGGTCCAATGGAACCAGACCTGTGTCTTGTAGGAGTCGCTAACGCTGTTGGTGAACCCCCGGGGGAAACAAAACAGGGGGTTTGGTCTGGTCTTTTGAAACACGGAATAAAGCGAGAGAGAAAAAATGCATGCTGTGCAGAAGATGATAGGTCTCTAGAAAATGACCCAGTGTTTTCTAGTTCTTGTCGAGGCCCAGAGGCGTGGCGTTGTCTTCTCTCTCTCTCTCTCTCTCTCTCTCTCTCTCTCTCTCTCTCTCTCTCTCTCTCTCTCTCTCTCTCTCTCTCTCTCTCTCTCTCTCTCTCTCGCCTGGCTCCTTGTCTCCTGATTGAAGCTGTTCTAAAATGAACCCAAGTATAGGCAGAAAGTATCGATGGATCATCGGGCTCGAGAATTAGAAGTGGATTCTCACTCGAAGGTCGCATACACACACACGGCGCAAAACCGTGCTCGGTCGTGTTGGCGGTGCGAGGCGACGTATAGGACCTCCAAATGAACCGCATCTCTGTCCCCGACAGGTTCAGCCTACTGACGTTTTCATCAGCACTTCAGGGAGGCCGTGTTTGTGTTCATGAGATCACATATTTATCCCAACTGACATTTACTGTCCTAGGTATTTAGTGTTATTATTATTTTTATAGATTTATTGATTTATATTTATAATTGATTATTAAATGTATTATTATTATTATTATTATTATTATTATGATTATTATATTATTATATATTATTAAATGTATTATTATTATTATTATTATTATTATTATATTATAATATATTATTTATATATTATTAATTAATTTTTATTAATTTATTTTTAGATTTATTATTTTATTATTTTATTATTTATTCATGGTTTTTATTTTTATATTTATTATTGAGTCCAAGCCAGCGGCTTGACTGGACGGGCCAGGCTGGAGAATCAGGAGAACAGAGAGGAGGGTGAGGCTGAGACACACCAACGAGTCACAGGGCCCTTCTCAACGCCTTCGTCCCGCAGTGTGGACACTTGTTTTTGGTTTTGGGAATGAACTAAATCAATGTTTAATATGTTGGGTTTCATGGCCTGTTATGTGTCATAACAACAACTCCAAACCCAATTGCATAATGTGATAAAGCGGGACAGTTCCCTAATAAATAGCTAGCTACTATGATTCAGAATTTGACCATGTGTGCTTGATTTCCCCCCCAAAACAACCAACAAACAAACCAAAAAGCCTACAGTGCAGATCAGCGCAAATCTATGCTGACATCTCCCTGAAGAACAAAGGGTTCCAATAACGTGTTAATAGGAACACACAGTCACAACACTGAGAGAGGGCTCCAAAATTAGAAAATACACGTTTTGCACTCTAATGAATGTCCATATATGTGTGTTGGTCTGGCTTTACACCGTTTGTTTCAAAACAAACAGTAGGTCCACTAACAGTGTCCTACAAACCAGCGCAGTACCAGAAGTACCAGCCTTATCCTGTTGTGTTGGAACTGACACATTTTGTACTTGGATGAATCAACATTGTGCTTGCCGTTGTATTTTGTGTTTTACATTACAATCATTTAGCTATAATTAGCTATTAGCAATAATTTGACGCTTTTGTCCAAAGCGACTTACAAAAAGTGCATTCAAGATACAAGATTTTTATTTTCCATTTGTAACAAGTACATAGGAACGCTTACTCCCCATTCCCTCCCGCAGTATACATCTTAAAAACACCATAAAAATATAAATGATATGTACAATAAAATAAACAAAAAAAGAGCAGCAAATATATACAATATATACATGGTTTTTAGATTTTTTTTAAAGTGCCAGTAGTGCAGCAGCATCGTGAATACAGTGCAGTACAGTGCAGTAACTGTGATGAGTCCAGAAAGTCCAGCAAAGTATGTAAGTGTAATGGTAATGACTATGTTATGAAAGTGAAAATGGCAGCACTCCTAGCAGTTCAGTAGGCGCACTGCTTGTGGATAAAAACTATCCTTAAACCTGCTAGTACTTGCACGGATGCTGTGCAACCGGCGACCAGACGGTAGGGGGGAGAAGAGATGGTGCCTAGGGTGGTTGCAGTCCTTAATGATGGACATGGCCTTCTTCCGACATCTGGTCCTAAAGACGTCCTCAATGCATGGAAATGCACACCCGATGATCTTCTCTGCCGTCCTCACGACCCTCTGGATGGCTTTCTTGTCCCGTGCAGTGGTGTTGCCGTACCACACCGTGACGCCACCCGTCAGGATGCTCTCTACGGTGCCACGGTAGAAGTTCACTAGCCACCTCTGGCCTATACCGCTTTTTCTGAGGAACCGCAGACCATAGAGGCGCTGGTGTGCCTTCTTCAGCATGACCTTCGTGTTGCGTGTCCATGCCAGGTCATCAAAAATCTGTAGTCCAAGGAAACGGAAGCAGCTGACGACTTCCACCGGTGTCCCATCCAGGCTGATGGTGGGTGGAGTGGGGTTCCCGGTGGCTCCTGAAGTCCTCGATGAGCTCATTAGTCTTGCTGACATTCAGTTCAAGGCTGCTGTCCTCACACCATCGCGTCAGCTGGACCACCTCATCTCTGTACTCCGTCTCATCGCCCTCGCTTATCAAGCCGATGACTGTGGTGTCGTCTGCAAACTTGATAATCCGATTATTGCTGTGCGTGGCAGTACAGTCATGTGTGTACAGCGAGTACAGCTGGGGACTGAGGCAGCAGCCTTAGGGTGCTCCGGTGTTGAGGACCAGAGTGGATGAGATGTTGTTCCCAATCTTCACCACTTGAGGCCTGCCCGTCAGGAAGTCCATAATCCAGTTACAGATGGGGGCGCCCAGACCTAGGTCCCTCAGTTTCAGGACCAACTTGGAGGGAATGATGGTGTTGAACGCAGAGCTGTAGTCAATGAACAGCTGTCTGACGTAGGTGTCCCTCCTGTCTAGGTGCTGCAGGGCCATGTGTAGTGCCAGGGAAATGGCGTCGTCTACAGACCTGTTTGGTCTGTATGCAAACTGGAGTGGGTCTAGGGACTCAGGGATGGACAAGTTTCTATGTGACATTACAAGTTTCTTCAGTCACTTCATGGCTATGGGTGTTAAAGCCACTGGACGATAATCATTGAGGCATGTTACCTTGGTCTTTTTGGGTAACGGCACAATGGTTGTCACTTTGAAGCACGCTGGGACAACAGACTGTTGTAGTGATGTGTTGTAGATGTCGGTGAACACAGGAGCCAGCTGGTCAGCGCAGGTCTTGAAGACGTGGGATGGAACTCTGTCTGGGCCGGCTGCCTTCCCTGCCTTCACCCTCCTGAAGGTTCTGCGGACCTCGGACTCGGACAGTTGTAGAACGTAGTCCTCTGGGCTGATGTTCAAGTTGTTTTTCGGCTCATGGTCCCTTTCAAAGCGAGCGAAAAACGTGTTTAGCTCGTCTGGTAGGTTAGGGTCATTGTTGGTGACTCCCCCTGAGCTCCCCTTGTAGTTGGAGACCCTCAGACCTTGTCACATATGTCTGGTGTCAGAGCCCCCGAACTGTAATTCCAATTCGTTTTTGTAATCCAGTTTACCCTTCTTGATCGCTTTTCTGAGTTCGTACTTGGCCTTCTTGTAGAGATCGGAGTCGCCTGTTGTGAAAGCGGTACTCCTTCCTTCGTTCCTTAAGTTTGTTCCGTATGTCAGCATTCATCCATGGTTTGCGGTTCGGAAATGAGCGAACAGACTTGGTCGGGATGCATTCTTCCACTAGTTAATGTATGCTGTGACATGATCTGCATACACATCTAGGTCAGTTGTCTTGAATACACTCCAGTCAGTGATTTCTAGCCCCCCCTGCAGGTGTAGTACGGCATCGTCTGTCCAGTGACACACGTTCTTTACAACTGTGGGCGTGGTCTTCAACTTCTGCGTGTAAGCGGGAAGTAGAGGCACAGAGGCGTGGTCTGATTTACCGAAAGCCAGCCGCGCAACAGCGCAATTCAACACAGGTAGGCAAGAGAACAAGTACAAAAAGTGCATTTCAACAGGCCACACAAGCTAACAGTACAGTCGGTTGGCTCCCTAGATTTTACACAATAAGTACATCAAAGAGGGCTGCCACCATCATAACATTGTCATCTATATAACATTACACTATCATACTTTGCTGGACTTTCTGGACTCATTACAGACACTGCACTGTTCTGCACTGTACTGCACTGTATTCATGATGCTGCTGCACTACTGGCACTTTAAAAAGTTTTTTGCACAATTACAAACATGTACATCTCATCCATCAGTCACTTTATTGTTCTTTTTATTCTTATTTTTAATTGTGTTCAGTATTTTATAGTATAGTGTTGTAGAAAAGTCATACTGCGGGAGGGAATGAGGGGTAAATCTTGAATCTTGAATGTTGAAACAGGGGCAATGACAAATAGGGAAGCCCTATTACAACAAGACGTATAACAAAATGGATCTTAAAAAAACAAAGAAAACAACAGGGCAACCTGCTGCTGACGTGTATCCTGTCGCTCAGCCACGCAAACCTGCTGGCTTCGCGTGACGGCCGTCCCTCGGCCGTCCCCTGGGGGAGGGGCGAGGGGCGAGGGGGGGGGCCCACGGGAAGTGTGGAGCATCTCCCGGGCCGCGGTGACGCATTAGCGCACCGAGACTGTTTGGGTTCCAGACCGTCCCAGGAGCCGACTGACGTCTCCCTGCTTCCTTATCTTAATGACCGTTAACCGTTTCTGCTCTGTGTCAGCTCCACGGGCCTCACCCCGAGGGACAGGAAGAGAGATAGAGAGAGAGAGAGAGAGAGAGAGAGAGAGAGAGAGAGAGAGAGAGAGAGAGAGAGAGAGAGAGACTGAGGGACACACAAATGAGGCCGCCGAAGATATACAGAGGGAGAAAAAGACGGACGGGGGGCCCCAGATAGAGAATTCCTGACAGCTGATAAGGGAAGCAGAAGGAGATCCAGTTTACTGCACTGATAGCGCAGGAATGCCCCGCCAGATGATGATGGCTGGGCCCCCGGACTGCGCTCGCCCCTATGTGTGCTTGCCAAGACCCATCGCCATCCACTGCCTGCATGCTCGTCTTGTCGCCTCCCTATTTTTTCTTCTCCCCCAGGAAACCCCCTCCCCCCTTCCCCCTCCTCCTCCTCCTCCACCCACCCCTCCTCCTCCTCCTCCTCCTCCTCCTCCTCCTCCTCCTCCTCCTCCTCCTCCTCCTCCTCCTCCTCCTCCTCCTCCATCCAGCCACCCTCCCACTCCTCCTCCTCCTCCTCCCCCTCCTCCTCCTCCTCCTCCTCCTCCTCCTCCTCCTCCTCCTCCTCCTCCACCCACCCCTCCTCCTCCTCCTCTTCCTCCTCCTCCTCCTCCATCCACCCACCCTCCCACTCCTCCTCCTCCTCCTCCTCCTCCTCCTCCTCCTCCTCCTCCTCCTCTTCCTCCTCCATCCATCCACCCACCCCTCCTCCTCCTCCTCCTCCTCCTCCTCCTCCTCCTCCTCCTCCTCCTCCTCCTCCTCCTCCTCCTCCATCCACCCACCCACCCCCCTCCCCCTCCTCCTCCTCCTCATCCATCCACCCACCCACCCCCCCTCACCCTCCTCCTCCTCCTCCTCCTCCTCCTCCTCCTCCTCCTCCTCCTCCTCCGCCTCCTCCATCCACCCACCCATCCACCCTCCCCCTCCTCCTCCTCCTCCCCCCCCTCCTCCTCCTCCTCCATCCACCCACCCACCCACCCCCCCTCCCCCTCCTCCCCCTCCCCCTCCTCCTCCTCCTCCTCCTCCTCCTCCTCCTCCTCCTCCTCCTCCTCCTCCTCCTCCTCCATCCACCCACCCACCCCCCTCCCCCTCCTCC
>CM051010.1:3186638-3189138 GCA_027704905.1 Muraenolepis orangiensis | reverse complement strand
TGTGTTTGTGTGTATTAGTCTGTGTGTCTGTGTCTGTGTGTGTGTGTGTGTTTGTGTGTATGAGTCTGTGTCTGTGTCTGTGTCTGTGTGTGTGTGTGTGTGTATGAGTCTGTGTGTGTGTGTGTGTGTGTGTGTGTGTGTGTGTGTGTGTGTGTGTGGGGGGGGGGGGGTGGGTTCAAGGTCTCCGAGCCGGCGGCAGAACAAAGCCCCTCTACGGTGGTGACTCCAGCCCGGGGCAGACGGTACAGAAGCCACACGAAGCAGACAGGAAGCAGCACACACATGGGACAGCAGTGTGTGTGCAGCAGCAGCAGGAGCTGTAGTAGTGCTCGACCTTTGACCTGCATTGATCTGATCCTTTCAGCCTCGGGAGAAAGTCAGGAAGCAGGGAGCGGGGAAATGTGCGTGGACGCACGTCCCTCCATCGGCGCTTCGCCTCATGTCGCCATGACGCTTTGGTGCCTATTATTGTCTTCTACCCCCCCCCCTCCCCCCCTCTCTTGGCCGGGGGGAGGGGGGGGGGGGGGGGGAAAACCTTGACTCAGATGAGGATATGTCACACGTACACACATATACACACACACACAAATATGATGTGTATGTACACATACTTGTACACACTCTCACAAATGATGTATAACCACACACACACACACACACACACACACACACGCACACACACACGCACACACACACACAGAAGTCAAGCCGGCGGGGGATATGTGGGAGTAGGAATTATGAGTGAGTTTGTTGTACTTGCAGTTGTTCTCTGTCTCTGAAGAATAGAATAGTGTGCTGTGTCCTATCTGCTCCATCAGGCCCCAGTGACAGTGTGGAGACAGGCCGTCTGGCCGATCGCTGTCGGACACTCTCTGACTCATAGCATGCAGTCAACCGCAACACAGGATGGAGTGTGTGTGTGTGTGTGTGTGTGTGTGTGTGTGTGTGTGTGTGTGTGTGTGTGTGTGTGTGTGTGTGTGTGTGTGTGTGTGTGTGTGTGTGTGTGTGTGTGTGTGTGTGTGTGTGTGTGCGTGCGTGCGTGCGTGTGTGTGAGGGTGCGTGAGGGTGACTGTGTGTGTGTGTGTGTGTGTGTGTGCCTGTGCGTGTGTGTTTGTCTGCATTTGTTGGAAGGCCGGTTTCGTGCAGTGCCCGAAAGATGCCTCATGTGCACCTCCATGAGAAGCAGACAATACAAGTCACAACACACCAAGTCAACGAGATGTCCACTCGAAGTCCACTATAGCCCGGCACTGAGGTCTGGATAGCAGTTACAGTGACTGTACTGTTCTGCACTTTAAAATGCTACCATATGTATATATCATCCATCAGTCAGTTCTTATTGTGTACAGTATTTTTATAGTATAGTGTTGTATGGTATAACTTATAGTACAGAGTGTGTTTTTTTGCATAGCATAGTTTAGTATAGTATTGTTGTAGGAAATTCATACTGCATGGGGATACTGCATTTATTCTTGAATCTCTTGAACCAGGCAACCTGTACCGTCCTAATGCTCAGAAAGGGGAAATATACTTCCATATTTAAATATAACATAAATATAGAAATATATATATATATATATATATATATATATATATATATATATATCTTTTTTTTTTTAAATCTTTTATCTTGTATCTATTGTCCAGTGGCTCACTGGCTCTCTATCTTCACATCTCATGCAGCTGATTTGTTTGTCTGGTTGTGAGTCCCTGCCAACTGCCAGACCTGTGGGTGGATGGCAAGCAGGTTTTTTGGTGGGTAATGAGGTGTTTGTATCAACAGGAGCAAACGGGTGTTTGGTGAAGCAGGGTTGAGTTGCAGTTAAGTTTTATGGTTTTGGTCTGAAGTTTTTGAAGGCGCCCTCTTTGGCAAAAACGGCACAGCTGCGATCTTCACGCGGCCTCCGCAACTCTCAAGTTGCCCTCCTCTCATCTCCTGCTTCACAAACTTGCCAGCTAAAAGCGTCCGCCCGTTTTGGAAGTTCCCACGTTCGCATCGGCTCAAAGACGACAAATAAAAGGGCTGGGGAAGATGAGACCTCCGTGACTCGACCTGAAAGTGATACTTCTGATACGTTCTGACGAATTTTCCTGCAACGTCTATGACGATGATGGACGGCTCTTCGCTTTTTTCCCCAAAATTCGGGGCTGCTTGATTTCCAAGAGGAGAGTTCCACATGGCGGGCGTTATCTGCCGGGGATCAGTCGAGGATGGGTCGTCTGCGTGTTTCTTAGTCGCAAAAAAAAAGAAATGCAGTGAATCAGTTCATTGTGCTGATAATCATAATGGAAGGCTTTCTGTGCAGGAACAGAGCATGCCATAAACCAACAGGGGTGTGGAGAATTCAAGTAGTTTGAGTTGGCATCGTCGTAAAAAAATTAAAAAAAACAACGGAACGCCAGCATGGGATCCAGCATGGGATCCAGCATGGGATCCAGCATGGGATCCAGCATGGGATCCAGCATGGGATCCTAATGGAGGAAAGGAAAACTCACAAAC
>CM051010.1:3179138-3181638 GCA_027704905.1 Muraenolepis orangiensis | reverse complement strand
ATGCTCATTCAATGGGGTGGATGTGTCCGTCAACCCCATATACCACCGCCCCTCCATCCCCCTGTCCCCAGCCTCCACCACCACCCACCACCCACCACCCACCACCACCACCACCACCCCCCATTCCATCCCCTCCTCTCCTCCCTCGCCAGGCCTTATCTACGGGTCGAGGAGCACAGACTCCGGACTGTGCAGACAGTGCTATCTAGCCGGTCTATGTCTCTATATACACAAGGAAATCACCCGGTCCGTGTGAAGAAATGAAAGCTGCCTACAGACATCCTGCCCCTGGAACTTGTGGGGGGGGGGGGGGGGAAAGAAGAAGAGGAAAAACAACAGATAGATAATTTGGAAGGCTGATTCAGCTCGGGGAAGGGGGGGGGGGGGGCAGTCACACACACACACACACACACACACACACACACACACACACTATGGGCCCTGAGAGCGTTTTAAACCGCTGGTGCCTTTAAACATGAGCCCAAAACTCTCTCTTTTCTGCTCATCGGAACACGTCAAGGACAAGGACACCGTGGTGTGTTGGGTACCCTGTCCTGCATTGGCCTCCGTCCCAGGCAGTGTGTCCAAGAAACACGCTGGTTGTGTTTCATCAACACTGTTTGCGAGGCTACTGCAAAAGCCAAGTGCCTCTTTTGTGTGTTTTGTGTTATTCTGGTGACAGCGGGCGGTACAAACACCCGAACGAACACAGCGTAATTACACAGTACACTGTGTACACCATTTTTGGAGTTAATTGTGTTCATCATATTTGGGTCACAGACGTGTTACAGATAACAAGATGAATCCCAATGGGCAGTGTGGCCTCGGCAGTTGGTCTTAATGTGGCTATTCCAAAGGTGGGGTACGTGTACATTACATTACATTACATTACATTTCAGTCATTTTGCAGACGCTTTTATCCAAAAGCAACTTACAATCGTGTGTTTCAACAAAGGAAGGTAGGAGAACAACTCGTCACCAGAAGTCAAAAGTGCATTTAATTTCTAACAAGTCTCCAAGAACTGAACCAGTGCTCAGGTAGAAGTACAATAGGTTCAGGTAAAAGTACAGTAAGGGAAAAGTACAATAAGTTGGCAAACAATATATAACAATATCTAGAACAATATCTACCTATCTATAATATGTAATCTACTTAGATAATCGACTTAGCATGTGTACCCCCAGGGGTAGGTACAGTTACGTCGGGGGTATGACAACAAAAAATGATCTGTAATAGCCTCTCTGTGTCAAAAATAAACCCACTTTAAAAATAAATAAAAATCCTAAAAAGAAATACTCTGCTTCAGCTGGTCACTTATTATATGTGGTTGTTGCAAGAAAAGAATATTACATTTCTTCTTATCATTTAAAAAAAACATTTTATTGTAACATTTCCAGAGAAGTCATTCATATTGTGCTTGAGCTGATGTGCATCTCTCATTGTTTGAAATATCAGAGGGCCTTAATGTACTTAATGGCCCCTGAGTTAGTTAATAACACCGTGTTATGTAACATCATATGAGAGGTGTGGCCCTCCCTACACCTCTCATATGATGTAGACAGCAGGAGGTTCAGTGTTCGAGGCGGTACAGGACCTCTCAAAGCTTGGGAACCACCGTCTTAATGAATGTCGGGCCTAGAGCCGCCTACTGTCTGAGGGACGAGGGGACAGAGCCGGCGGCATGGCGCAGACAGCTCAGCGCCGGCCGGGCAGACGTCAGGGGGGTCAGAGGTCACGGGCACAGGAGGAAAAAGCGACCTCACGGTGGGATTCGGCGCTCGGTTGATGTTGACTTAGCTTTCTCTCCCACCCCCCCCCCCCCCCCCCCCTCCTGCCGTTCGTTCCTTCTCGGCACCTCCATTTTCGCTGACCTGCTCGCCGCTCGCCACGGGAGTGCGAGACCAGAACGAGACCCCCTCCGTGGGCGGTGGAGATGGTGGTGTGGTGGTGATAGTGGGCGAAGGGGGGAGGAGGTGTTCGATCGCCGAAGTGATCTCGATCAGCGGGGGGGGGGAAAAAAACGCTGACTTTTCAACACCGCTTGACAGAACAAGTGTTTGGGATTCCTGAGAGCGCCGGAGGTTTCCATGTCAGCGAGAGTCTCTCCCCCCTGCTGCCAGGGGGGAGAAGTGTCACGGATCCCACGGCTCTGGGACGACATCTCTCTCTCTCTCTCTCTCTCTCTCTCTCTCTCTCTCTCTCTCTCTCTCTCTCTCTCTCTCTCTCTCTCTCTCTCTCTCTCTCTCTCTCTCTCTCTCTCTCCCTTTCAAATGGTACGCGTTGTACCGCAAATTCGCTGAGCGCCTTGAAGCCGTAGCACCAGAGCGGGTTCCGTTACTGATGATCAAGAAGTGAAGATGACATTTTGGTTTCGATGCATCGCTCCCAGAGAGGGGTTGGTCGGCCGAGGACTTCCATTACGATAACCCCTGGCGGCCATTAAGAGCTGGAAGGTCCGGCACTGACGTTGCAGCGGTAAACCCTGGGCAGGATGAGAAC
>CM051010.1:3136638-3174138 GCA_027704905.1 Muraenolepis orangiensis | reverse complement strand
CGTGTGCAAGGCAAGGCGGCGTCCATCTTACTCCTCCTCCTTTATGAAATCAAAAACAGCCATCTAAAATACATAAACAGCCCTGCGACGGCTCCTCTATTTGGTATTTTGCAAGCGCCACTAACCGCCACCCCCCCCCCTCTTGTCTGCCCTCCTTGCCTGGACGGACCACCAATGTTTCGGTGGCGCCACGGCGCTCGCCGACTCCGCCGTAATCAGGAACAGCGCTGGGGCAATGGCTATCACAGAGGGTTTCTTTCCCTTTCCTTTGTTTTTCCCCTGCACATTTCCTTCCTCGTTTTCTTAGATATTCTCCCCGCACTGATGTAAGTCCAAACAGAGGCCTATTTAGAAAGTAAACAGATGAATGGGAAGAGAGGGGGGAGGTCCCGGAGGTCTGGCGCCCTCTGCGCTAGCCGCCTCTGGCGCGGACTGACACAGGCCTGTAGATACGTACGCCATGAGAAAATGCACGGCCAATCTCTGACCAGCAGGAACTAGCGCAGCCGAGGTCGCTCGAGTCACTAGTCACGAGTGACTGTTTAGTTGTTGTTGTTGTTGTTGTTGGCGCGACGCTGTCGGGGGTCGTCCGACTTGGGCGCCGTCCGGCGTGGACGGGATCAAGTGAGAGCGGTTACATTGCAGTAAGCGCAATGAAACTGAATCAAATGTAGAATCTTTCGTTTGTTTCATAGGTAACCGAGAAGAACGTTGTTTTGGTTCCAGATGTTCTTCACTTGAATATGATTAAGATCTCATATTTGCACCGTACCAAATTCTTTTTTGTTCATGCCTCTATTAGGATCAAGCAGTCTTGGAGAAATCCATGGGACATGATCCCCCCCCCCCTTATAAATGATTTATTTCCATGCCATTTTTGTCAAATGTTCTGCCAGTAATGCCAGCCTCCTAGCTAAAAAAGCCCTAGGACGCGGTATTGGAAAATATGAACTTCACAATGGTTAATACATGGGTCCAAAAGATGAGATGTTGACAGATCTGCGTTTGAGTCACGCCATGGAGGCTGGAATGTCTTCAGGGAGGGTGAGAGAGGAGGGGGGGGGGGGGGTGGAAGAATGGGCGCCAAGGGGCCTCCAGGGTGGGTGGGGGTGGGTGGGCTGGGTGGGGGACGGTAAGGGCTAAGTGTTGACCTCTAAGGATAGACCCGCTAAACAAAAAATGGCCACTGGCTTTTCCGGGTGTGTTCTATTCTACCAGGATTTCCTTTCTCTTTGCTTTCAGCCCACACCGTGTACACACAGAGCACCGGGGACACGGCTTCGCGGCAGGCTGGCCCCATTGTGAGTGGCGAGTGGGGGCCTCGCCGCTGAGGTCATGCGAGGAGCCCGGCCGAGCGCCAGACTGGCAGGCACTCGGCGGCTTCCTCTTAAGATAGAGAGATCAAGTGAATCAGAGTTAGGAGTCGTTACCCTTTAAGAGTCCTAATGACCACTGGCCTCTTTTCTCTCTCTCTCTCCCCCCCCCCCCTCTTGCACACTGCTGCACCTGTAAGATACTGCATATTATGAAGATGGTCTTTTTTTCTGCTATCATCCATTTTTCATCGACTGGTTCTTCTTTCTACTTTCAAGCAAAAACGAGATCTCATCCCTCGACTCAATGCGGTCGGCGTTAGCATTAGCATATATATAATTGGAGCGCCATTTAGTCACGCGCTGGACTTCTGCCCCTGTGCGGATATGGCGGTACCTCTTAAGAAGATCCATTGTTCACCATTGTAGCGCAGGGCTATAAACAAAGCCCAGAGACGAGCCAATTGATTCAAATTAGGCCGTCAGTGTCGGGAGATGACTCATGATGATGAATTTCCCATTGGCAAGAAAGCTGACCGAGATGCCGCTGAAATACTTCAAGGATGGGGTCTCGGAACACATGATTATATCAATGGTACAAATATGAAGATCTCTCTGCCATTGAAATAGTACTCCTAAAAAGCAATCATATGTTGTATATCCGGGGGGCAGGATTGTCTAGTGGTTGTACGCTGAAATGCTCAGAACCGGTCGGTTCTGAATCTGTGGTTCTGGGTGAGGGTTAGATCGGTCACAGTCTTAGATTGGTGTTGGTGGTTCTTCAAATGTACATTGAACTTGGCTTGAGGCTTGAGATGAACTACAAACGGCCAAAGACCTAAAAAAAAAACCCACTGGGATGCCACCCCCATCTCATCAATGAACTCTTCCTCCATTTAAACAATGGATCATTTTTCATAGGTTTATCACTCCTCCCTTTCCCACCTGGGTCTGCACAGACCCAATGAGGACCCTGTCTGGAGCTTCCCTGTCTGCTCCCCATGTCCACCATGATTCAATACCCCCCCCTCCCTCCCCACCAATCCTCTCCCCCTCTGCATGTTCTTCCCTTCCTCCATGTAAGTGATTTACTGGAGGGGAGCTGAAGTGGAAGACACAGCAGCACCAGGCATGGTAATTATTAGCTTTTCCCTGTGCACAGGGCAGAATAAGTGACTCTTTTTTTCGGGAGGATCTTCGGGAGTTGGGCGAGGCGTAGTAGCGGTAGTAGTATAGCTAGCCATGCCCTCTGTTTGAATATAAATCTTACTTTGAGGAAAGACACAGAGGTCACGGAGCAGACCCTTGCGCACCGCCGCCGCGGTGCTTAAATCACTCCGTTTCCCCCCCCCCCCCCCGGTTATGGAGGAATACGAGGCCACCTATTTGCCTTGCACATCTGACGGCAATCGCCCGGAAGCGCCCGGCTGTCTCTTTCTCTTCCAAAGAAATGTTTAACGTTTAACCAACGCTGAGGCGTATGCGAGAGTGAATTCAGGGAATCAAACAAAACAACCCACAACTGCTCATATTAGAGTTATTGGCCAGAGTATAATAATAAACAGCCACTTTGGACCACAGGAAGCATGGTGGTGCGTTCATGTCCAGACCACAGGCAGAGATAGAGAGAGGGAGAGAGGGAGAGAGAGAGAGAGAGAGAGAGAGAGAGAGAGAGAGAGAGAGAGGAGAGAGAGAGAGAGAGAGAGAGAGAGAGGGAGAGAGGGAGAGGGAGAGAGAGAGAGAGAGAGAGAGAGAGAGGAGAGAGAGAGAGAGAGAGAGAGAGAGAGAGGGAGAGGGAGAGAGAGGGAGGAGAGAGCAGGAGAGCAGGCCTCATACTGTTAGTGATTGTGAACCACCATAATCATTATCAGCTCAGTGGTAGAGAGTGGTTCCCACTCCGGCCAGGCGGCTCTCTGTCTGACCTGTCTGTGGTGTGGCAGGGCTCTGGTGTGTGGGAGAGCCATAGGTCTGCTAAGGGCCCGGGGTGTGTGTGTGTGGGGGGGGGGGGGGGGGAGAGAGAGAGAGAGAGAGAGAGAGAGGGGGGGATAGCGGCTGATGGGGGGGGGGGAGGTAAGGTTTGTTCAGCGTCTGCCGCCTCCCTTGAATATTTGAATGCCATTAACAGCTATGGTCCCGATGACATGTCTTTCCTGAGCCAGACCTTTTTGTCTGAACCTCTCCGCTCTGAGCCAAGGAGGGGGCCCGATGGGGGCCCGATGGGAGCCCGGTGGGGGCCCCTGGAGGCGCCTGAAGGCCCTCGGTCCGCCATACGCCACTTGTCTATTTCGGGAGGTCATTTGGAGCCGGACGCTGTGTCTCCCCAAGTCCAGCCTGTCTGCTGATAGCGACTATCAACCCCGCCGCCTCTTAAGCGGGAGCCACGGCAATTTGCGCGAGTGACGCCAAGCAGGGCAGTTATCAGAACCCCAACGCTGCTAAGTTCTTCTAATGAGCATCCTCGAAGGGAGGAGCAGGGGAGGGACGGGTGGGGAGGGAGGGAGAGGGGGGGAGGGGAGGAGGGGGGGGGGGGAGAGAGGAGAAAACAACACCATTACCCGCTGTTCTGTTCGCACAGGAAATTTTTAACAAAATGTAACAATTTTGACGTCTTGTATCGTATAACGATATGTGGAGGTTGCTCATTACGGCGTTTCAGTTTAATAAAGTACTCCATCTCATGTCTATCCTATTTTATATATATATAATATCAATATATACATATATACATATAATGATATATACATATATATATATATTCATATACATATATAATGTATATATATATCTATATATATAGATATATATATATCTATATATATATACTGTATATGTGATAGGGCTTCACACAAGGGTTTTTGTCTGGGAAAATGAAGATGAACTGTGATCAGCATGGCTTTTTATTGTGTGTTTTTTCACATGAATGACCGCATTTCGTGTTCAAGGAACACTAGTAACTGAGGTATGGGATTTATTTATATTTATTTATAAAAACACCTTTGTGTGGTCGAGGCTTCTTGCATGAGGTAATGCTGTCATCAAAAATATCGGCAATCAAGCATACAAAATTGGACAGATGTTTTCAACTATAGCGATGGAAGCAGATATTAATTTCTTAGCGCTGCTTGCAACGCTGTGTAGCGGCAGAGGCTGCCAGTTCGCTCATGAATGTAGTGCTACTCCCGACAGGTGGTGTGAAGCCAGTTCCTGGCCAGGTCCATTAAATATGCCAGATTCAAGATGTATTTTTATATTCGTACAATGGGATGCTTACTCCACATTCACTCCCGCAAGTACGTGTGACTGCAATTGCGGATCCAAGATGGTCTTTGTCGCTATGCTCTGTGCAAAGTCCATTCAGCTCTTCAGCCCTTCATCTCAGGCTTCAAAGGGTTTGATCTTTATGTGTTTATTTTTAAATGAATATAATATAATAAATAATCAATTTGTTTTGTCCATGATTCAATACAGTGTGGAGTGTGTGTGGTGGATGGCGGGTTTAAGTAGCCTCACCTCACCTTAGTCAGACTGATTAGACTCTGTGAGGCTGGGTGAGGCTGCACACCTATGGGGTCATCGGTAACCAAGACCCACAGGGCATGGACCATATCCAACGGCCAACTACAATCTCTTCATCCTGTGTCCTTGCCTCCGGGAGGAGCCCAAAGTAGCCATTTTAGTGTCATGTGGCAGCGGGGACTGCCACATACAGTACAACCAAATGTCAATACAATAATGACGAAGATAATGTATTCACCACCTACTCTGCATGTAAGAAATGTTCTTTGGTTGGCTATAGCTATGATATCATATTTATGGTAACACTTTGGTACCAATGAAAGTGGCCAAAGGCAACACAAATCAAAGGTCTGCCTCCGTTACCCACTTGTTATTCATAACTCATAATTATGATGATTTGATTGCAGTCTCTTCTACACTTGGCACAATATACAGGACAACATTAAATGACAACTTTAGGCTGTGTCATTCTCTATGTGTGTTATTTTAAGTGTACGATGATGAGGGTGCGAGGCAGGGGAAAGTCCCCTGCGGTTGGTGCGGGCCCTCAGGGTGAGATGGCGCCCACACCACAGAATGTGCGGCACCGCTGGGACCGGACAGCCAATCGGAACGCAGCTTATTGACAAAGAGGCCATAAGAGGCCTCGCCAAACCAAGTGGAGACGCTCCAAACAATAATAAGCAGAGGTGGGAACAAGAGTGAGTTGGGGGGGTGGTGGGGGGGAGAGTGGGCTTAGACAGGGTGTGGCTTTCACCTACAGGGCTTGATACCTTTACCTCTAGACCACGCCTCTATGTAGCTGCTAAGAGAAATGCCTGGATAATGAAGCTTAATGCGCTCGGGCAATTATGAATGTAACCTAATCTGGATGTCAAACGGTGGCCTGTCTTCATCACTCACTAAACAAAGGCTGATGGAATGGGAACATTTTATCGGGGCACAATGGCTGCTTCTGTCTGTTCCATCGCCGTACCATCATTGCTACGGCCCTGCTGACGTCGCCTTTCAGGAAAGGAGGTCAGAAAACAAAGATAACAGAGATAACCCTCACTATTGATCTGCTGCTGCTTTTCAAAAGACGGCCCACAGATGATTATCTCGGGATGATGTTTGGGATTGTTTGGAATCCAAGGTGGTTCACATGAAATCTTGCTGTGCTGATGTAACTGAGCTTTAAGAGGTTTAAGGCGCATAGGTGTGCTTGCGTGCATGTGCACCGTATTGTGGTGTGTGTGTGTGTGTGGGTGTGTGTGTGTGTGTGTGTGTGTGTGTGGTGGTGGGGGGGGTGGGTGGGTGTGCATGTGAGTGCGTGCGCATACGAATGTGAGTGTGGCATACGGACCATGGGCATAGATAGTGTGTATAGTCGTGATACCAAAGAGGATGTGTGCACAATCTTGTTATGCACATTCCGTGCGGCTGGTATTGTGACTCGATCCCCAGACTTTAATCTAAGTCTGTGTTTGGGCTTTTCTGAGGTGTGGATTAGCGGCTGTGTCGAGTCAGGCCCAGGCGAAGGCCCAGCAGGTCAGCCCAGAGAGAGAGAGAGAGAGAGAGAGAGAGAGAGAGAGAGAGAGAGAGAGAGAGAGAGAGAGAGAGAGAGAGAGAGAGAGAGAGAGAGAGAGAGAGAGAGAGAGAGAGAGAGAGAGAGAGAGAGAGAGAGAGGAGAGAGAGAGAGAGAGAGAGAGAGAGAGAGAGAGAGAGAGAGAGAGAGAGAGAGAGAGAGAGAGAGAGAGAGAGAGAGAGAGAGAGAGAGGCCCACGTAAGCAGACTCCACCGCTGCTGAATGGACTCATAATGGCCCCGGATCAGAAGGAATGAATGTGATCGTGGAGCCTTGCTACTGACAGCCCATCCCTGGGGACATGAATCCCCCCCCACCGATACACACGGATCCCAACAAAAACACAGTCCCCCCCCCCGGGCGCTGTCTCTCCGGACTCGGCGTCTCCAATACAACTGCGCAAATCCAATTGCCTCCAATTAAAGTTTTAACTATTGTTCTTTTTCTCTGTGGCTCCGCCAAACCCCCCTTCAGTCTCATGATACAAAAACACTCTTGACTGCATGGAATCCGGACAATAGGCAGAGTGATACAGTTGTTTGTGGAATGCCCTAAATGGCATGGCATTTTATTTTGTGCTGTGGTTTGTGCAACTGAATGGCCGTATAACCTCGAGTCTGTGACCGATTGGGTCTGTGATGTGTCGGTTAAGGGAATTCTGCCTGATTCCACATCCCAACAGACAACACTGCAGGCATTTTGCACGCAGGGCAGATTGACTAATGTGGCCGAGGCTCGGGGCTTCTCCTCCCCGCTCGTGTTGCGACTTTGACTTGTGCTTTCGCCATAATCGTTCACACCTAAGTTGTTATTATCATTATTAATAACAGTTGCCTGAATAACAAACTGGATGAAGTATCTACTGTATGTATCGGCCTGTTCTCAAACCTGTATCATGTTCATGATAGTAGTGTTGTTTTGTGCTTGTCTCTGTAGTAAAGGTGTAATTTAAATGTATACAAAGAAAAAATATGGTATGGTTGAGTTAAGTTTTTAAACTGAAAAATAGACAATATGGTTGGAAAATGGCACATAAAGCAGACTGTTTTCCAGTCTAACATGTGCCTAACATAAACATAAGACTACTGCTCAGGTCAGAATGCACACAGCTGGTGTGCCAGAGCTCTGATCTTTAGTGTGCAGACCTGTACATCTGATCAAAGCAAAGGAAAGGTATGCATTTCAATAGTGTTCTTCAATAAAGACATTATTTTGACCACTTATTTTCCTTTCACATAAGCCACTGGCTTTATGTTATAAGCACCTCAGCCCTGGTTGATCCTATATTTAATTTGATTCATTCTGCCGTTTCTGTGAAGTGTTGGTTGTGAGCTGGTCCGGTGTGACCACTGCGATATTACCCAGAGATCAGTTACTAACTCCTGGCTGCTACACCACTAGTCATTCCATATCATCCATATTCCATATCACAAATTCAGGCTATTCATGTTTCATCAAATATAAAAGTTGCATAAACACTACAAAGGAAACCCCTTTAAAGATAAATACAGCCATGAATACATCCGATATAACATAGCTAGTAGTTCATTTTGATATATAGTTATATTGACTTGGATATGTTTATATTCATCCTGGGGAAATATTGGAATACTCCTGCCACCTCCTGACACTATTAAGAAATACCAACGGAGCTAAAGTGGTTGGCTGATTGATGTGTATCTCTTACACATCACCCTCGGCTGCTTGACTACTCGGGTGTTGTGACGGATACACAAACCGACCTGTCCACTCCAGCACTCGTCTCTCAGGTGTACATGGCAACAATTGCTGTCAATCACAAACATCTTCTAGTCTGAGCCTGAATTGAAAAGAGAGACGTCCTACTCATTCATGATTTGGGCAAAGATACAATGTTTTTTTACTTGTAAGCTAATGGGAAATGTGAAACAACAAATGTATATAATCCTTGAGATGAAGCCACAGAAGGAAGCAACGTCTTTTGATCTTTTCCGCCCTAACCCTAACCGCCAAAGCACAACAAAAGCTCAACACATGCGTACATAATGCCTTGGAGGTTGTTTTCAATGCCAGATCTGAATCACGGCGTCCTGAAACCTTTATTCATGTCATGTGTCTTTTTTGGAGCAGAGCCTCACGATCAATCGCGGTGACTTATTGGTCACAATTGTAGTTTTGTACTCCCTTAATTGAAAAGTGTATGACAGTGATTTAAATGAAGCGGTCCTTTAACAGTTTTCTTTTCCTTGTCTGACATGTGATTGAGTTACAAAAGGGGAATGTATTTGCAACAGGTGCCACTAACACAGTGCAGGCATGAAGGCCTCCATGTCCACCTCGGTAACCTCCGTGTGCCCCGAGCCCTCGGCCTGCCAGGGAAACCTGACTCCGGTTCAGACACTGGCACAGCGCTACTGCTGCTGCCTTCACAGCCCCTTCTGGTGCAGGCCTGAGAGCCACAGAGATGTCCTCTTCAGGCAACTCTAGTACCACGTGTGTGTGTGTGTGTGTGTGTGTGTGTGTGTGTGTGTGTGTGTGTGTGTGTGTGTGTGTGTGTGTGTGTGTGTGTGTGTGTGTGTGTGCGAGAGTGTGTGTGTGTGTGTATGTGTGTGTGTGTGCGAGAGTGTGTGTGTATGTGTATGTGTGTGTGTGTGTGTGTGTGTGTGTGTGTGTGTGTGTGTGTGTGTGTGTGTGTGTGTGTGTGTGTGTGTGTGTGTGCATGTGCATGTTTGTGTGCCTGGTGGTGGTGTGTGTTTCGGGGGGTACGCGTTTGTGTATGTACGAGTGGGTCTGTGTGAGTTTGTGAGTGTGTATTGTATATACGTGTGTGTGTGTGTGTGTGTGTGTGTGTGTGTGTGTGTGTGTGTGTGTGTGTGTTCTGTGTTTTAATGACATTATTTTATGCTGGTGAAATCAAAATAAATAACAGCATGTTGTCAGAGCATGTGGCACATTATCCAACACATGTGCATCACCATAACATATAAAACATTATGGATAGTGTTTATATTAAGAAAAATATAAGCTATTTAAAATGTACAATTAATATGTAAGACAGTTTAATTTGAGATGACTTCCTTTAATTTGCAGTTAATTTCCACTTCAAACGTGGCTGCATCTATTTTTTTATAACCTCTCTCTTTCTGACCAATGGCTGTGGGCGGGGGCCAGCCCTGAATGTCTTTCAGCCAATCAGCTGCCCTCATTCTTGAACTTTGGCTTTATGGGTCAAGTTAATACATCGAGGGGTATGGCTTAGCCTTACTGAATTCAGAGAAAGACTGTCTTAACTCTTAAATGTCCAGATTGAAATATGAACCGAAACTAGTAACAATTGTGCTCATGATGACAATACACATTTAAGAATATGAAAAGCAATTGTTATTTTAAACCAAATTTTATTTAAATTCATTTCAAGAGAACATCATCGTACAGTTCATCACACATGTCTAAATCAGCTGCTTTAAAGAGGAGGAACAATACAAAAGTTGTATACTGTTGACATACAAGATAGACGACACCTGATCCAAACAGATCCACCTGTTTTGAGATTGAAGCCCAAATACGCCATTACCTTGTTTTCAAGATACAAGATACAAGATTTTTTGCCAAGATTTTGATTGGCCATTTGCAACAAGTACAAAGAAATGCTTACTCCTCATTCCCTCCTGCAGTATGGATTTCTAAAACTATATTATAAAAAATATATATACACATTTTGCCTCATGCCACGATAAATTAAATAACAATAACAGGCTTACACGAGCTACCCTAAATGCATCAGTGTTGTTTTGAATAGTAGTAGCATGAATGCATGCTGCCTATATACTCAGGGAACTGTTTTATATCATTGAATAGTATGTGATTGACTGTGATGGACTGTATTTTATGAGTCCACAATAGGTATTTTAGCCAACTAGCCTGCATTAAAAGATCAGTAGGCCTAAACATATTTTTTCTCTGAAATAGGCTAAATGATACTGAATAACTCACACAGACACAGACACAGACACACACACACACACACCACACACACACACACACACCACACACACACACACACACCACACACACCACACACCACACACACACACACACACACAACAGACACACACTCACACACACACACTACACATGCATGCATGCTACAAGCAAGAAGGCACAATATATATATATATATATATATATCGATATCATATATATATATATATATATATATATATATATATATATATCGATATATGATATATATATATATATATATATATATACATACAATATATAAAGGATATATACATGTATTATTATTATTATTATTATTATTATTATTATTATTATTATTATTATTATAATGTTGTAGCTAACTTACAACCCAGGCTTATACGGTAATAATTGCTATATCCTGTTGTCGTTCGGGTGTCGGAGGTGCTGTCCTGTTTAATGAAGGGACATGGCACCTATAAACCCACCGTGCGGTCATCGGTGCGTGGGATCCTGGGTTGACTTGCCGCATCAGGTATCTGGCCGCGCCACGCCGTTGGGCTACACACATACATCAAACAATTCACATCCGTCACCGTCCCGTGCTTTGTTTACGTATCCGTAACAGACAGTGAATGCACTTCCAAAACACAGAGCCCTTTTGTACGCGATCAAGGCTCCGATGGATGCTTTAAAAAAAATAAGTGTGTTTTTTTTTTTTTGTTGTTGTTGTCGTTTACATTCGAAATACGGTCATTATGCATGCATGCGTGCGTGAACGTAAAATAAGTTTCAGTAAAACCCTAACTTGTGAGAAGTGGATGTTACGCCTTTAAGAGTTAAGAAACTTGAAACCTTGTTTGCGCAACAATCAGTGCAGCTCAGAGCCGCCAAAGTGTCTAGACTAGCACATGATGGTAGTCAGCCAAAGGCTCCACCGCTCTCCTCGGGGGCCCCGTGTGTGTGTGTGTGTGTGTGTGTGTGTGTGTGTGTGTGTGTGTGTGTGTGTGTGTGTGTGTGTGTGTGTGTGTGTGTGTGTGTGTGTGTGTGTGTGTGTGTGTGTGTGTGTGAGTGTGTGTGTGAGTGTGTGCGCGCGCATGTGTGTGCCTCCATGTGTGTGTGTGAGTGTGTGCGTGTGAGTGTGAAAAAAAAAGGAAAAGGAGAGAGAAACGGGGAAAGAAAGAGAGCTGGGCTGCAGTTTGGCTAGTAGCTCGAGCCCGAGTAGCGAAGCACGAGCGCGTTTCGTTTCCCCACCAGGACTCGGTCGGTTCCGTTTAAAGCTCCGTTTAAACGTGGATATTTTGGGATTTTTTTAAAAGAACTAACAGCGAACTAACTAACAGTGTGTTCGGGAGTGTAGACGACGAGGATCCCGACCACCCACCCACCACCCCTCTCTCTCTCTCTCTCTCTCCTCCTGAGAGCATTTGGATTTATTCGCTTCGAAGTGACCCCCCCTCCTTCATTCATGCTTTCCTCGCCGGGTTTAGAAGTGGACAAACGTGAAGCTATTTGAAGTGAATGAGGCGATTCGGCGCTCGGCTTGTCTTATGTTGACTTATGCTACTTTTTTGTTTGGGGGGGGGATTCTGCTGCTTAAGTTTATCACCTATGTCGTGTGACCATGTACGATGCATTTGCCGTACGCTCGTGTCCAAGAAATCATTCCGAGCGAGCCTGAATAAGAAATAATTGTTTTAAAACAATTTCGTTTCGTCTGCAAATGAACAGCTTATTTGGCTTATTGAATGAATTTTGACTACCACGTCGCAGTGCATTGAATAACGTGATTTTGTTGTTTTATTAGAGCAACACTATTGCATGGACTCTAATGTTGCGGTCCTGTCACCAATGCTCGTCAGTTAGCTGTGCATGCGCTGCACGGCTTTTAACACTCATTAATGTTATACGACGACAATAAACGCATCGGCGACTCACGATTATTCGTACAAGAATACAAACCTATATAGATTTTCAAATTGTCGTATGTTCAGGACGAAACGCTCAGGTCTTGTGCGGCGACTCTGGAGAAGCCGTTTGATTCCAGATACAGAAGGGCAAGATGGAAATGGCCAAACTAGTGAGGGGTGTAGTAGGGACGATTTGTTCGGCAACCACCCAGAGAAAATTCCCAAAACGGAGCTCAGACCGATGACCCCCAGCGGGTCGCTTGTCGCCGGGGACCTAGGGGGCGTGTGTACGCTGAACGCCGCGGAGAGCAGCGGCGGCTCGCGGGCCACCTCGGACCAACATGGGGGTGCGGTGTGCGTCCAGGACCAGGGTAGCCCGCGTTCCTCGCAGGACAGCGAATGCAGGACCGTGACCTGCTGCTTATTTAAAGACCGGGACCACGCCGAGTCCAGAGGTCCAGACATGGCTCAGGTTCGGGATGCGGGGTCGTGTCACTTTGTGCTGAGGAACATTGGACCACGAGACACCGGTTCTCCCGAGCCGCAGGAGGCTATGCCACGCACGGTGTTAGAGCAAGAACTCAAATCGGCCACATATTCTCTTTTGAAAAGGCTAAAAGAAAAAACTCTGGATACCCTACTGGAGGCAGTGGAGTCTAGAGGAGGGATGCCTAGCGACTGCGTTATGGTGTCCCGGACAGAGCTGAGGTTGGCCGGCCATATGGCGTCCCCACAGCTGCTCGTGTGTAAACTCTACCGTTGGTCCGACCTCCAGCACTTGGCCCAGCTCAAGCCACTCTGTGAGTGTAAGAGCTTCGGTGCATTGGACTCACCGACAGTATGCTGCAACCCCTATCACTACAGTCGACTCTGTGGGCCAGGTAAGGACTTAGCATACCAGGCCCCTCTGGAGGCATACACCCTGGGATACTACAATGCATCGCATAAGGGCTTACTCTGAACATAACATTGGTCTTAGGAAACGTATAAGCATATACTGAAACGTTTACAAGCGCTTTCCTGGTTGTGTATAATGTGTGCTGTGGTCGTATTAACTATATTCCAAATGTACCTATATATTAATAAGAATATTTTTTATTTTCTGGGTTTCTTTTTGCACAAAAAAGGGAAATAGTTTTAAACGTTCATTTTGTAGCGATACATGTTGACTATGTCTTTGTGTTGATTACCCTTAACCAATTAACACATCTCACTGTCATCATCAGAAAGCTCTCCCCTTAACCATGATTTTGCCCCCAGTTAATTGCTGATTCATTATGGATGGATTATCTTATAGTAACATATCTACACAGCTAACATGCATATCTTTGTGTTTTATGGCTAAACAATTGTAGTATATTTTTTGAAAAATAATAGCAACATATAGGCCTATATTTATATATTTCCACTGTCAGTGCAATGTCAATGCAAAACCCTACTCAAAACACCATTTCAGTTGCCCTCAAGTTTATTTTTATGGTATTACTACTACTACTACTACTACTATTATAAATCATGTATATTAATAATATAATAATTATATATATTTTTTGCCTAGTAGACATTGAAGTTCGGTACAATGGCGGACTTTGTTTTCACAATTTATGTCGCCCCTGCTGAAAGAAATATGGACATAATTGCAGCAGTAAATCCTGCACGAAATGAATGCAGCGTAGCACACAGAACGGATCCAGTCCACCGTTCATTAGCTAGTAGCGAGAGCTATGTATGAAACCACCCCGCTGACCTATAAACGGGCCCCGGGTACACGGGCCTGTTTCCTTGGCAAGGCAACCTCAAGCAGTGGGCCACTCGACCCCTCTGACCTGATGGCAACGCATGGTATCGTGTGTGTGAAGATGATGCGTGTGCGTCAGTATCTCTTGCCTTGCTCGCTGGCACTGGAGGCAGACTTTCCATAACATCCATGTTAACCAGGGGCCAGCTGGCTCCAATAGGGGGTATGATAGTCATAAGTTTAACAACATCAAGAACACGAACATCACAAGTTAACCCCCACCCCCACCCCTGGTGAATGTTGGAGAGTGCTAAGGCCTCTGCCACCCCCACAACCCCCCCCCCTCCACACTCCACCCCAATACCAAATGTTTATATCTCCATGTTTCCAAGGCATGTAAACTGCATGGCGTTTCATTTTGCGTGTGTGAACGTGTTGCGTGTTGAGTTCCATTGGGGTGTTGGAAGTGCTCACGTCAGTGGGGGACAGGAAAGAGGGGTGCATGGCCATTATTGAGACTTATTGAGGCTCCATAGTAGACATAGCTGACAAGCGCTCATGCGTGGTCCAATAGAACTGGTATTTCTTTCATGCTATTCAGGAAAGAGGCGTTCACATTAGAGCCTTAATAACTAGATAACTAGAATTATTTGTATTACAATTATAATTTTTAGAGACATGGATTCAAGACTCAAGATGTTTTGAATTGCCATTTGCAACAAGTTCAATGGAACGCTTACTCCCCATTCCCTCACGCAGTATGAATTTCCTACAATTCTATACTATATATGTACTATAAACTATACTTTGTATACTATACATAACAATACTGTGCACAATAAAAATAACAATGAAGTGACTGATGGATGATATATACGTATGTTGAATTGTGCAAAAAACATTTAAAAAGCATTTTAAAGTGCCAGTAGTGAAGCTGCAATGGTCAATTGCACAAGGTTTTTATGCTTGCTAAAATGTATAGAAAGAGGGTTTGCCTATTGTTAAGCTGTGGGTTTGCTTTCGTGCACCATAGTTCCTAGCAGTTCTCCTTCAATAGTTAGTCAATAATGTTGAGTGGGAAAAAAAAGCTTGGACTTCAAATGGGCAAAAACTTTTTTCCCTTTATTTGGCTGGGCATTATGCTTTTCAAATGAGATTGGTTTCAAGTTGCGCTTTTAAAAGCCCTTTTGTCCTCAGGAGGTCCCCTCATGCTATTTAGGTGAAGGAGTGGTGATAATATACAGTTTGCATACTACTGGCGCCAGACTGACTAGCTGTGTATCTGAGTGAGTTCAGATCCTGGCAATTACTGCCGCCACTCTTAAAGGACCCGTAGCTATTATGCTTTTCTCCTTTCCCTCTTTTCTTAAAGGGGAGGTCAAAGTGCCTTCGCAAAGTTCGTTTTTCTCCAGGGTTTTTCTTTTGTGTCTCCTCTCTCTTCCTCCTTTTAAGAATTGCGGTTTCAATATAAATGTAACCCATGAATGTTTGTGTCACAGAAGGTTGTCCGCAGTTGTTAGTTTGTGTCTTTACTAGTTGTATGGTTAGGTATTGGACATATTTAGCCTTTTAGTTTTAAGAGTTTGAACAGGCTTACTATTTTGTGATTACGTAATTTCCCATGAATCATTTGTTAAGTTGCTATTCTAGCTTTATGCCATCTATCCTGCGGTGTTAGTTTTAAGTGGCCAATGTCTCTCCAGTAGACTTTCTTTGATGTCTCACGAAGCCAGAGCTAAAACCTTCTACAACATACTTTACAATCTAACAACAATCATTCATGTTACCTCACTTGTCCACAACACATGGATGTTTGATAGAATGTGAATCTTCACTGACAAGAAGATAATCATTCGCATTTGCGATACACACATAAACACACATTATCCACCACCACCGTCTTCTAAAAAGGATCAAACCTTATTTCATAGCAGAACAAACGAACCAAAGCAGCGTGTTAAAAAAAAAGTGATTTGATTTACATAGCGGTGACTCACATGAACAATAATTACAGGTGTTTGCCTGCGTCGAAATGCATGCTCTGCTTCTTGGCCCAACTGTCAGGTTGTTCAGTCTACTCTTTTTTTTGTTTTCCCAGAGTCACCCCCACCCCCATATTCAAGGCTTTCCCCAAACGAAGAACACAAGCCACTGGGTAAGTCAACAGCACCCGCATGACCCGAACCTCACCTGGTGGCCTTATTTATTATTATTAGTTTTATTCCATTCATTTATTGTGTTTGTACTACAACTATGACAACTACTACTACCACTACTACCACTACCATTGCTACCACTACTACTACTACCACTACTACCACTACTACTACCACTACCACTACTACTACTACCACTACTACCACTACCACTACTACCACTACTACTACTACTACTACCACTACTACTACTAATACTACTACTACTACTACTACTTACTACTACTACCACTACTACTACTAATACTTACTACTACTACTACTACTTACTACTACTACCACTACTACTACTACTACTACTACTACTACTACTAATACTTACTACTACTACTAATACTTACTACTACTACCACTACTACTACTACTTACTACTACTACTACTACTACTACTACTACTACTACTACTACTACTACCACTACTACTACCACTACTACCACTACTACTACTACTACTACTACTAATACTTACTACTACTACTACTACTTACTACTACTACCACTACTACTACTACTAATACTTACTACTACTACCACTACTACTACTACTTACTACTACTACTACTACTACTACTACTTACTACTACTACTACTACTACTACTAATACTTACTACTACTACTACTACTACTACTAATACTTACTACTACTACCACTACTACTACTACTACTACTACCACTACTACTACTACTACTAATACTTACTACTACTACTACTACTTACTACTACTACCACTACTACTACTTACTACTACTACTACTACTACTAATACTTACTACTACTACTACTACTACTTACTACTACTACCACTACTACTACTACTTACTACTACTACTACTACTACTACCACTACTACTACTACTACTACTAATACTTACTACTACTACTACTACTACTACTACTACTACTACTACCACTACTACTACTACCACTACTACTACTACTACTAATACTTACTACTACTACCACTACTACTACTACTACCACTACTACTACTACCACTACTACTACTACTACTACTACCACTACCACTACTACTACTAATACTTACTACTACTACCACTACTACTACTACTACCACTACTACTACTACTACTACTACTACCTTCTTCCTACCTTCTTCCCCCGGTGTGTTCTAAAAAGTTGCGGCCCATGCACCCGTCTTGCTTCATCGAAAATTACCTTTCTGTAGTTGTTGTGACATGGAAAACACTCTAATTAGACTGGAGACAGCAACTGTCTCTGTTTTCATTACACCCAACAGGAGACGGTTATAATCTTCAGAAAACTGAATTTGCTCTCTCTCTCTCGCTCTCTCTCTCTCTCTCTGGTTTAGTAACCATGGGATAAGACAGACTGAGAGAGAGAGAGAGAGAGAGAGAGTTCAGAAACAGAACTAAAACAACCTGAGGAATTGTAATGGCTGTAATTAAGGCACACCGACTGGGAACTCGACTAGTGCCTTCAAGCCGAGTCGCAGGACAGCGAGTGGCATAATGTCAGCACCAGCAACATTGGGGAGCCCCTGTGTGTGTGTGTGTGTGTGTGTGTGTGTGTGTGTGTGTGTGTGTGTGTGTGTGTGTGTGTGTGTGTGTGTGTGTGTGTGTGTGTGTGTGTGTGTGTGTGCGCGCGCGTGCGGTGTTGGACTAGGAGGAGGTTCGCGGGTGTGCTTCAAGTTCACTCTTAAAACACAAACACACACACTGAGACACTGTGTTTGTGTTGTTGTATTGTGAAATATTGTATTTTCGTAGGAGCCCATATTTACTGCACTTTCCTGATGTGGTCAAGGAAGGGGGGGGAAATAAGGGTCAGAGAGCAGTCGATGTCGTGTTGGATGAAAAAGTTGAGTGTTTTCCTGTCTCTCCTGCAGATCTATCAGACTCCACTTTGTCTTACACTGAGACGGAGACAGCCAGCTCACCAAACACCACCCCGGGGGAATTCTCATGTGAGTGTGGTCCTCCAAACCCTCTTTACACCTCAGAGGAGCAGCTCATCAGTACACAAATAAAAACATTAGATTCTCATTTTCCACACAGGAATATTATTTATTCAGATGTATTCCCCCATTCATGCATTTTTTGATGAATTAATTAATTTTCCTTGAAGCCAATGCTTTGGATGGAGGATTTTACATATATACATATGGAGGCACAATGGTTTAGTGGCATATGGACTACTTAAATATAAAATGTATGAGATTAATGCAAAGCAAGAAGTGTGTGTGTGTGTGTGTGTGTGTGTGTGTGTGTGTGCTCTGTGAACACATGTATGTTCTGTGTGTGCTGCTGACTGTTGCGTGTACCACTGAATCGCTGCATTATCAGACGTCCCCCTTGGCCCAGACGGCACAGATCACACATATTTAGTAGGGCTGTAAATCAACGATCCCACAGTGCTCTGCAAATAACGCCATCATTTATTTTGGCCTTTGAAAGGGTTGAGCCAAGCCTTGGAGGAAAAATAAAAAGTTAAAAGTATTTTCTACGATAGTACACTTGAAATAGGTTTTGAGTGTTTGCGTATAGGTGTAGGTGGGCGAAGAGGCAAACTTGGGGTGGATTTTTGGTGTTTGATGTTGCGCTTTATTTTTTTTCATAAAAGTCCCATTAGGGGCAGGGAGAGGCAGATAAAGGTTTCATTGTGAGGGGACCAGCGGTTCGGTGGGGCGTGTGCTTCGGCCACAGAGCACACCTCCCCTCCTCTGTTTTTCTTTCAGAAATATTTGAGTGGGATCAAACTGTAATAAGATCCAAGCTCGCTTTAAAACGCACACACACACACACACACATGTACACATGCACACACATACACACGCACACAGCTCTAGCTAGCCCGGGCTGTGAGTGGGCTTTGGGGAGGGGTGACTCGGGGAAGTAGGGCTGCTTCTGTAAAAAGGGACCACAACAGAGGAAACACTCCTGTCCCCCTGATTTGAAAAGAAACTACAAAAAACACTCCCTTCTCATGGCCCGGAGTCAACAAGTCTCCAGCTTCAAACTGGGAGCCGTGGTCCGAACGCACAGTATCGGGTTCATGTGGTCTGTGAGTGAGAGCCCTTTAGGTTTTGTGTGTGTGTGTGTGTGTGGAGGGTAGGTTGGGGGAGCTGCAACTTCCTGTTGCAACCTCCACCCCCCCACCCTAGGTTCTGCCATGAGGACCTAGGCCCAGAGTCACTGAACAGTTGGCCAAGCGGCTACCTGGCAGCCGAATGCTCGGTCCAGGCACCCCTCCCCTCCCCCCCTCCGGCACACATGCTGTCACCACCTCAGCATGGCCCGGCGACACTCCCTGAGTCAACAAATGAGGGGGCTTGTCAGAGCGCGCACCGCAATTCCTCAGAGAGTGCGGTGAGGAGGGAGGATCTGGTGCCGCTCGCCGTTGGATTCTTCCCACCATGTCTCGCAGCAGAGATCCACCTCGACCCCCCGCCTCCACCTCCACCACCTCCCCTTCCCCCCCCATTGGCTGTGACACAGAGCTGGACTTTGGAAGTGCTCTGTTCAACGCATTAAAGTGTGCCGGATTTTTATAGTTTATCATTAAGTCGGCCCGCTTGCTCTCCTCCTGGTGATGAATTTAGGCTTTTTCTTTTTTTTGCAGGGTGGATTAAGTACAAAGAATGAAGGAATTTGTGTGGGATAGCATCACTGTTCTTTAGGTCCACGTTGTATATAGGGCAAAGAGAAATGGGGACGGTGCTATGGCGCGACAATAGATGAAGCGGGGCCGTCTCTCTCTGGGCCTCTTGAGTAATGCACATCATTACTTCCAGAGCCAGGCCACTTCCTTATGCAGCCCGCTCTGCTCATCAGTAATGCATAATGCATAATGCAATTGGCCAGATTATCTTGTGTAGAATTTGTCGCTGGCCCGCGGATGACATGAGCTCGTGTTGTGCGTCAGTGGCTTCTCTGGTGGCTTTGAAAACAGAACTCCCACAGACACATAGTTGTGTCTCTGGGAAGAGGGTAACATATCAGAATTGGACCATATTCATAACACACGTTGTATCATCCGCAACAAGGCTTCAGGGTATTTAAGATTGTTGCCAAGTGGCTTGCCAAGAACGTCTTCTAATATCATACCTAAGAGCTACAGACAAGATACAGGTTAAATATGTGTCATATTGACAACACATTGATTAGGAATTATGGAATCATGGAACTGCCTCACTACTAACCTATAAGTAACAATGTTTTGAAGTACAGTGTTTCCAAAAAATTGGGTTTCACCTACAATTTAGTCATTCAGACCTTCGCACGGTGGTCAGTGTGTGAGGGAACATGTCTATCTTCACAGTGTCCCCTCTCCCCTGGCCTGCCTGCATGCTTACTACCTCTGTAAAGCCATGGCAGCAGGTGTCATTGTCTCCTGTGTGAATATCAGAACCACCACCACCCTCGCCCTACAAATCGTCTTCATCATCAAAGTGAAAGACGGCCTATGTCTGGCTTCATGGGTTCTTTGCGTTTAGCCGGGTCTCCACTGTTCTATATACTGCATACTGTGTACTTTCCTTAGTCTTTCATTAGAGTCGGGAAAGCAGAATTGATTTCATAGGCAACTCCTACTGGAAGCACCTTTTCCTCACCTGTTTGTTACGGTGATGATCGTATTGGTGTTTCTGATCAGTACGTCTTTTATCCCGCCTCTCAGGCGTCAGCTTTCACAATTACACAATATGCCGAGGGGTGGAACGATTGAGCATCGGGAGAGACGAGGACAGACGAGGAATCCTGGATCATTGCTTGAAAGGGTGGTGGGCGCCATTATCTAGACAGAGAGGTTCATACTTAACTTATTTTCTTCTTGCTCGTCTCTCTGTCTGTGGAGGTAGGACCACTGCGGTCTTAAAGAATGTATTGCTGGCAGACAGTATGTCAGGTCCGGTATGGTATTGACTGGCTCTTCCAGGCAGAACAAGGCAGTTAACAGTTATATGGGAAGAGCCCCATACAAGTAATGGAACCAATTTCTCTGCGAAAATGCAGGTGCTTAACCTCCATCAGGCTTCTGTAGACATAGACACACACATATTATATATATATATATATATATATATATATATTATATACACGCATACATATGTAATAAATATATATATACTCTTTTTAAAGTTCATGTTCTTGTCATTTACTTTACTATCTCAGGACCACACAGGCATGCAAGCACACACATGCAACATCTCCAAGAAGTAAAAGCATGGCCCTGCTGATCCTTATCAAAGCCCGTCTGGCTTTGTGTCTGAGCATGAAGCCAGCGCTCGGCCCCCAAGGCTATTCCTTGTTTGTGTCCGAGACCGGGCACAAAATAATGAGAGGTGTGATTAAAGCCCGCGACTCTGCCCTCTTGTTTAGAATGGATTAGATCGGATCTATAGAAAGTCGGGCCAACTTTGAAGACTTTGGGATTTCTTTGGGGAACTAATTAAAAGGCGCACATCATTTAGAGTGACTCTTGAAAAGGCTTGGACTCTATTGTCCCGTTAGGAGGCTTAAAACCCGGAGACACGAGTGACGACAATGTGGGTGACGTCATTCAGAACACACCCAAATCCATGGGCCACAGACGACCGTGAGACGTCACGGGACGCACGCAAACGGGCCCTTTGAGCCGACATTATTTTCTCCTGCGCTTGTAGGATGGCTCATGTTAAATACAAAAAAAACGGAAAAAGCCACAATTCCTAGCTCTGAAGGGAACCGTCCTATCTTGAACTAGGAAACAAGATTTTGCCACTGGACTGTTCTGACATCCTCATGGAGTCCCGACTGTAACCGTGTGGGGGCCTAGTGATCTTCCATCTTCTCCAGTGCCAGTCGTGTCATCCGGGGGAGGGGGGAGGGGGGGACGGCGACCCTGGGTCCGGTGCCTATCTCTCTCCCTTCAGTCCGGCCTTCAGATGGCCTCAGGTTTCCACTACAGTGCCGATCCTGCCCCAGAGCTCCCTCAGGAGCCCCAATGCTGCAGGATACGGGATGTGGAAAATAATGTTAGTGGAGTACTTCCACCCTGCCTCCAGAAATCAGGTTTTGCGGATTGTTTATTTGAGGGGAAGGAGGCCTCAGACAAACATCCTGTTTTAAAAAAAAAAGAAAAACCCACTGCCTGCGTTTTGTAGCATCTCGGAGCGGTGAATTGCCCCTTTGACGACGACGGGGGTGGGGGGTGGATGGGTGGAGGTGGGTGGATGTGAAGGGGGGGGGGGGGGGGGGGGGGGGGGGGGGGGGGGCGGGTTAAGGAATGTTGACGAGAAGGCCAGCATCTAATGGAAGGGGTTTGGTCCGCAGTGTCCATTCAAGAGGGAGGTGGGAAGCCAAGGTGATCCGTTCTGCATAGGACAACTTCATGTGTCCTATGCTGGATGTGGGGCTGTGTGCGCGGTGCACTCTGTGTACTCTCAAGTATCTGTTCCTGACGTGGGAGGCTGGCTTCCGTTTCCCCTTACGTAACCAAGCCCCCCCCCCACCCCTCCACCACCACCACCACCACCGCCTCCCCCTCCCCCTCCCCCGAACACACAGGAAAAACAATGGAAAAAAACATAGAGAGCCTTTGATGAGATCGATAAGGCCCCTTTTCCCATGTTTTTTTTCTTCTGTTTCCCATTCTCAGCATTGTTAGTGTGGTGCGTCAGAAATACTTGAGGTTTTTTTTCTGTTTTTTTTGGGTGGGGGTGGGGTGGGGGGAGTTTGACAGTGAGGATTTGTTTGTGTTTCGGTGTAAAGTACATAGGGGCTAGCTAGGCGTGTCTGAAATGTGAACCCCACAGTGTAGTCTTGAGTTCTCTTAGCTCTTAGCTAGCTATTATATGTTTACTCTCCTAAGGGGGGGGGGGGTGGGCTTTGGTCTACTCATATACGTTTGTGGTTTTGCTTTAAATTAACAGAACAATTCCACCCAAAAGCTGTTGGGACACAAAATGATGTTTATAAAATGTTGGCGAGTCCAAAATAGACCCGAGTCCTATATGAAGGCAGTGGAAAAATACAGACGCTCTCTCTCCACCCGGTTTGCTCTGTTAAAACTATACGATCCCAGTTTGTGTGCCGCGCTACGAATATGGGCCGGAAATGTGTGTGTGCTCCGTATACTTTAGAATTTTCGGACCGCTGAGGTGATGTGACCTTCACCTTACCAGGTGAAAGCCACGCTAAATCTAAAGCAACACTCGGGGATGATGGAAAACCCTCAATATCAACAGCTACCTGCCTGCTGAGAAGTAGCATTTATCTGTGAAGCCGGCCAAAGCGGTGCCAGCTTGGCTCAACATCTCAAGGGCTTGCTGATAGAGATTGGGCAACAACAGCAACACACCACACACACACACACACACACACACACACACACACACACACACACACCCTGAAAGTCTATGCTTGCAATGCTGCGCTTGCCATTTTGGTTGAATGTGGTTCATGAACCTCACCTAGGTTGAAGTGTGTGTTTGTGTGTGTGTGTGTGTTTGTTTGTGTGTGTGTATACGTGCTGTGGACGCTGCTATTTTGGCTATGACAACACAGATAAAGCTACATTTAGTCCAGGGAAACAGGAGGAGGAGCGCTTAGGTTGTCATTTTCAATCCCAAATCTTACATGAGCAAACAACGTGAGCGAGCTAATCCTGTTGTGTGGCTCTAGGACCCTGCTGCTCTCGCCATCTTGCCTCCCTCTCTTCCTCGCTCACACACACACACACACACACACACACACACACACACACACACACACACACACACACACACACACACACACACACACACACACACACACACACACACACACACACACACACACACACACACACACACACACACACGCAGTACAGTGCCAGAGCTCACCAATAGTACCATTCATTCAGCTCAGCTCGGGAGTGGGGGAGGGGGGGGGGCACAGGGTTACAGCAACAAATAAAGAGCGTGCAATGCCATTAAAAATGTATGGAATGCCCTACTGTTAGCTCAGTGTTTCTAGCTGCCCCCTTCCCTCACCCTAAAGGCTCTTATGGGGGGGGGGGGGGGGGTGGGAGGAGGGACGACAATACTGCGTCTTGAGCCGGGGACCACTGTGAATGTGCTGGCCTTGCATCGTAACCCCCGGGAAACAAGTCAAGGTGGAACACATTGGGGGGGGTTGTGGATGCTATTTCGTTTTCGGTCCCTTGGTTCCTCTTTTTCTTTTTTTTTTTTTTAATACCCACAATTTAAAATCCAGAGGCTAGCCCAACCCAGCTCTGATTTATGCCTGTGGTCTGATTGCTGGCTGAAATAGCTCCGAGAATGTTTTTCCTCCCTGGAGGAGTATTGGCAGTTGTGCCTGAACCTATAGGGCTGTCAGTATTTTTGAAACTCAGAATAGCCGGTGCATTCTTCCGGGGGCCTTCAGAATGCTGTGTGCGGATTAACTGCAGAGGCCCTTGTCATTTGACATCTCCACACAGGCATAATAACAGCGAGAGGGAAAGGAGAGGAACCCTTGGTGGATGGATTTGAGCTCGCAGATGATCCAGGCACAGCTCTGGTTGTTGCTCTACTGGAACCCGGGCTTGACCGGGAGTCAGGGCCCTCACCTCTTCTTTCTTTAAACTACTACAGAAGACTTCATCTTGTTTCCCCCCCCCCCCCCCCCTCCCTTTCTTTCTTCTCATCCTCATTCTTATCCTCGCATGAGGCTCAGACGCGGTAGACGTCTCAAACTGTCATCCAGTGTTCCAGATAGCCGGAGAAGGACATTTGTTTTTTTCAAAAATCTTCCCCTACAACGTTTTTCATTGACATTTAAGTTCCAAAAAAACAATCCCCCGATGATGTTTATTCTGTTGTGTATATTTAGCGGCTGAGGCGACCACTTTGACCGGGTACTGCACACTGACGGTTGGTTTTTTCCCCCCCCCCCCCCCCCTGTAAAAAAACGCTACACAAGACTTAAATCAGTTGGACGTAACAAAACAAAAACCAAAAGACAGGCTCTGGATTGTCATTGATTGCATTCCACCGGGGAGACGATATTTCCGTGTGTGCGTTTGGTTTGCGTGTGCTCCTACTATCTGGTGTTTGTGTGACTCTGGAAGGCCTTGGCCATTGGGATCAGTAAGTGCAGCCAGGCTGTCTCATTTCAGGGTACGGTTTAGATTAGCGCTTTGGCTTGAGCTTCACCCCCGCTCTCTCTCTCTCTCTCTCTCTCTCTCTCTCTCTCTCTCTCTCTCTCTCTCTCTCTCTCTCTCTCTCTCTCCATCCACCACCCCCTCTCCGCTGCTCTGAGACTGACTGCCAGCGCGTCATTTACTTAATGAAATCCTGCCATTCCCTTCAGCGTCGGGATTCTTCGCAGATGTTGACAGCAAAGGACTTTAGGATGAATTATTGGGAACGTTCACTCCTGCATTTTTAATGAACGTCGAGGTTGTTGTTGTGAAGGGGCAAAGCTGTCATCGTCGTACTTGTGTGTGTGTGTGTGTGGGGCGTGTAGGTGGGGGGGGGGGGGGGGGGGGGATGGCGGTGTAGTTTGTTTGGGGAGCTGCCGTAGCCGTGTGGCTTTCAGCCCAGCGAGTGTTGTGATTGAAACAGAAACTCTGGTGCCACATTATCCTGACAGAACACGTTCTCCTCACAGACTCTGATCCACTGGGCGGATCAATAGGAAACCATTGTTTGAGCGGGCCGGCCGGCGGGCGACGGGCGGCGGCGGTGCCCGTCGTGGCCCCCCCTCCGGCTCCCGGGCCCCCGCCCCCCCTCCCCCCCCGGTAACCCAAGACCGGCCCTTCGTCTTAAATTAGTCACTCATCATAATGGAGTTCCTTGTTGTTGTTCGCTTTAAATCAAGCCAGGAAGGGGGGGAAAAAATGTATATAAATATACCAAGGGGCTGGAGTTGACCCGCCTCCAGGTTTGAGAGGGGGTCCTATACCTGACACTCGAGGGGAGAGCAGGGTCACTCAGGTTATGCGTCCGGGGAGACGCAACAAGAGTTCATATTCAATGAACACCAGTTCAAAGGCGCAAAAAGTGTCGTTACGTTTACCTATCTCAGAAATGACGAGGGGGGGTTGGGGTTGGGGTGGCGGTGAAGGCGCTTCAACCCTCGTATCGCAGGGAGGGAATGTGCGCTGCCCTGTACCTTTCAGACTTGAGACAGAGAGAGGGAAAATACGTGGCAGGACCTTGTTGAGTTTAGAGAGGACTTGGAGAACAAAGAATGGAACCTTCTCAGGGACCATCCTCCCCTCCTCCTCCTCCTCCTCCTCCTCCTCCTCCTCCTCCTCCTCCTCCTCCTCCTCCTCCTCCTCCTCCTCCTCCACTTCTAAGCAGAGTAGGAAGTCAGGAGGCACCAAGAGAGCAGACTCTGGAGGGGGGGGGTGGTGTCAGGAATGTGCGGGGTCTCCTCCACTGAAACACTCCAACCCACTTGGCTCAAAACCTCCCTTACGTGCAGACCCCCGACCCCCCCCACACACACACACACACACACACACACACACACACACGCACACACTTTCTCACATAGACACATCCGCCAGCGTGCTGGGATAGGTTTGTGTGTGTATGTGTGTGTGTGTGTGTGTGTGTGGGGGGGGTGAAAGGGCATAGCCGCCCAGCAGGATGTTCACAGAGTGTTTAGCGTTAGGTGCTTCACTCCTTACTTGCTAGCGCTGACACCACGCTAGGCCTTTAAAAGAGGCCTACCTTCTTTCTTTTGGGCCTCACCCGCAGTGAAACGACCCACCGAATATACAGAACAACAACAACAACAACCTCTCCTTGGCCAGCGCTGTTCGGCAACCGTAGTGCGTCTAGTGAACACCAGATAGACACTTATGTTTGTCGCTTGTACACTTCCCTTGTTTAGGTAGCATGGTTTTTATTTTCCACGTGTGTTTTAAAGCGAGGGAATGCACGCAACCATGCACAGAGGCTATGCAGTATTCTAGTCTACATTGCTGTCGCTGTCGAGCTTAAACAAGAGAACAAAAAAAAGCGTACAATGAGAGAATGCTTCAGGCACACAAATCGACTGTCAAGTGTCAGTGACGGGCCGTGGAGGGAGGGTAGAGGGAAAGGAGAGAGAGGGAGAGAGGGAGAGCCAGAGCCATCCCACTCCAACCAGTGGCCACTTGCTCACACGGCCAGACGGCTCCTCTGTATTAGCCTGGGTAGCTTCCTGTGCTTTTTACACCCTCTCTTGTTCATTGATTTAATTTATGGATTCTGTTAGTTATCTGCTATCAAGGGTACAGCATTCCCCCCCCCCCCCCTCCCTCAAGGAGACATCCCAAAACAGAAACGGGGAAAGTGGAGAGGAAGTGGATGACAATGTGAAGCATTCCCATTGTGACCAGCCAGCCAGGCTTGGTGACTGGGTTTCAATTTCCCTGGCCTCTGCTCCCTCATAGTGTTGGCTCCCAGCACATCTCTCTCTCTCTCTCTCTCTCTCTCTCTCTCTCTCTCTCTCTCTCTCTCTCTCTCTCTCTCTCTCTCTCTCTCTCTCTCTCTCTCTCGCTCTCTCTCGCTCTCTCTCGCTCTCTCCCTCCCTCTCTACTCTCTTCATCTCTCTCTCTCTTGCTCCCTCTCTCCCCCTCTATCCACCCAGCTCTCCTCTCTCTCTCTCTCTCTCTCTCTCTCTCTCTCTCTCTCTCTCTCTCTCTCTCTCTCTCTCTCTCTCTCTCTCTCTCTCTCTCTCTCTCTCTCTCTCTCTCTCTCTCTCTCTCTCTCTATTCTCTCGCTCTCTCTTGCACTCTCTCTCTCCCTCCCTCTCTCCTCTCTTCATTTCCCTCTCTTGCTCCCTCTCTCCTCTTAATTTCCCTCTCTTTTTATTTCTCTCCCTCTCTCAATTCTGTCCCCCCCCCTCTCTCTCTCTCTCTCTCTCTGTCTGCTCTCTCTCTACTCTCGTTCCCCCCCGCCCTCTCTCTCTCTCTCTCTCTCTCTCTCTCTCTCTCTCTCTCTCTCTCTCTCTCTCTCTCTCTCTCTCTCTCTCTCTCTCTCTCTCTCTCTCTCTCTCTCTCTCTCTCTCTCTCTCTCTCTCTCTCTCTCTCTCTCTCTCCACACGCTCTCTTTGTCTCCCGAGCCCTGAGGGAGAAAAATCCATAGACATATAAGAGCAGCTCCAGTTAGCATGTCTGCCTGATAAAGCTGACTTTGATGGCAGAGATAGCCCAGACGCCAGGGCCACAGTGGCCCTGCTGGAGGGGAAAGGGGGTGGGGAGGCGGGGTTTAGAGTCTGCCCGTACGGAGCAGTAGGCCACAAACACAGCCGTGCCATAGTCCCACCCCCGGGGAGGGGGAGGAGAGAGGGGGGTTGGGGGGGTGGGGGGGGCAGCTGATGACTGCGTTCCGTCTTGTTGTAGTTATCAAAGAACGTCTAATCCAACCAAACACGAACAGGGGCTCAGAAAACCCCACCAAGTCCCTACCCTACCCCACCTCTCCACGGCCGTCTTTGTCCTCTCTCCTCCTCTCTCCTCCTCTCTCCTCCTCTCTCCTCCTACTCTCTCCTCCCTGGCACCGGCCGTCTTACTGCTCCAGTGGGAGCAGTCAGCTCACCAGGGCCCTCTCTCTCTCTCTCTCCCCTCTTTCTCTCCTCTCTCTCCTCTCTGCTCCCTGGATTTAGAGGCTGGGGTCACGGGCCTAGAGCGAGAGCCCCGGGTGGATGCTGACGTGGAGGAGGGGAACAGGGGAGCAGGGGAGGGGCGCTGTTGTTTGTCTGGCTGTCCTTGACACTCGGCCTGCCATTCATCTCTCTCCAAGGGCTGTTCTTTTCTCTACTTCCATGCCCCCTCCCACCCACCCACACACCCACCCACCCTGTCTTTTTTTATGCTCTTTTCATTCTGCCTTTTTAAAAGCATTACTGAATGATCATCAAGGATTGGCCATTGAAACATTTGAGCCCACCGCCGCTGTGTCTACTTAGTGCTAATTATCCTGACTGGACCTTGAGTGCCACGAGTCTGATCTGGTGGCTTTTCCGTGGGTTTCAGCTGTTGGCACTGGGCCCCACACACACACACACACACACACACACACAGATGCGCGCACGCATAGACAGGAACCTTTTAATGTGTATCCGCTAATGTGTAAACATAAGGTGTACTTCACATCAACGCTAATATCCCTCCATTGAAACAATTGATCAAATGACCCATATACGAAACTTTAGTTCTGCGATTAGCAGAATAACTAACTGATTGTATTTTTAACAGACATTGACGTTTGCATGCAGACCCGGTGCTTTATAGCGGGCCGGCGTGATTGTGCCTGACATGTTAATTCTTTGCTCAAACACTCGACCGTGTGTCTTTGTTTGCTCTCTGGGTTCCAACTCGCTGATTTTAAGTCCTGCCGTCTTACATTGTGCCTTTGATACTCACTAATTCTCAGATCGCACGGCTCACGGCAAACTAGCACGCAAACTAGCACGCTAAAACGGCACGCTAGCCACGGTTTCCATGGAGTTCCGGCGCTTGTTTTGGAAATCAAACCGGTGCTGTTTTTTCCTCGCCGCACATTCTCACCCCGACCACTCTCACGCAGGAAGGAGGGCCGGTAACGCACGCATGTTTGCCGAGCGGGGGGGGGACGGGAGGGGACGGCCATGTGGTACGTGCAGCGGCAGATGTGCCAGGCCTCACCTGTTTGAACCACGGCGTTGTTTGAATGGGGCTTTGATGTGTTCAGCATTCATCGGTAATCTGTTTACCTGTTTGTAGTGGACGCATTAGTAAGGACAAACACAGACTGTAGCCTTATCACACGCACACATGCACGCACACACACACACACACACACACACACACACACACACACACACACACACACACACACACACACACACACACACACACACACACACACACACACACACACACACACACACACACACACACACACACACACACACACCCCTGCCAGCTGCTTCAGCTACCCCAAACATTTATTTTAGACGAGAAACCTTTTAAATGGCAGGTGAGATGACTCACGGGTGCGGCGGATGCTGCTGCTGCTGCATTAGCATAAATTATGTTATCTTCTACGTTTTTTCTGCGTTAGAGACTGAGGCCTTGTTGTACTTGGGGGTTTGGAGTAGATACGAAACCCTGGTGTGTGTGTGTGTGTGTGTGTGTGTGTGTGTGTGTGTGTGTGTGTGTGTGTGTGTGTGTGTGTGTGTGGTGTGTGTGTGTGTGTGTGTGTGTGTGTGTGTGTGTGTGTGTGTGTGTGTGTGTGTGACGAGTGTCTCTTGGCAGAAACTCGGTGCTGATGCCCGAGCCCGTCCCTCCCTGAGATTGACACTAAGAGCAGAGGCTTTTGAGAATAAAATAACAATAATAACATGCGGCGCTCTGCTAATGGGTAAACGGCGCTGTTAAGAGGTGGCAGGGTTAAATGGATGCAGAGCAGGGCAGTAATTACTCCCAGCCAGCCAACTTGGCTCCACCCCTCCCCTTGCCCCCCCCCCACCCCCCTCCACCAGCATGGGCCAATCGTTTGCTCAAAGCCCAAAGGCTCCTTCCCGACTTGGGGGTGGCAGTTCACGACTACACCCCAGGTCTTGGCTTGCCGTGGGGTCAGTGGTCCACACTAGGTGACCGGGAACATCCGAGGGGGGGGGGGAACACATTCGAGGGGGGGGGGGAACACACACACACACACACACACACGTGAAGAAGACTCTAGTGTGTATGCTTCTCTGAAAACTCACCAAAATCTGGCGAGAAGGCGGTTCCCGTACCCCACGCTAAGGGTTTCTGTTTCAGAGACGCGGCAGACTGGTCCATGCACTTTGGCACAGCCCTAGTCATAGAGGTGTTTAACTTCCGAGAAATTGTCAAATGAAAAATCGCTGTTGTTTTTTTGTTTTTTGTTGTAAACTGTTGTGAATGCACTCCGAGTTTATTCCCCCTTTTCTTCCTCTTGACCTCACATCCCATCGGCCGTTCTTGACCTCAAACACCATTGGAGTCATTCTTCATCTTAAATCTCATTGGCTGTTGCCAGTGTGATGGCCAACCTCAGTCTACGTATCCCCCACACTGTCTCACACTGGGCTGAGTTGGGCCCACTAATCGGTTTGAAAAAAATGTATGCCCTTCCTACTCTCGAAGAAATCCCACCCACACTACAATCTGTCTCTGTCTCTATCTTTCTCTCTGTCTGTCTGTCTGTATACGGAGTGACTCCTGTCTGTCTGTCTGTGTCTGTATACGGAGTGACTCCTGTCTGTCTGTCTGTGTCTGTATACGGAGTGACTCCTGTCTGTCTGTCTGTGTCTGTATACGGAGTGACTCCTGTCTGTCTGTCTGTGTCTGTATACGGAGTGACTCCTGTCTGTCTGTCTGTGTCTGTATACGGAGTGACTCCTCTCTGGCTGCTGGTCTGAGGCATGACCTGGATATAGACCTTTTGTTATTTGCTCAGATGTATGAGGTCATTTGATTTATTGCAAAATGATGAATGAATATAAAACAATTCCAGCTCCTAACTATGAAAGTACGTGAGTGGAGGAAGGAGGGGCAAACACTTGTGGAAAACAACAGGAAGGGAACTGAGTGAAGGACACATTCGGCCGGGCCTGTTATGATTGATTGGGCATATTGGCTGTGTTTATGATGATGTCAAATTGCAGATGCCTGTGCTACGCTAAAGACATTGTAATGAGTTCACCTCTTGGACCCTCCCCCCCCCCCCCCCTTTTCTCTCCCCTTCCTGCTCCTCCTTTCTCTGGCTGATGCAAAACAAACACACACACACACACACACACACACACACACACACGTTACTGCTTAGTTTGGCTTATTCAAGTTAAAAAGCACCAACGTACAGGATTGTTTGGTAACATGCGTGCTAGAAACACACACACAATCACACACACATACACATATACACACATCACACACACAGGCTCACAATCACACACGCACACACAGGCTCACAATCCAGCACAATCACATAGATACACTCACACACTCACACACACACACACACACAGGCTCATGATCACAATCACACACACACACAGGCTCACGATCACACACACACACACACACACACACACACACACACACACGTTACTGCTTAGTTTGGCTTATTGAAGTTAAAAAGCACCAACGTACAGGATTGTTTGGTAACATGCGTGCTAGAAACACACACACAATCACACACACATACACATATACACACATCACACACACAGGCTCACAATCACACATGCACACACAGGCTCACAATCCAGCACAATCACATAGATACACTCACACACACTCACACACACACACACACACACACACACACAGGCTCATGATCACAATCACACACACACACAGGCTCACGATCACACACACACACACACACACACACACACACACACACACACACACACACACACACACACACACACACACACACACACACACACACACACACACACACACACACACACACACAGGCTTACGATCACACACAGGCTCACACACACAGACACACACACACACAGACACACACACACACACACACACACACACACACACACACACACACACACACACACACACACACACACACACACACACACACACACACACACACACACACACACACACACACACACACACACACAAGCGCATACACACACAGGGCAGGAAAAAGTCCTGGATCACAGGGTTCACCTTTTCTTTCCTCACACTCAGCCATTGCATTAGGTACATTTCTAACCTTTGTCCCGGCTCATTCCTCTTCCTGCTCCTTGCAGTCTCCCTGGCACCGCTCTCTCTCCCCGGGCTGTGTGTGAACACCAGGTACTACGCTGGCCAAATTGTTCTCCCCCCCCCCACCCCACCCCATCTCCTTCTTTTGTTGTTGTTGTTGTTGGTCTAAACAAGAAAAAGGTGGTACGGTGTGCTTTGGTGGCCATTTGGTCTCTCTTGGTGTTTGTGTGCACACAATTTCAAAAGTGAGTTTACCTTGATGTGTGTGTGGGCCCCGTTTGATTTGAGACAATGGAGGGGGGCCGTAAACAAGTTGGGGCCGGGTGCTTTGTGTGGCCGGGGCCGCGCCGCAGTAAAAAGGCTCAGCCCGGTGGAGGAGGAGGTGGAGTGTGTGGAATTCACTAATGGCACATGCATGTTGGGGCCCCCGAAGAGAGGGGGGTCATTTCAGCCATCAGTGTGTGCTCAAACACACAGGGAGCCTGTCTGCAGCCCAACCACCCCCTCCTCTCTCCCCTCTCTCTCTCTCTCTCTCTCTCTCTCTCTCTCTCTCTCTCTCTCTCTCTCTCTCTCTCTCTCTCTCTCTCTCTCTCTCTCTCTCTCTCTCTCTCTCTCTCTCTCTCTCTCTCTCTCTCTCTCTCGCTCTCGCTCTCGCTCACTTCCACCCCTCGGTTACTCCCCCACCTCCCTCTATCCCTTTACAGAGCCTTGCAGAGTGCCTTGAACCAGCAGCCGCCATGTTGCCTGTACAGGTCTGCTCTCAATGTTGCTGCTGATCCATGGTGTAAATCCAACCTTTTATGCTCGTGTCGGCCACTCTTTCAACTCACCCTAACCCTAACAACAACAAGGAAAAAAGGTTCAAGTAGAAGCGACGGCGGGGCGAGGAGGCCGCGCCGCTCCGCCCTTCAAGGCGTGTGTTAATGGGGGCCGTCATTAAGCGGCCGAGAGCAGAGGGACTGAATGGAATGGGGCCACAGGCCCGGGCTCTAAATCCTCTCTGCCAATAGACCCTCTGAAGCAAAATAATGGCATCACTCTGTGTGTGAGTTAATGGGAGCTGATAGCATGAAGCCCGGTGGGGGTCAGCGGGTCACAGGCTTGTGCTAAGTTGTCAGGGAGCTGAATGCCTTCCCTGGGTCCACGGCAGGGGGGAAGAAGAGTGGAGGTGGGGGAGGGGGAGGAGGGGGGGCGGGGGACCCCCTGCCTGGCCCTCTCCCGGCACCCCACCACCACCACTCCCCCCCCCCCCCCTCACATGTCTGGAATGTGGGGGAGAACGGGGTGGAAAGAGGCACCTCCACTCTTTTGGAGAGAGAGGAGAGAGAGAGAGAGGGGGAGAGAGATGGGGGAGGGCGTGTAGCAGAGACGGATGCAAGCTTATGTGGAGAACCCCCCTCTCCGCACACCCACCCACCCCACCCATCCACCCACTCACTCACTCCTCTTATCCACTGGTCAGGTGGTCCTCATCCACCTACTTCCACCCCTGCTAGGATCCGAGGGTTGCAGCAGCCTGTGTGTGTGCACATGTGTGTGCGCGCGCGCGTGTGTGTATGCGCACATGTGTGTGCGCACATGTGTGTGTGTGCGCATGTGTGTGCGCACATGTGTGTGTGTGTGCGCACATGTGTGTGTGTGTGTGTGTGTGTGTGTGTGTGTGTGTGTGTGTGTGTCTGGCTGTGTGGCGGTGTGGCGTGGTGAAGATAGAGGTCCACCTGGGGAGCTGTAGCTCATGGCGGAGTGCGGAGGGCTGTCACAAGAGTAGAGTCCACATGCTGCAGCCATGAAAGCCGCATTAACCAGCTTGATTTACTGGAGCTGCTGCTGGTACGGCGGGACGGTGAGAGCTGCGGAGACACACGGCCACTCCTTTATACTCAAAAAAAGGTCCAACTGTGTCTGTCTATCGTCTGTGAAGATCCGAGTGCTTCGCTGATGTTTGTTTCAAACGGCGGCGCTGGCTGTTTTTTTTTTGGTTTCCATGAGTTTGTTTGTTGGCCGGTTTGTTGGCTTATTTTTTTTAGGCCGGTTTTCTTTCGAACGTCGATCATTGTTGTTAAAAAAACAAACATTTAAACAAATCTGAGGATTTAGCTAAGGTGTGGAGTATGTGTTAGTGCAGGGAGTTGTTCTGTACAGGAGGGGAGGGGGGAGGGTGAGTGTGGTTCTTTTTTTTGTTGGTCAGTGCACTGCCCTCCTGAGGCAGAGGGAGGAAGTGCAGGCGTATTCCTGACCTCCAGGGGCGGGACTGGCCATCTGGCAAGCTGAGACGGAGTGTCAGGCCACTGTTAAAAGTGCTAAATCAAATGGGTCAATCAAAGAGAATACAACACAGGGCAGCTACTCGGAGCCGTAGACCCCCCCCCTCTCTGTCTGCTCTCAACCCCATGGTACGATCCCTGTCTGCAATCACACGCGAGAGGTCGCATGCGCATACACATCAACACAATACTCACAGAGTCGGTGCCTAGAGTGCACATGGCGGAAAAAACGGACGGCACAGGAGAAAGGGGGGGAAAAACAAGAGGAACGGCAGAGCTGAGAGATGTCTTCACAAGCCAGGGTCGGTCGTTTAAAAACACAACAAACAAAGCTAGAAACTAGAAACTACAAACGTCATCGTGCTGCGTAAGGAAAGCAGGACGAGATGCGTACGCATGGAAATACGGTAGAAAATCAAGAGCTGTGTACTCTGTGAGGTCAGGTTGGACGTATCCACAGTCACTCAGAGGATAAACATACGTCCAGTCAGAGCTCTGAGGAGATGCCAAAAGTCAAAACAAACTCCAAAAAGTTCACCAAAGTGCACAAAAAAAACCATATACTGTATTTGAACATGTGTTCCTGGTGCCTTAATTAGGGAAGTAGCAAGTGACTTACACTTGGAACTGAGAGCACGTGGCTGTTTTTTTAACTTATGTTGGGTTGCTGTTGTTTTTATACTCAAAGTAAAAGATGTGTTGCTGACATGAACCCTAAACACAAAAGGGGTATTTCAACGAAACGCTTACAGTAGGACGATAAGTGGTCTGTGGTGAATGTGGAGATCCGGACACAGCCTCGATTATTACCCCGGTCTGCCCCTGGTGGCCTCACTACACTCTCTACTACTGCCACTACTCAGGATGCCTCTAGTGTGTGTGTGTGTGTCTATGGGTCTGTGTGTGTGTCTGTGTGTTTGGATGGGCATGCGTGCGGTGGTATTTATTCAAGGCTTAGATTTCAATACAATGCCTCCTCTAGTATTTATAGCGGTGCCATCTGCTCTGAACAATAAAAAAGAGATAGCTTATCCCTTTAAACTTAATCCTTCCCTTTTACTAGCCCCCGGTCTGCTTTTGTTTATGTTTTGTGTAATAACGTCTCTCTCTCTCTCTCTTTGTCCCTCTCTGTCTGTCTCTCTGTCTCCCTCCCCCCCCTCCCTCCGTCTCCCCCCCTCTCTGTCCCGTCACAGATGCCAGTGTGTCTTCCGACGCCCCCAAGCGGAGCCACTGGTGCAACGTGGCCTACTGGGAGCACCGGACGCGCGTGGGCCGCCTGTACGCGGTGTGCGAGCGCTCCGTCAGCGTCTTCTACGACCTACCTCAGGGCACGGGCTTCTGCCTGGGCCAGCTCAGCCTGGAGCACCGCAGCAGCGGCGTGCAGCGGGCCCGCGGCAAGATCGGCTACGGCCTGCTGCTGAGCCGGGAGCCCGACGGCGTGTGGGCGTACAACCGCAGCGAGCACGCCCTCTTCGTCAACTCGCCCACGCTGGACGTGCCGGGCAGCCGCGCGCTGGTGGTGCGCAAGGTGATGCCGGGCTACTCCATCCGGGTGTTCGACTACGAGCGCTCGCACCTGCTGCGGCGCCAGGCCGCCGCCGCCGCGGAGGGCGAGCCGCCGGACGGGCCCTACGACCCCAACAGCGTGCGGGTCAGCTTCGCCAAGGGCTGGGGCCCGTGCTACTCCAGACAGTTCATCACCTCCTGCCCCTGTTGGCTGGAGATACTACTCAGCAGCCACAGATAACACAGGACTCGGACACACCCCCTCGACCCCCTTTTCCCTGACCCCGCCCCCTTCGCCCTGACCCTGCCCCCCCCCCACCCCCGGCCACACACACCGCCCCTCCCCACAGACCTATCCCAAATATCATCTACCTAGATTTAATATAAAGTTTTTATATATTATATGAAATATATATTATACTTGTAAATACGGAGTCATTTTTACAATGTAACTATTTATGTACGGTGCAATGTGTATAAGAGGAAAAAAAATGAATGCACTTTGGCATATGTATATATGTATGTATATGTATGTGTACATATACGTATGTATATATATATGTATATATAAGAATCTTCAATACCAATTTGAGAAATTATACAGCAAAATTAGGATGAACCTGGATTTGGTGTATAGTTTTCATATAATATTAATATCCAGACAAAAAGCTAACACCATTCACACATTGATAATAAAGTATTCGCATAATATTCCCGTTTGCCTGGTCTTGTGTTATTAGCTGATATTAATCAGTCAATCAATATTACATTAATCAATATTCATTTGATGCATACATGAACTTCTAAGCGCTTTC